>OY728158.1:1558787858-1559224945 GCA_963277665.1 Viscum album
GATACCTTTATCAGCGCTTTGTTAGCACTCATAAAACCGTTGTCCATTTTTTTATAAAGTCGGTCACACAGTGCCCTCGTTTTATCGCGGCCTAAAGATCTCACGGTACTCGAACCTTGAGACTCCCCTCCGCTGCCCGCTGAGCTTCACGTTGCCGGACCTCCGCCGCCCTCGAGCTTTGCTTTGCCGGACCTCCGCCGCCCACTGAGCTTTGCGTTGCCGGACCTCCTATGCCCTCGAGCTTCGCATTGCCGGTCCTCCGCCGCCCGCTGAGCTTCACGTGCCGGACCTCCGCCTCCCTCGATCTTCGCATTGCTGGACCTCCACCACCCTCGATCTTCACATTGCTGGACTAGGTGTGCAATGTTTTTTTGGTCCCTTATTACACATACTCTTCTAGAATTACGAGGACCTATGTTTAAGGATTATTACATCATGAAGTTGAGTTTGTGAAATTTTTGAGTGAAGGTTTAACAACCTTGGTTTTCTGCAATATGAGTGGATATTTACATATCAAATAGAGATCAAATGCAATTATAGATTCATTGATCCATAAAGAGAATATGTTGGAGGATTCAAGTGAACCTGTAGAGTTCCTACAAACTATAAGGAATAATTTTATGGATGAATTAGGGTGTTTTGGATTCTTAAACACGTGTTTATGAGTTTTAAAAATAATTTTCATTTATCTAAAGATCATGTGCACGATTTCCTGGGTCAGGCCACATAGTTAGTAATAACCATGGGACAACCGAACACCCTTACAAGGATTTTAGATGAGGTACATAGTTTGATTAATCATACACTAACTATGCAAACCCCCAATTTCTAAGGGCGCATGGTTTGGTGATGGTGTTTTCACAGTCTAAAAAATCTATGAACCCCCTTTTAGTGGCTCATCATAGGATGAATGGTTTATTTGTCCCAATGACATGATTTTCCCTAACAATGATCCAACCGTGAACACCCCCCCAAAACCACCAATTTTTTTCAAAATTCACTCAAAACATCTTTAGATAATCCCCAAATATAAGGAGACCAAAACAAGGTTCTAGATATACCTAAAATAAGTTAATGATATGTTTAAGGCATGTTTTCCAAATCATTTTTTAATTTTGGGATTTTACTATTGATGATTGTGATGAATACTTTGCTTTATGTTTAGTAGTTGGTACATGGGAGACCTTAGATTTGTGAGTAATCAAATGGGTTCTACTCTAGTTAGCCTTGAGGTGATCACTTGAGTCTATTTTTGATTTCCCCAAGAGGCCTCGTTTATATTGATTGTCTGGTCACATAACCAGGTGGTGTTACGTGAGTGAGTCAATTTCCATTAGAACCTATAGGTCAGATATCATCCTATGTTTCTCTAATTAAAATTAGTTTCTTTCCCATAATTATTTTAATGGATGATTTTGTGATTATGAGTTACTCCCATTTATTACCTTTATTATTTATTTTTTCTACAGTTTAGTTTTTATCTAACCTTGATTATTTATTTTTTATTTTATCATTACTCCATTATTCTAGGATTTTCTATTAGTATAGTTTTTTTTACTATTAATCAAAATGTGGAATATTTGGGGAATGTTTGACATTGGTTGATTTTATTTAAAAGGGATTTCTTAATATGTGTGTTGTTCTTTTTATAAAAGTAGATTAAGTTAGGAAAATATAATTCCTTGTGAATTTTTTCATTTATAAAAAATTAAATATATATTTTGAAAAATGGTTGACCACAATTTTTTGTTTTTTTAATAGATTTAATGAAATTTTTTAATAGATGCAGTGCATCCGTGAGTGAGAGAAAAACTTGTTTTCATTGATGAAAGTGTTGAGGTAGTTCAATGAGTGAGCTGAGCCAATGATATATAATTTTTCAGTCTCTTGATATCCCATAATATTAAATGGGAATCAATCCTTATTTATTTCTTCAACATGGTGCGGTAAGTGATCGACATCAGAAAGAGGGAGCCCTCTCGGTTGAAGGATAAATTCATTTCAAAGTTTTATATCATACAATAGGGACATGAACCATGTTTTTTAACTTCATGCAATGAGAACATTGGACACACATTTTAATATCTTGTGATTAGAATTATGATAATGTATTTTAAGGTTGAATATATTTTACCAAAATGTCACACGGTTTCATATCATGCAACTAGAACATATAGTGAGGGTGAAGTTAATTTTCCATCCATATAGTCCCTACACCATGTGAAATATGGGTATAGGATGAAAAAGGTTTAAGTTAATGATTCATGGACCAAAGGGGGTGTGTCCCAAAATTTTTGGCATGTCATGTAAGAATAACGACCTGATGTGAGAAGGGGCTTGTGGCGGCTCAACACCAAACGAAACAACATATAACTAGGATGTTGGTTTTTTAGTTCAAATCTGTATATCTTAGACTAAAGGGATGGTTTATTCATGTAAAATATCTCTTGAGAAACCTAGTATTGGTGGAAAGATTGATGTGCTCATCATCAATGGAAATCAATGAGTTTACACTATCAGAGTGAAGTTTATGAAAAATTTAAGGTCCTTCCCACTTGGATTCCAGTTTCACTAGATTTCTCCTAGGTATCAACGATTACCTTAGATCCAACACCATATCACTGTAAAGTAAGGAATGAAGGATAACCTTTTTCTTTAAGGACAACACCACCCAGTTCTAATGCATTTCTAGGTCATCCAATGCTTGAACCCTATTTTCTTCGAGGGGTTACCCCCTTCTTTCCTTCATGCTATCTAAGTGACTTTGTCTGGCAGTGCACTTGTATGGCATGATGTCCAGACCACCAAGCATCCTAGCCTTGTCACCCCTACCTCCATCTCTGTCCTTCTCCTTCGCTGAGGTTACTGACTGCTTCCCTGTAGTGGCCAGGCCCCTTCCTAGCAGTGTTTGTTTTGTCTCCCTTGGATCTGAGCCTGTCATCCTGCTCCAAATACTTATTGATATAGAGAGAACTCCCTCACCAGCCCCCCAAGTTTCATTAACCATCCTCCCCCTACCCCTTTGGATCCTCATCTCCCACTCATATGAATCTTACCAACCAGAAGGGATTATGAACATGTTCAAAATCAAGGGACCTCAATGAGAGATCATCCTCCCACTTCAATAAGGCTACTAGCTCTAGTTTCAATGCCAGAGCCCTGTCCTACCCATCATTATTATCTTCATATGTAATTATCATGGTCTTAGTTCCCATGTTAAATCAGACTTCATCACTATAGAAATCAAAAAGCATAATGTCATTGTTGTTGTTGTCAAATAACACAAAAAACCCTATAATAATCATAGAATTCTCCTGGAAGATTAAGTTACATGGATTTATACACTCTTACCCCTCCAACAGACACAAATGGGTATTTTGGCACAATAAATATGTTGTTGATACTTTTCAAGATTGCAATCAATTCATCACTACCAAGGTGTCCAACAGTGACACCTCCTTCCTTAGGTTTATTGGATTGTTAACACCAGTTTGAGATTTATGTTTGACTATATACTTATTATATTTTCTTATTATTTCTTACACACCACCACTTGAGTCAAGTAACCTGATTGAAATCCATATTGGTACTTTGGTTCTAATATGGATATGGTTTTTTATGTTTTTGTGACATGTGTATGTGTGAATATATGGGTATTTAGGCATGATGATATTGAATGTAGGGCAGAGACCTAGGAGTGGTAGATGTATCATTATTGATTATTCTTGTGTTTGTTCTGGGGTGATTTGAGGAAACTATAATGAATCTAAAGTAATTATATTTAATGAAGATGAATAAATACTAATGGTTACGCTATATTAATCTCTATTTTTATAAGGAATTGGTTCTCTTCTACTGTATTTGGAAGTCTTTTTTTGTGTACTTAAACCATAAATAATAATATTTGAGATTCAAATAGGATGAAGATGAATAAAGATTGGATGAATGCTAATCGTTTGACAATAGAGTACGAGAACAGAGTGAAAGAGTTCATCAAATTTACAAAGGATCATGCAAAGGATCCTTCTCAAATCCTTTGTCCGTGTTTACATTTTTGTTATTCTAGAATACTTACTCCAGAGGAGTTGGAAGAACATTTGATATGTCACGGAATAGATCAGAGTTATAAATTTTGGAATAAACACAGAGAAAAAGAGAATGTATCTACTGGCTGGGATAAAACTGCATTTTATGGATCATTAGATATGAATACAAATATGGATAATGATGAAGACTGTATGGAAGATGTGATTACAGATGTCAATGATGATGAATATCGTATTGAGGAAATGACAAAGACAATTGAAGATGAACTCCGTGATTTCCCAAAATTGTTTGATAAGTTAAAGAGTTGTGCAAAGATGCCATTGTATGCTGGTTGCACCAAGTATACAACATTGTCATCTCACCAAGTATAAAACATTGTCAGATGTACTGAAGTTGTATAAATTGAAAGCAGGCAACGGATGGAGTGATGTCAATTTTACAGAACTACTTGCTCTCTTGAATGACATGCTCCCTGAAGATAATGAGCTCCCAAGACGGACATATGAAGCTAAATGAATGCTACGCTTGATGGGTATGATTTCTGAAAGAATACATGCCTGCCCAAAATACTATATATTGTTTCGAAAGGAGAAAAAATCACTTAAAGAATGCCCAAAGTGTGGTGCTTCTCGATACAAGAAATATGAATCCAATCCTACGAAAGTTGTATGGTACTTTCCAATAATTCCAAGGTTTAGGTGTCTATATAGAAGTGAAGAAACTGTAAGAAAATGTTCATGGCATGCAGATAAAAGAAATAAAGATGGGAAATTATGTCATCCGGCCGACTCTCCTCAATGGAAGAAAATTGATCATGAGTATCCTGAATTTGGAAATGAGCTGAGAAACCTTCATTTTGCGTTATCTACAGATGGAGTAAATCATTTTGGTTTTCAAACCAGCACTCATAGTATATTGCCTGTTATATTGGTAAATTATAACTTTCCACCCTAGTTATGTATGAAGAGGAAATTCATCATGTTATCTATGCTTATATTAGGACCAAAACAACCAGGTAACGATATTAATTTTTATTTGGATCCTTTGATCGAGGATCTGAAGTTATTGTGGGATTTAGGTGTTATGTTTTATGATGATTATAAAAGTGAATACTTCACATTGAGAGCGATGTTGTATGGGGAAATAAATTATTTCCCTACTCATGGAAATTTGTCAGTCTATAACATTAAAGGAACTCAAGGGTGTCCCGTGTGTGAAGAAGATATAGAATCAATTAGTTTGAAACATTCATTGAAATTTGTGTTTCTAGGACATTATATATTTCTACCTCATAAGAATAAGTACTGATCTTGGACGAAATCATTCAATGGAAGTTCAAATCAACACGCAACACCGTCTCCACTAATAGGTGATCAGCTATTTGAGAAATTAAAAGATGTGAACACTATTTTTTGGTAAACCATTTTAAAAATACCTTACGAAAATAGGTTGAAAAAAGAGATCAGTTTTTTTGAATTACCATACTGGAATTATTTTTACGTCAGAAATTTTCTTGATGTGATGCATGTGGAAAAAAATGTTTGTGAAAGTGTTATCAGAACGTTGCTAAATGCCCCTGGAAAAACAGAGGATGGAATTAAGGAAAGTTTGGACATGGTTGACATGGGAATATGAGAAGAGTTGTCTCCCGTGAAGGGTGAAAATCGAATGTTTCTTCCTCCAACTGCTTATACTCTTTCTAGGTATGAGAGATACTAGTTTTTCAACTTCTTTAATGATATAAAGGTTACATAGGGGTATTCATAAAATATCAAGAACATTGTGTCAATGAATGATTTGAATTTAAAAGGTTTGAAATCACATGAATGCCATGTTTTGATGCAAGATCTAATTCCTATAGCTTTATGTTGCATTTTTCCCAAGAATGTTCATCATACATTAACCAAACTTTGTTTCTTTTTCAAAGCTATATGTATCAAAGTTTTAGACCCAGTGAAATTGCCATCTATGGTAAAAAAAATTGTCATCATATTATGTGAATTAGAAATGTTCTTCCCTCCAACATTCTTTGATATGATGATTCATTTTATGATTCACTTGGTGAGAGAGATTCGACTTTGTGGTCCTGTGCACTATAGATGGATGTATCCTATTGAACGGTATATGAAGATTTTGAAAGGGTATGTCAAAAATCGAAGTCGGCTAGAAGGTTGTATAGTGGAGTGATATATTGTTGAGGAAGCTATTGAATTTTGTACCGAATACCTATCTGATGTGGAAAAAATTGGTCTACCGAAATCTTGTCACACTGGACGCATTGAGGGTGAGGGAATTTCTGGAAGAGATGTTGTGACAATCACCATTACAGATTGGGAGCAAGCCCACCTTTATGTTTTTCATAACAGTTGGGAGGTTGCTCCATATATTTAAACTCAAAAATAAATTCTTAGGCAGTTGAATCCATCAAGGGATGAAAAATGGTTATCAAATACACATAATCACCAGTTTATAGGATGGTTTTAGGACCATATTTTTAAGTAGTTGGATGAAAATCCGAATTCAATTTTATAATGACTTCGATGGCTAGCCATTGGACTAAGTGTGTATGTATTATCTTATTGTGGTTATGTAATTAATGGTCATACATTCTATACAAATGAACATGATGAAGATAGTACCATGAAAAATAGTGGAGTTACACTAGTCGCTGAAGTGATGCATGTTTCTGGTAGTAAGGACAGAAATCCAATTTATGAAAATATGTCATACTTTGGCATTATCAAACTAATATGGGAGTTGGATTATACGACATTCCAATTGCCAATTTTTCAATGCTAATGGGTTGATAACTACAGTGGTGTTAAAATTGATGAATGGGGATTTGTGAAAGTTGATTTTAGTAAAGAAGGGTACAAAGACGAACAATTTATAATGGAATCACAAGTGGTACAAGTTTTTTATATTTTATATCCCTCAAACTGAAAGTGGTCGATTGTTCTGTTAGTGCCCAAAACTACTGAAGGTTACGATGGAAATTCAGTTGAGGATGATCCTTTCAATGGCATGTCGCAATCATTTCAGAGCGGTCCCAATGTAGATGATGTTTTTTATGTTAGAGGAGACCACAATGAAGGGATTTGGATAAGTGATAGAAGTGTCAAATCCCTTCAACCTTTGAAAAAAAGAAAGAGAGTTTAATAAAAATGTTATATTTTGTTTGTAATATAGATCTTATTATCTAATGTTATTATCTTATAATTAATGAATTTATGTAATCTAAATTAAATGTTTAAACACTTTTGTATATAATGACTTCTGCACATTCTGGTACTCCTAACCTTGAGGCTAAACAAGTCTCTCAAGCTGCTGCTGCGGCTGCTGCTGCTCCTGCTGCTGCTCCTACTGCTGCTCCTGCTGCTCCTGCTGCTGCTGCTGCAGCTCCTACGACTCCTTCTTCTCCTAGTGTTGAGGTCCAAAAACCATCAGCACATGCCGTCACTACCATTTCAGATGAACATATAGATGATGTTGATATTGATGAAATGGTCGGGAATAAAGGATCGATGTGGGGATGAGAAGTTTCAGGTACATTGTGGGTGATAATATGTTGTTTGAGGATATATGTATTCATCACTTTGATAGTCAATATTTCATTTATGAAACATAAAATCTATAAAGAAAATAAGGAACATGCATCAAAACCAACATACCCATATCGTAAAGCAAGGATGGGGTACGCTTCACTAGAAAAGAAAATTGTACGCATTTTAAATTTACAGTAATATTGTTAGGTTCCAACAAACAACATCATAATTATATTTCTATGTTTATATGTAGATTTATGAGTCTAAAACCAAATAAACTTCCATCCCACATCATGTTCTTTGGAAGGAGGTACATGTGAATAAGGAAGGGAAGCTAGTAGACGAGAACACACAAAAGTGTGGGAAATTTGTGTAAGTATGACACGATGATAAAAATATTTGTTTTAAATTTATATTACATAAAAATAATTAGTTATTTTCCTATATCTGATAGTCACAAGAATCAGATACTTCTATAGTGGATGCAGACCTATTATTGACGGCTTTGAAGAAGCCAGAAAAATACGGTCGTGTCAGGGGTGCGGGGTTTAGGGTGACACCCCGAGTATATTTTGAGAAGAAAAAAAAACGGATGATAGAGATGAAACATTGAAACAAATGAGTGAAAAACTAGCAACCCTTGAAGAATGATTACAATGGAAGGGAGATTTTATAGCAACTTTTATGGGTGGGAAGCAAGGAGAAGACACAACTCAGGAACAACCAGTGCATGAAGATCCCGCCCCACCCCCACCAGCTTTGAGGCGAGCCATTCCCCTCAAAGAGCTGACTTAGTCATGGTAATAAATATTCTAATAATTGTTCCCATGAAATTTGAATCAGACAAACACTGATACTTTTCCTATAATGATCTTCTACAGTGTGATAATGATTGTGATTTATATCTGTCAACACCCACCTATCACCTTGTAGCGAGGGCTACAGTGTTCAACATCCCAGATGACATGCTGCATAATAGACCACTTCCGAAAGATCATCTGAAAGTGATGATTACTGTAGCTCATGATCCAAATGCAGATCTACCTATTCCACTTGATGATGATGATATTCATACAGTCAAAAAGGCTATTGGGACATTCATTACATGGCCGTCACAACTTGTAAGACTACATGTGGCCAAAGAGGTATTTATTTCCTTTTTTTTTTCAAGATAAACCTTTAAAAATTAATGAAAAAAGGGTCTGAACAAATGAATGTTATTATAGAAGGATAAAGGGAATGGGGTGACAAACGTTGGCTCAAAACCATCTAAAGGATCGACCAACTGATCCCAAGGAGCTACTAAAAGCATAATAACACCACCTGTTCTCTATCCACATTTACTAGCATTTAAGACTCATGTGGATACAAATATAAGAGGTCGTAGTAGTCATATAGTGGTTTTAGAATAGAATATATATAGCAGGGAAAGTAAAGATTTCATTGCTGCTGAAAATGTAAATGAGATCCTTGAAAATGGTTGGCTAGGCATCACAGTTGTAAATATATATATGAGGTACATTTCCATGAATTGATTTTCTATAATCTTATCTAATGTTCAAATTATGACTAAATTAATTTTAGGAGAATGATCCACGGGTACTTTGTGATGTGCACGAGTCATCCCCACCTCAATCAGAGGCACGGTGTGGCCGGTACCACTCAGAGGGTCCCTCTTTTGTTTAAAATGGACAAATTTTTAAGTGAAAACAACAACTGACCTACATAAATCCAACCAAATGAATTTATATTGTGTTTATACTTTAAGAGAACGATCCACGGGTGCATTGGGGACGTGCAAGAGTCATCACCACCTCAATTAGAGGCACAGTGTGGCCGGTACCACTCAAAGGGTCTCTCTTCTATTTAAAATGGACAAATTTTTAAGTAAAAACAACAACCGACATACTGAAATCTGACCAAACGCATTCGGTTTATGTTGATACTTTATAAGAATTATCCAATGGTACTTTGTGACGTGAAAAAGGTATCCTTGCCTCAATCCAAGGCACAGTGTGGCCGATACCACTCAAAGGGTCTCTCTTATGTTTAAAATGGACACAATTTTAAGAGAAAACAACAAATGACCTACGAAAATCCGACCAAACATATTAGGATTGTATTTAAACTTTAGGATAATGATCCACGGGTCATTTGTGACGTGCATGAGTCATCCCCGACTCAATCCTAGGCATGGTGTGGCCGATACCACTCAAAGGGTCTCTCTTCTGTTTAAAATGGACAAATTTTTAAGTGAAAACAACAACTGACCTACTGAAATCCGACCAAATGCATTTGGATTGTATTAATACTTTAGGGGAACGATCCAAGGGTTATTTTTGACATGCATGAGTCATCACCACCTCAATACGAGGCACTGTGTGGCCGGTACCACTCAAAGGGTCTCTCTTTTGTTTAAAATAGACAAATTTTTAAGTGAAAACAACAACTGACCTACAAAAATCCGACCAAACGCATTCGGATTGTGTTGATCCTTTATGAGAATGATCCAAGGGTACTTTTTGACATTCATGAGTTATCCCCGCCTCAATATGAGGCACGGTGTGGCTGGTACCACTCAAAGGGTCTCTCTTCTATTTAAAATGGACACAATTTTAATTGAAAACAAAAACTGACCTATGGAAATATGACCGAACACATTCATATTATGTTTATAATTTAATATAAAGATCCACAGGTGCATTGGGGATATATATGAGTCAACCCTGCTTCAATCCGAGGCACGGTGTGTCCGGTAGCACTCAAATGGTCTCTCTTTTGTTTAAAATGGACAGATTTTTAAGTGAAAAAAACAACTAACCTACGGAAATCTGACTAAACGCATTTGAATTGTGTTGATACTTTAAGATAAAGATCCAAAGGTGAATTGGAGATGTGTAAGAGTCATCTCCGCATCAATCTGAGGTACGGTGTGGCCGGTACCACTCAAAGGGTTTCTCTTCTGTTTAAAATGGACAAATTTTTAAGTGAAAACAACAACTGACCTACGGAAATCCAACCAAATGAATTTTGATTGTGTTTATACTTTATGAGAACAATACATGGGTCCTTTTTAATGTGCAAGATTCATCCCCACCTAAATCTGAGGCACGGTGTGGCCGGTAGCACTCAAAGGGTCTCTCTTTTGTTTAAAATGGACAAAATTTTAATTGAAAACAACAACTGACCTACGAAAATCCAACCAAATGCATTCATATTGTATTTATCCTTTATGAGAATTATCCAAAGGTCCTTTTTGATCTGAAAGAGTCATAGTCACCTCAATCTGAGGCACGGTGTCGCTGGTACCACTCAAAGGGCCTCTCTTCTGTTTAAAATGGGTAAATTTTTAAGTGAAAACAACAACTAACCTACGAAAATCTGAACAAACACATTAGGATTGTATTTATCCTTTATGAGAAAGATATAAGGGTCATTTTTGATGTTCATGAGTCATACCCACCTCAATACGAGGTACGTTGTGGCCGATACCACTCAAAGAGTCTCTCTTTTGTTTAAAATGGACATATTTTTAAGTGAAAACAACAACTGACCTATGGAAATCTGAACAAACGCATTAGAATTGTATTGATCCTTTAGGATAATGATAAAAGGGTCCTTTTTGATGTGCAAAAGTCATCCTCTCCTCAATCTGAGGAACGGTGTGGCCGGTACCACCCAAAGAGTCTCTCTTTTGTTTAAAATGAACAAATTTTTAAGTGAAAACAACAACTGACCTAATGAAATCTGACCAAAAACATTCGGATTGTGTTGATATATTATGATAATGATACATAGGTCCTTTGTGACGTGCATGAATCATCCCTACCTCAATCTGAGGCACAGTGTGGCTGGTACCACTCAAAGGGTCTCTCTTCGGTTTAAGATGGACACAATTTTAAGTGAAAACAACAACTGACCTACGGAAATCCAACCAAATGCATTCGGATTGTATTGATCATTTAAGATAAAGATCCAAGGGTGTATTCGGAACATTTATGAGTTAACCCCACCTCAATATGAGGCATGGTGTGTCCGGTACTACTCAAAGGGTCTCTCTTTTGTTTAAAATGGACAATTTTTTAAGTAAAAACATCAACTGACCTACAGAAATCTGAACAAACGCATTCGGATTGTGTTTATACTTTAATAGAACGATCAAAATGTGTTTTAGGGACATGTAAGAGTCATACCCACATCAATACAAGGCACAATGTAGCCGGTAATACTCAAAGGGTCTCTCTTCTGTTTAAAATGGTCAAATTTTTAAGTGAAAACAACAACTGACCTACAGAAATCTGACCAAACGCATTCGGATTGTATAGATACTTTAGGATAATGATCCACGGGTCCTTTTTGACATGAATTAGTCATCCCTTCCTCAATCCAAGGCACGGTGTAGCCAGTACCACTCAAAGGGTCTCTCTTTTGTTTAAAATGGACAAATTTTTAAGTGAAAACAACAACTGACCTACGGAAATTTGACCAAACACATTCGGATTGTGTTGATCATTTTAAGAGAACGATCCAAGGGCGAATTGGGGATGTGAATGAGTCATCCCCTCCTAAATCCGAGGCACAGTGTGTTCGGTACCACTCAAAGGGTCTCTCTTCTGTTTAATATAGACAAATTTTTAAGTGAAAACAACAACTGACCTACGGAAATATGACCAAATGCATTAGTATTGTGTTGATCATTTAGGAGAATGATCCAAGGATCCTTTGTGACATTCAAGAGTCATTTTCTCCTCAATCCGAGGCACGGTGTGGCCGATACCACTCAAAGGGTATCCCTTTTCTTTAAAATGGACACAATTTTAAGTGAAAAAACTGACCTACAGAAATCCGACCAAACACATTAGGATTGTATTTATCCTTTAGGAGAATAATCCATGGGTGCGTTGGGGACATGTAATAGTAATAACTAACTCAATCCGAGGCACGGTGTGGCCGGTACAACTCAAAGGGTCTCTCTTCTGTTTAAAATGGATAGATTTTTAAGTGAAAGCAACAACTGACCTATAGAAATCAGACAAAACGAATTAGGATTGTGTTGATTCTTTAAGATAAAGATCAATGGGTTCACTGGGAATGTGTACGAGTCAATCCCGCCTAAATCCGAGGCACGGTGTGGCCGATACCACTCAAAGGGTCTCTCTTTTGTTTAAAATGGACATATTTTTAAGTGAAAACAACAACCGACCTACCAAAATCTGACCAAATGCATTCGGATTGTGTTGATAATTTATGAGAACAATCCAAGGGTGCGTTGGGGATGTGAAAGAGTCATCCTCGCATCAATCCAAGGCATGGTGTGACCGGTACCACTCAAAGGGTCTCTCTTTTGTTTAAAATGGACAGAATTTTAAGTGAAAACAACAACTTCCCTACGGAAATCCAACCAAAAACATTTTTATTGTGTTTATCCTTTAATTTAATGATCCACGAGTGTGTTGGGGATGTGAACGAGTCATCCCCACCTCAATCTGAGGCACGGTGTGACCGATACCACTCAACGGGTCTCTCTTTTGTTTAAAATGGACAGATTTTTAAGTGAAAACAACAACTAACCTATGGAAATCCAACCAAATGCATTCATATTGTGTTGATCCTTTAAGATAAAAATCCATGGGTGTGTTTTGGATGTGCATGAGTAATCCCTACCTCAATCCGAGGCACGGTGTGGTCAGTACCACTCAAAGGGTCTCTCTTCTATTTAAAATGGACAAATTTTTAAGTGAAAACAACAACTGAACTACGGAAATCCAACCAAATGAATTAGTATTGTGTTGATCCTTTATGATAATGATCCAAGGGTCCTTCGTGATTTGAAAAAGTCACCCCTGACTCAATCCGAGGCATGGTGTAGCCGGTACCACTCAAAGGGTCTCTCTTGTGTTTAAAATGGACACAATTTTAAGTGAAAACAACAACTGACCTACAGAAATCCAACCAAACACATTAGGATTGTATTTATCATTTAAGAGAAATATCCATGGGTCCTTTGTAACATGAAAGAGTCATCCCCGCCTCAATCCGAGGCATGGTGTGTCCGGTACTACTCAAAGTGTCTCTCCTTTGTTTAAAATGGACAAATTTTTAAGTGAAAACAACAACTAACCTATGGAAATATGACCAAACGAATTCAGATTGTATTGATCCTTTAGTATAAAAATACACAGGTCCTTTGTGACGTGCATGAGTCATCCCTGCCTCAATCCGAGGCATGGTGTGGCTGGTACCACTCAAGGGGTCTCTCTTTTGTTTAAAATGGACAAAATTTTAAGTGAAAAAAATAACAGACCTATGGAAATACGAAAAACACATTCATATTGTGTTGATCCTTTAATATAATGATGCACAGGTTCATTGGGGACGTGCACGAGTCATCCTTGCCTCAATATGAGGCACGGTGTGGCCGGTACCACTCAAAGGGTCTCTCTTCTGTTTAAAATGGACAAATTTTTAATTGAAAACAACAACTGACCTACAAAAATATGACCAAACGTATTTGGATTGTATTGATCCTTTATGAGAAATATCCACGGGTCCTTTTTGATGTTCATGAGTCATACCAACCTCAATATGAGACACGGTGTGGCCGGTACCACTCAAAGGGTCTCTCTTGTGTTTAAAATGGACACATTTTTAAGTGAAAACAAAAACTGACCTACGGAAGTCTGACAAAACGCATTCAGATTGTTTTGATACTTTAGGAGAACGATAAATGTGTCCTTTTTTATGTTCAAGAGTCATACCTGCCTCAATCCGAGGCAGGGTGTGTCTGGTACCACTCAAAGGGTCTCTCATCTGTTTAAAATGGACAAATTTTTAAGTGAAAACTACAACTGGCCTACGAAAATCTGACCAAACACATTCAGATTGTATTGATCCTTTTGAAGAAAGATCCAATGGTCCTTTGTGACGTGAACGAGTCATCCATGCCTCAATCAGAGGCACGGTGTGGCTAGTACCACTCAAAGGGTCTCTCTTTTGTTTAAAATGGACAAATTTTTAAGTGAAAACAACAACTGACCTATGAAAATCTGACCAAACACATTTTGATTGTGTTTATATTTTATGAGAACAATACAAGGGTACTTTTTGACGTGAATGAGTCATCCTTGCCTCAATCCAAGGCATGGTGTGGCCGGTACCACTCAAAGGGTCTCTCTTCTGTTTAAAATGGACACAATTTTAAGTGAAAACAACAACTGACCTACGAAAATCCAACCAAACACATTCCGATTGTGTTGATCCTTTAAGATAACAATCCACGGGTGCGTTGGGGACTTTTACGAGTCAACCTTGCCTCAATATGAGGCACGGTGTGGCCAGTACCACTCAAAGGGTCTCTCTTTTGTTTAAAATGAACAAATTTTTAAGTGAAAACAACAACTGACCTATGGAAATCCAACCAAACGCATTCAGATTGTGTTGATAATTTAAGATAACGATCAAAATGTGAATTGGGGACGTGTAAGAGTCATCGCTGCCTCAATCCGAGGCATGGTGTGGCCAGTACCACTCAAAGGGTCTCTTTTCTGTTTAAAATGGACAAATTTTTAAGTAAAAACAACAACTGACCTACGGAAATCCAACCAAAAACATTTTTATTGTGTTTATACTTTATGATAATTATCCATAGGTCCTTTTGGACATGCATGAGTCATCCCAGCCTCAATCCGAGGAACGGTGTGTCCGATACCACTGAAAGGGTCTCTCTTTTGTTTAAAATGGACACAATTTTAAGTGAAAACAACATCTGACCTACGAAAATCTGACCAAACACATTCAGATTGTATTGATACTTTAGTAGAATGATCCATGGGTCCTTTGTGACGTTCATGAGTCATCCCTGCCTCAATCCACGACATGATGTGGCTGGTACCTCTCAAAGGGTCTCTCTTCTGTTTAAAATGGACAAATTTTTAAGTGAAAACAACAACTGACCTATGGAAATCTGAACAAACGCATTCATATTGTATTTATAATTTAGGATAATGATCCAAGGGTCATTTTTGAAGTTCACGAGTCATCCCCTCCTCAATCCGAGGCACAGTGTGGCCGATACCACTCAAAGGGTCTATCTTCTGTTTAAAATGGACAAATTTTTAAGTGAAAACAACAACTGACCTATGTAAATCCAACCAAAAACATTTGTATTTTCTTGATTCTTTAGGAGAAATATCCAAAAGTCCTTTTTGACATTAAAGAGTCATCCCCAACTCAATCCGAGGCACAGTGTGGCCGGTACCACTCAAAGGGTCTCTCTTCTGTTTAAAAAGGACACAATTTTAAGTGAAAACAACAACTGACCTACGGAAATCTGACCAAACTCATTCGTATTGTATTGATCCTTTAGTATAGTGATACAAGGGTACTTTTTGACGTGCATGATTCATTAAAACCTCAATACAAGGCACGGTGTGTCCGGTACCACTCAAAGGGTCTCTCTTTTCTTTAAAATGGACACAATTATAAGTGAAAACAAGAATTGACCTTCGGAAATCCAACCAAACACATTCGTATTGTCTTGATCCTTTAAGAGAACAATAAAAGGGTGCTTTAAGGATGTGTATGTGTAATCCACGCCTCAATATGAGGCATGATGTGGATGGTACCACTCAAAGGGTCTCTCTTTTGTTTAAAATGGACAGATTTTTAAGTGAAAACAACAACTGACCTACGAAAATTTGACCAAACGCATTTGGATTGTCTTGATATTTTAGGAGAACGATCCAAGGGTTCTTTTGGACATGTAATAGTCATCCATGCCTCAATTTGAGGCATGGTGTGGCCAGTACCACTCAAAGGGTCTCTCTTTTGTTTAAAATGGACAATTTTTTAAGTGAAAACAACAACCGACCTACGGAAATCCGACCAAACACATTAGGATTGGATTGATCCTTTAGGAAAAAAAATCCATGGGTCCTTTTTGATGTGCATGAGTCATCCCCGCCTCAATCCGAGGCATGGTGTGGCCGGTACCACTCATAGGGTCTCTCTTCTGTTTAAAATGGACAAATTTTTAAGTGAAAACAACAACTGACCTACATAAATCTGACCAAACGCATTCGTATTGTATTGATACTTTAGGAGAATGATCAAAGGGTCCTTTTTGATGTGAAATAGTCATCTCCTCCTTAATCTGAGGCATAGTGTGGCCGGTACCACTCAAAGGGTCTCTCTTTTGTTTAAAATGGACAAATTTTTAAGTGAAAACAACAACTGACCTACGGGAATCCAACCAAACGCATTAGTATTGTCTTGATCATTTAAGAGAATGATAAACAGGTCCTTTTTGAAATGAAACAGTCATCCCCACCTCAATCAAAGACATGGTGTTGCTGGTACCACTCAAAGGGTCTCACTTTTGTTTAAAATGGACAAATTTTTAAGTGAAAACAACAACTGAGCTACGGAAATTTGACCAAACACATTCAGATTATCTTGATATTTTAGAAGAACGATCCACGAGTCCTTTTTGATGTGTAAGAGTCTTTCTTGCCTCAATCTGAGGCATGGTGTGGCTGGTACCACTCAAAGGGTCTCTCTTTTTTTTAAATTGGACACAATTTTAAGTGAAAACAACAACTGACCTACGAAAATCTGAACAAACACATTCAGATTGTCTTTATCCTTTATGAGAACGATACATGGGTCCTTTATGACATGTAAGAGTCAACCCCACCAACCCCCTGGACTACCCCCCACCCCTGGACACCAACCCCCCCGGACACCCTCCACTCCTCTGGACACCCCCACCCCCTGGAAAGCCCCCTCAACCCCTGGAACCCCCACCCCCTGGACACACCCATGGACAACCCCCCCACCTCGGAAAGATCCCCCCAAACACCCCCACCCTCCCGGACAACCACCACCCCCCTGGACGACACCCCCACCCTCCCAAAACACCATCCCACCCCCCTTGGATAGACCCACCAAACCCCTAGACCCCCCGGACATCCCCCCACCCCCTAGAAAGCCCCCCTGACACCCTGGACACCAGAACACCCCCATGGAAACCACATAGACAACCCCCCCACCCGGAAACCCCCCTCCTTGGACACCACCCTACCCCCCATGGACAGCCCTACCAACACCCTGGACCACCCCCCCGCCCCCTGGACACCCACACCCCCTAGACACCGTGATCCCCCCAGACTCCCCCATCCCACCCTCCTGGACACCACCCCACCCCCTTGGAAAGCCCCACCAACCCCTCGGACTGCCCCCACCCCTGGATACCCCACCCACCCCCTAGAAAGCCCCCCGACACCCTGGACACCAGCCCACCCCCCCTGGACAACCCCCCCTCACCTGGACCCCCCCCTCCTAGACACCACCCCACCACCTAGACACACCCCATACCCTGGACACCATCACCCTCCTTGGACATCCCCCCAACCTCCTGGACCTCCCCCACCACCCTAGAGACCCCATCCCCCCAAACACCCCCTACCCTCCCTTGGACAGCCACCCGAAACCCCTGAACAACCTCCCCAACCCCTTGAATTCTGAATAGAATTATTTATGTATTTAATTAACTTATGAATTATGTGTTAATGGTGTATGGGTATACTTGGTGTAATTAGATTATGATTTATGTGTTACTTTTTTATGGGTATACTTATTGAGATGCTGAATTATTTGAAGGTTCTGTTTGGGTGTGCTGCTGCAGATTTTTTTTGCAGTAGATAGGGCATTTATCAGCGCTTTTTTAGCACTAATAAATGCTTCCTTTATCAGCACTCTTTTAGTGCTGATAAATGTGTACTTTATCAGCATTTTTTTATCACTGATAAAGCCCGTTTTGAGCGCTGATAAATCCCGTTTTTGTAGTAGTTTTTATCCATCATCATATCCAACCTTAAGATGTGGAAATGGAAAAATGAATGACATCAGTTCGTGAGGTGGTAGTCCGCCATACACACAGATGATAATTTTTTAACCCATTTTATGGATGTGTAAATGGTTGTAGGTAACTAAATTATCATAAAAATATAATTATATGGATTATAATTATTTTATTATATGATCATGGTTTAATAATAATTTAAAGAGGTGGAGGAATAACTAAAATAAAAACACTCATTGAAGAACATTACCTCTTCTTCTAGTATCCTCTTTATGTTTCAACTAAGTCCTTACTATGTAGGATATATTCCCAAAATAATTATTATAGGATGTGATTAGGTAATTTGGGAAGTAGTTTCAGTATGGTTTGGGAGATAAAATATCTTGAGAGGTGTGAATAAGTGATGGGGGTGAGTGCCTATTTATAATTTATGAGGGGTGACATTTTTGTAAATACCCAAAAGTATTCATTATTGGGAGGTCACTCTTACCTCATTTTCCTCAAAAATAGATCAATAATTGAGTGGGGGGATTATATGGTCAAGACACACCACAAAAACAAAAAACAAACGCATTTTTTTATCTTATTATTCCTCAGTCATTATGTTTACTCAATTTTACCAATTTAGTTTTTGGCAGGGTAACTTGTATCTTTTTATATACTGAGGTAATTTATCCTTTAATAATACAATTAAAATGAGATTTATTATATAATTAATACCTAATTATAGAAAATATGAAATCCAATTCATTAAATAAAAATAATATACGTGTGTAAAATTAATATTAATACAAAGGCATGTAATATTCAAAACCCCGTTTTAACCTTAATCGTGGTAATTAATTTTAAATATTTCCACTAATAATTATGATAAAAAATTAATTTGAAATTATTGGATAATATAAATTATCGTAATCCTAAATATTTTTTTTTCTAAATTCAATTCCTGTAAGTGGTGGGATTTAATTTAAAATTAATCTTGTAGACATGATGAGAATGCAGGGCTTTAAAGAGAAAATTTTCAAAAGGTTACATAATTTTTATATCACAATTTAATATAAAAATGATTATAATGAACTAAATTAAATTAATGGATACAAAATTGATTTAATTTTATTTTAAAATAAATTTAAAATATAATTTAACTTTATAAATAAATTATACGAAAGGGTTATTTTCAATTAAAATTAATCATTTTTAAATATTCATAAAAAAATGAATCTTTTCAGAAAAAACACAAAATTTCACCATAAGATAATTTTTTTACATGATGATTTAAAAAAATTATATATTTTTTCAAGTTAATTTTCAAAAATCATTAGAAATTAATTTTATTATTGTTTACTAGAAGAAATAAAAAGTATTTTTTGAGAAAATAGTATTTTTAAAACATATAAAGACTTTACTGAAAATTAAGTATTTTTTATCAATATATTTTACTTATATAAAACCACTATTCATAATATTTACAAACTAGTTATTACTATTCATAACACTATGTATAATCTCTAGGTTATAATGGTCATTCTTGAATAATATTAATAATATATCAGGATTTTGTTAAAACTCAATATCGTGTGTAACACAATCTAACACAGTATTGCATGTAGCACAATATTAACATGGCATTGCATGTAGCACAACATTAACTCTATGTTACATGTAACACAATCCAAACTCATTTTTATGTAAAATTAAAGGAAAAATAAATATTTCATGTAATGAAAAATATAACCAGATTAAATTCATTAGAAAAAATATTTCACTAAATCTCAGGTTATTACACTATCACATATTCTAGGATCTTGGGGTCTATCCAATATATTATAAGCATGTAGTGCAAGTCAAGACCGTATATTTTTACTGAAGATTGGACTCTGAATGGAATCCATAATTAATTATATGATAATACAAATTCCATTGTGATATATATTGGTTACCTTTATTATGGTGTTTGAACTTCTAGTGTTATTCTTCACACCTTAATAACTCTTTATCATTTAGGTATATCTTTTGTTAGCCTATTTTATTGAATAATTTAACCAATATATAAAATCACCATAACTATCATACTTCTAGTGTAATTATCCAAATCAATATTAGTTTTACCGAGTGATTCTTTGAAATAAACTTTATCCTTATCCAAATTAAGGTCATCGTATAAGACCCTATCATTAAATAGAATGTTTCAAACTGTAATGATATTTGGATAATTTTTACCCTAGAGTTGATAACTAATATTCTCATCTTCATATACCATAAAGGAAAAATTTTGGTACTTTTATTAAAATTTATCCCTCTACTTAGAATTAATGTGAACATATTCAAGACTTCAAAAAACTTTTAGATGGATTTTTTTGGTTTTTTCAGACTAAAAGTACTCATGAATCTATATCCCAAATAACATTGATGGAATTTGGTTAACTAAAGGCAAAAAATAATTTAGTGATTCTGTAACACCCCGACCCCAGAAGCCTGGAGTTGGTGCATTATTTCATTACATTGAAATGATTACAAGGAAGTTGTATCCCAAAGTACCAAATAGTTCAGTAGTTTTGGAAAACCAGATACATATATAGGTTCAACATTAAAGCTTGAAAATAAATAAAACATAAATTTTTTATTTGGAACATCCACAACTCTAAGTTTATCCCTACAATTCAATCATAATACACCTCTTCACATCCTGGGGAAAAATAAAACATAAGAAAAGGGGTTAGCTCATATTCTCAGTAAGGGTAAACAATACATTAGATTATATCATAAACATAAACATTAGGTATGGTGAATAACTAAAAACACATGCCATTAAAATAAAACTATACATAGTATGGTAGGAATAAGAGCTGAATAAATAATGACATAATAAAACATAATCACAGATATTATACTAGTCAAATAACCACATGAACTTTTAATTACTAGATTCATAATAAGGGAATGAGTAATGCGGGACCTCATAACCATACTATCAAGGAGTCGTGCTAATACCATAAATAATCACACTGTTAATTCCTCATGCCAAGACTATATTTTGTCTCATGATACCTACCGATGGATTGAGGGGCTATAATGGGCCCCACCCGACACTTAATAATTCCATTACATTACTCATATGAATGGGAATAAACATAAACAACATACACATTCATATTGAAACTAACATATGAAATATAAATAACTTTCCCCAATCATTAAATATAAATACTAACCATTCAAAGTAATATGGTGAATGGTTTCAAGATAAAACATCCATAGTAAAATTATTTATAAACCATTCAATAAAAAATAGTGTATGATATAATAATAGATAAAACTAAATGAATTAAAAGATTCAAAAAATGATTTTTACATAGATAAAGATAATTTTAAACGAGACCATTAAAAAATCCTTGAGGAAATAATCCTTAAACATTTCAAAGTGTCCCATACCACCTTAAAACATTCAAATCACAATCCCTTATAATATAATGAGAATAAGGAGAATCTTGATATGATATACTAAAGGTAATTACATGCACCAAATCAATAAATAAGTGGCGAACATGGCATATATCTCATAAAAGTTAGAGTGAGATGAGAAAAACCATTTTTTACTTTAGAAAGAAGAGTTCTTTTGGAAAATCATTTTTATTTGTCATGAAATCAAATTGTAAACATGCATATCCTAGAAAATAAAAGGAAAGGTTGTTGAAATTATATTTGAGGCTTAAATAAAGTCTTATTTAGGTGAAATCATTTAAAAATAGTTTTTAAAGAAGCTTTAGAAATAAAACATTTTAGTGCGATTTAAGGAAAATATTAAAGGATTTTAAAGTGAAAAGGCATGTTTTCTTTAATAAAACCAAAAATGAACCAAAATATATTTTTCATGTTAAAATTTTTGATTTTAGAAATATAATTATGTCTTAAAATAGATTATATAGTGAACTTAAAATTAGGTAAGAATTCGAGAAGTTCCTTGAATCGTGCTTGCATTTCAGAACAATTTTTTGAAAGATTATTTTAAAACATGTAAGTCCCCATAAAATAAAGAAGGATTATGATCGGTAAAAATATATAGAAAATTCACCCAGAATTTATGATGAGTACATAGGAATAAATAATAATTTCATTGAGGTGATTAGAGAATAAGAGCAACCCAAATGAAAATGGAGGTTCAGGTAGAAAATACTTAAAACCTTGTAATCAATTGAATTGTATGCCCCAAAATTAATAATCATAAAATGATACATTTAATATCATAAAAATAAATATATTAATGATATGAGAAATCAATGGGAAATATAAATACATCATACACAAGTAGTAGTAGTGAATACAGAATATCACACAAAAATGAGAGTGAGATGAAGAAACCCTTACCTTAAGTCCAAAGGTGTTCTCCACTTGATCTTAATGACCCGAATAATAAAATTTAGGCTCATTAATTAATAATTATAGAACCTACTATTCATTTAATTGATTTATTATAACCTTATTAAGTTTATTCATAACCTTTTTTATGGGTTAATAGATTCAATTTCATCATTTGGGAGCATTTTCTTCCTTGGTTTTCATGACCGGTTTACTTATATTTATGTATGGATAAACATGTAAGATGAGAATGGTTGTCTAGAATTGAAGTTGTATGTTATTAGTGAAAAAATAGAATATTACATGGTTATGAAATTTATTTGTTTATTTAGATTGAATATGAATCATTATATAAAAAATTAATGATAACTGTTTTGGTTAATTGGTGGTTTTTGATCACAAAAAATGCATTTTTCTTTATAATTTAATATCATGTGCACAAAAGATTAAAGAACCTTACATAATACATATTAAATATATTGTGGTCTGTTTCAACCATAAAAATGGTTTCATGACCAGAATTAAAGATGGTAATAGAAATTTAAAACCCATCATCCTTGAATGTGGTAAATTAGCACATCTCATATGGTGTTTTTACTACTAGCATAAAAGAAGGGAAAAAGAGAGATGAAAATAAATTATTCCATCATCATAACAAAATTATAGTAAAATTAAGGTACTGTGGTTGTCATAACAATTGTATTAGGAGAGGTGATGATAGAAAAGAAAACAAAGGAACTTGAAAAGAAAGTAAAAGAATTGAAAAAAGGAATTTACCTCTTGAATTAATCTTCCTTGAGAGCCTCTTTAGGGGAGAGGATTTGGTCTTTTTATGAGACCAAGGGATTATTGACACGGGGGAGGATATTGGGAGGATATTTGGACATAATTTGGACTAGGAACACGACTTTATAGGAGTAAATAAAAGAGAGAGTGAGGGGATTTTATAGTGGAGGAGAGGAGTAATTTTTGAATATCTTAATCATTATTTTATTATTTTGATCAAAACTAGAAATATTATTGATTATTATGACCAATAATAGTAATATGTGCATTTTAGTTCTAACCAAGTGGTCTTACATCATCCTTACATCACCTATGACTCAATAAATCATGTATTTAGTATTTATCGTAAATTATGATATTATACTATTCACCTAAAATTGAAGTATTTTAGAAAAATCCCAAAAATTAACCATAAACATTTTTCAACATTTAGAATCCAAAAATGAATTCCATTTTATCAAAATAATTTTCTAAATATGTGAAATTTAATTTTTAAATAAAATCATTATTTAATTAAAAAATACAGGTTTTAAATTTAAAACTGATTTTGTAATACTTTTAAAAATTAACTATGGTCTCATAAAATTATCCCAAAATAATTAGATGACAAAATATTTATTTAAGAACATATTTTTTGAAAATTAATTTTAAATACATTTATTAATTTATAATTGAGATTAAATATTTATCACTCACAAAAATACCAATACTTAATCAATAATTTATAAAATATTATATTTCATTTATAATGTGCTTAAATTTTATTTATACATCCATGGGTTATGTTACTATTCATAAGGGTATATTACTATTCTTAAGGGTACATTACTATTTATAAGGGTAAGTTACTATTCATAAGTGTAGGTTACTATTCACCAAAAATTAATTTTGTTCTATCAGACTCCAAAAATCACCCTGAATGCAAACGTGTATGACAGGTTCTCGAAATTCAAATCACAAAAGTGAAAAAATTATATTTATTGGACCAGTTATAAAAAAGTGTTGTTTTCTAGAGACTCAGTGTTTCATGTATTCCATATTAAATTTATTTGTAAATCCTTGGGGTGTTACATTCTCCTCTCCTTACAAAAATTTCGTCCTCGAAATTTTGAAATTGAATTCCGAACGTTAATGGTTAAAACTTGAAAATTCACTTGTGGGAAACCCATATAAGAAATATGGTTAACATATCCTCTTAATAAGAGGGAAAGGGAAATGCATAGATTAATACAAAACTACATATTCTAATTGAATAACATGGTCATGGAAGAATAATCAAACCATCATGTTCTGATGGAAAGTAATAGAGAACATGCTCAGATGAAAGATCATTACCACAAAACCATATATTATAGTTATGAAAAAATGATAATAATAATTTTTTTGTTTAATACACTTTTCCTAGAGTTGTGTAATTATTCCACTCTATAAGAGTATAAATATATGTTTTTATTTCATAAACACAATCTTATACTTTATTTTCACCTTGAAATATCTATACTTCATCTCTTAGCACGAGTTTCTTTATGTGGTGACATTAAACTATAAATACAATTTCTCCCACCAAGGGCTATATCTCCTTTGTGTAATAAGGCCCATTATCATGCACCATGTGATGATCAATTCTATCTCAATGCACCATTTTGAGTGTTATAACTTGTCGGTACAACTCCTCTAGAGCCACATCTAGTTATAGTGTCTAGATATGGATGTGATTTTTTGGAAACCACTTTCTCTATCCTTTACCAAAATAAAATGAAATTAATATATACATTGGATAATATTAAGACTTAACTTTAAAAATATACCTAGACATATACATAGACATATCCCTAGGGATATTACTTATGTTTTCACTTATTTGATTCCAAAGGATAACTAAACATATCTTATGATACAAACTATAATGACCCAAACATCTCATAGATATATATTAAATATTTTTAAATGAATATTCACAACAATATAGAAATACACACATGATATTCACAGTGAAATAGATCATTTTTATCCTATAAAACAAAATAACTATTTTATAAGTTTTCCACATCATCTCATAATTATTTCCTCATAACTATAACCCTTATTAGACTTATCACACATAATACCAATCTTCACAACCTTAGGAAAATAAACATAATAAAGGGTGAGATCAAATGATCAATAAGGGAAAAAATTTAAATTAATAAACATTATATGATCATAATAATATGAAAACATGATAATAACATATGAAAATAATAAATTGCATATAAAAGTTTGAAATCATCATTCACGCAACACAAATTGGTTGTTCAAATGAAATGGAAAAAAATAACATGATCCCTCAGAAAAAAATTGGAATAAGATATTGATTTGTGGCTATAAAAAATCTTATAAGATCATGACCATGTAAAAATAAAAAAAGGTTCAGTAATTATGATAAGTAAATGAAATCAAGACCTTCATAAACTTATGGATATGCAACCAGATCCATGAATAACCATATAGACATGAAATTAAGGTCCACTAATAACACTACAACCATCTAATAAGGTTCACACATAACATTGTCAACATGAAATCAGGTTAACACATAACATTGTGATCATGTAATCAGGTTCACAGATAACATATTTACTCATGAGTTATCCATCTTTACTCAATCTATTAGAGGGAGATATAGGTTCCACCCACCACATAATATATACATCTATGTTCCAAAAGATCATAAAAATGCGTCATATCATATCTCATGAAAATAAAAATGTATTTATAAAAATTTCATCACTTCACCATTGAATAACCAATGAAAAATATATTGGTTTCATAAAAATTTAATCAAATAAAAAAATAACTATACAGATAAATAATAAGGATGGTATCATTAAATATTATCCCTTATGAAGCATAAAGTAACACCAAATGATTCCATACAGTATAAAAGATGATTTATAATGATAAAAAGGTTAATTTCATTAGGAAAATTCTCTTTCCTCTTTTGGAAAACTCATTTTTTAATCATAAAAAATTTTCAAAACCATTTTATTGGAAATTATCCTTGGAATCATCAAAAGGATTCTTTATAAATCATTTCTAACATTTCTGAATAACTTTTTTCCAATTTGAAAATAATAAGACATAAAATATTTTATAAATAAATTTATTTGAAAATAAAGTTTTAAAAATATAATGTATGATTTGAAATGTTGGGTGGTATTAACAGTGGGAAATTCAATTCACTATATACATATTAAAATAAAGGTACCTTTAACTTTTTAGAAAAATTCAAATGGGATTTGTTATGAAAATTATATAATGATCCATTTTATAAAACATTTTAATAAGTTACACATGGGTAAATATGTTTTTAAAAAATATTTTTGAGAATTTTAAAACATTTTTGAATGAAATTTTTAGAAAACAGATGTGGAAGAAAATTGGTTGTCGACAGTATAGAGAAATAAATATAAGTTTTCTTAAAAACATTATTTTCTAAATCTTGATTAAATAAATTGAGAAAAATGAATGGGAAACATGTACTCTCATGCAATAAACAAAGGATAAGAAACATCATGAGTTCATTTAGCAATGGAATGTATGATTTCATCATTATAAGTATAAACATAAATAATACCAATAAGTAGTTATATTGTATCGAAAAACCATTATAGCCTTGGTATCATTGAATAATAATCCCTATAAAATAAATATGATCAAATGGATAAGTAAATAATAATAATTTCCAAGAAAATTTAAGATTAATTACATTAATGTGAATTATATAGGCTAAATAAATAAAATTGTTGGTGAATATGGTATGTTTCTCATAGAAGTAAAAAAGTGATATTGAAATACCTTACCTTAATTATGAAATTATTTTATATGTGTAAGAACCTCATGTATTATATTTGTAAGTTTATTATTCCTATACCATATAACTATAAATATATATATCATCTTATATATGACTTATTTATGAACTTTTATTACCAATTTATTCACAATTCCTTATAAAAATCATGTTTTGGGTAATAAATACTTCGGTTTTCATGCATTTTTTGATTTTTTATTTTCAATCCTCTTACTTTGATATTGGTTATATAATTCTCAGAAAATTAACCATGAAATCAAAATAATATATATTTAGTGTATACTTATTTATAATAATCCATAAATGCTATAAATAGAAAATGAAACACACTGTATATTGAGATGGTAGACCATACTTATGCATGAATATTGATTCCACTTTATCGACAGAAGATAGAGAATAATAAAAGAATTCCATGAACCATATTGTGAATGTTAACCATGGAACATTGGTGGAGTGATACATGGATGATCTGTTGGTTCAATCCAACTAGTGTAGGGACCATCACAAGGACCTTGATAATGCGATAAAATTCCTTTTCTCCCACCACCAGAGAATAATCCCCTTGCAGTGTGCCTCCCTGGGTTACTCTTGAAAGGTTTCTTGACTTCACTATTAGATACAGAGGCATCCTTGTGGATCTGACAATGATCCATTCAATCAAAAATATTTTACCTCTACAAAACAATTAATGATAAAAGGCCTTTGAGGACCCTTTTCATATATCCTCATATTTGTTATGAATCTTACTAGAAATTGTAATTCCTTCTTAAGGACCATGAAAACTGGAAACATAAAATAGTGGGATAAATAATTCTTGAGTTTAATTGAGTACATTAAGAAGTATCTTCTACATCCTGCTAAATTGATTCCACCCACCCCATGGATGCCTTTTTCCCTTTATGTTAATTCCCTTGAGTGGTCTCATAGTTTCATTCTAGCTCAAAAGAATATTAATGTAAGGAAAAGTAGCCTGCATTATATCATTCATATGCTCCTTGATACAGAAACAAGGTATTATCCCATGTAGAAGAGTTTTTTAACCCTTATTTTTTTAGTTCAGAAGTTGAGGAATTACTTGTATAACCATTAAATATAGCTAGTATCTCTCATCGTTCTATTGAAATATATCCTCAACTTCCCCATGTTGAAAGACAAACTAGTGCATTGTGAAGTAATTTTGTACCAGCATTACATAAAGATAGTCTCCTAGAAAACTGTCAAGGGCCATGATTTGGAATATTTTCTAGTTTCACATATAACACTTAATTATATTCCCTTAGATGATGATTTCTAAGAAAAAGGAATCCTCTTGGTATATCTAACTACACCATGTTGGGATAACTATATCGATGGTACCAATCATTTTTCAACTAGTAGAAGGCTCAAAAATGAAAAACTAAATAGGTTGGTCCTTGGTATTTTCTTCATTACTCCCATGTAGGCCATATAAAAATACTCATTTATAATATAGAAAGGATATGCGACCAACAAGTCTATGTATCAAGATCTCATCATTTGGATTGTGTTGGTCCTCAAGATCAACATCGCCATGCCTCCATAGGAAGGGAGACTTTGATCTAGTCATCAAGTAGATCAATAGAGACAATGTCATCTAGAAAATGGTTCTTGTTCCCCTGATAGAGTAGACATGTGAGTTTATGTCCAT
Organism: Viscum album; assembly: GCA_963277665.1. Classification (NCBI taxonomy): domain Eukaryota; kingdom Viridiplantae; phylum Streptophyta; class Magnoliopsida; order Santalales; family Viscaceae; genus Viscum; species Viscum album. The sequence goes on from OY728158.1 coordinate 1,558,816,976, forward strand.
GTTAATTTCATATCCAAAGGGGACTCTTATACCCCAAATATAGTTGATCAAGCTGATGTTTTTTAATGTGTAGATGCATCTCTAGTAGAGACTGACCAAGATGAATCGATCATTCAAATAGAAAATCTAAGGGTTATTTACCCCATCAATTTTAAAAATAAAGACCAGTAGGAGAATAATTTGGCATCTTACACTTCTGTGGAATGAACCTTAAGTTCCCCAATGATCAAAGTAGCACCCAATTAGATGACTATCCTTTTGGAATTATCTAATGTGTAACTCTCCCACCATACCAAACCGATCATTACTCGATCAATCATTTTAAAATTTGAATTATACAATAGCATGTTCCAGACCTTGGGAAAACCCTTTATAGGTACATGTTTGATAGAATCCTCCTTTCATAAATTAAAGGAATAGTGTTCCTTTAAATCAAGCAAGCATTCCACACTGGATCATTTAGAGAATATAAAAAATGATTGATACATTATCACATGATATATAGTATGAGTTACTTATAGACCATAATGGTCCCTCACTTCATCGAAATCATGAAGAGTATTTATATATGCTAGGTCCATGGAAAATTTATTAATAAACCACTGTATATTATACATACCAACAAATACTCATGGAATTTTTATATGTGAGGAAATTATATTGATGGTCCCTAACCAACAATGACCACTCAAGAAATAAATGTTCATTAGTATTTCCATATCATTAATTTCATTATAAGTGGAAGAAATCCCCCATGAAGTGGTCAAGACCCAGTCAGTGATCAAGGTTTTGATGTCTTACATCATCCATCAGTTCGGGATTCATCACAAAATTATCATAGATAGTGAAACCAACTTATGATCTATTGATTAAAATAATCTATACACAATGTAAAACATCCATTATAATCTCACTTACCACTACCATGAGTAGGTTAATGGAAAAATTGATGTGTTTAATAGAACCCTCTCTAACATATCGATAATGATTTTAGGTTAGAATAATAATATTAGTCCTAATAAAGTCCCAACATCCCTATGGGAATATTAGAAGATAACTTGAAATTACACCATTGGATCCCACGACTCCTTATTGAATGGAAATGAATTAGTTCTAGATATATAGGTTTAACTACCATCCCTCCAAAAAACCATTTATTATCACAAAATTTCATACAAGGGATAAGAGGTTGGGTTGGTAGAGCTGGAATCCAAGTAAGAAAATAGGATCCAGGAATTCCACATCCTAGAAAGACATCAGAATTGGGTGGAATGGGAATTCAAAAAAGGTTCCCCTCCACAACTTCAATGAAGTGGATATTATATTGGATATTTAAACACCCTTGATACCTAGAAGGAATCCACTAAAACTGGAACCCAAATAAGATGGAAATTGAATTATTTATAATAACTAATATAATGCTACATACTCATTAATCACCATAGATGGGTAGGATGAGGAGGAAGATGAAGGTTTGCATAAGAACCTCTTCAACTCAAATTTTCTGAAGAGATACATACCCTTTCTCAATCTAAATTGTTCACATGGATTCGTTTAACCCTTAGTGGGAAATATTGTTTTAACCTCATCAAAATGAACCAGTGGAAATCTTGTTATCCTCTGCTCTTCCCCGTAAAAAAATCTCTTTCACAGATGCAATTGCAAGAATTCCCTCCACAGAGTTGATTCAAAACAAATCCCCCATTATCAAATGTTCAGGTGAAGATTATATCACTATGGTAGTGGATATAGAAGCGATAAAGAAAAGGTTAGAATAATTAAAATTTTCAGTTCTTAGTTATATCTAAAATGAAGGAGGAGAAAAACCCTAGACCTATGTGACTCTAAAGGAGAGAATTTTGTATTGTTGGAGCTTCAATCATTGGAAACTTATTTTGATTGGAAAGGTTTATTTCCATTTCATCTTGTAGAGTCAGTAGGACCTTATCATAGTATGGAATTTGGGAACCCTAAACATGAAGCCATGTATTTTTTGAATCTCAGAATGGGATGTAAACTTCAATCCATTCACTCAAAATCACTCCACTATGCAAGTTTGGGATAGAATCCATGGACTTCCATGGATTTAATGGCATCCTAAGATACTAAACGATCTAGCATCTAGCATTGGGACTCCGTTGAGAATTGATCAGTCAACAATTAGTGGTGATCTTGGGATTTATTCTAGATTTCTCATTGAAATTGATATAAAAGCCTCACCCCCAGAGCGTTTGTCACTAGATGCCAATGATCACCTCATAGAGGTACGATTTGAATTTGAGAATCTCTCAAAATATTGTGATCATTGAAGGATGGGAGGACATGCTATAGAAAAATGCAGAGTTGTCCAAATAATTATCAATCCAACTCTGACCAGTGCCTCATGGAGAGATATCTCAAAATAAAATAATCTAGTCACATAACAGTATGTGAAAAAGACAACCAATGCTTTCCTTAAAGGGTTTATAGGGGACAATGAAACTGGTACAAGCAAAAACTGGGCTGAATTTGTGGAACAGGAAAAGGCACAAGACTGTATTGATAATTTGGCTACAGATGGTATCCAAATAGAAACAGATAGAATAGGCATTGATAGTGGAAATGAAGTGATGGTGTATCAGGAACTATCAAATGAAATGATTATATTGGTGATTAGTGCGAAATGTGAGGTTTTAATACTAGATCTTCTCATCTTGCACCTGCTTAAGACCTCTAAAATAGAGAATATTGTAGAGGGAAAGAATAACAAGGTTCCTTTACCCATGTTGTCATTGAGTGATATTCAATTCGGGATCATTGATTCCCATTTAGCAGTTACCCCGTCACAAGTAAATACCAAATGCAAGAAAGGGGACCCCTCTAAAGCCATTTATGGGGATACTCCAAAGAAAATGCTGCACTCTGATGCTCCTAAACAAGAAGACCCAAGGAGATTTTCCAGGAAGAAACAAATGGAATTGAATGAAAAAAGGGAGACTTGACCCCAAGAAAAAATCATTATGAAGCTCCTCTTTTGGAACTACCAGGGGCTGCCCAACCCTGGTACTTTAAGTTACCTCAAGCTTATAGTAGTGAAATATAAACCAGAAATAATTGGAATTTTTGAGCCTAAAACAAACTGCATCAACAAAAATTCTCAACTGGAGAGCAATGGTTACTCACTACTTTTTTCTATTCAACATTCCCCTAGTCTGGACAGAATTTGGGTTCTTGTTCATAACTGGATTGTTAACCCAACTCTAGTTCAAGTGAACGAGAAAATCATCACCTACAAGTTCCTTACATCAGGACAGTCTACATATTTATCAATGATTTATGACTTCAACAATTATATTGATATAAGATATTTATGTTTGAAAATTAAAGATTTATCTAGTACAATCTCTGAACCTTGGGTTGTCATGGGAGACTTTGATTCCATTCTCTATGCGGATGAAAACACTAAACATGTGTCAAGTGGATTATCCATGGGATATTTCATAGCTTGTGTGGAAGAGTATAATATTATCGAAATAAACCTTGTGGGAGCCAAATATACATGGTATATGAGGCATCTAAGTAGCACGAGGGAAAGCAGGATTGACCATGCCTTTAGGAATGACTCTCTACTTGAGATTTGGAAATATATATCTTGTGTCACCCTTACTAGGCATAATTTGGACCACCATCCAGTTTTACTCAACTTCATTGATAAGGGATATAAGCTGCCTATTCCCTTTCGATTTAATAATTCCTAGACTTCCCTTCCATAGTGATCCCAAATTGTCAAGGATACATGGGCCATGGAGGACCGTGATAGAAATCCTTTAGCCTGTATTATTAAACTCAAAGCCCTCAAATTAGGATGAAATAGTGGGGAAAACAAATATTCAGCCACCTCTATCAAGAGATTGACACCCTTGATAACTCCCTTCATGATATTCAATAATCCATCACTAAGGATGACTTCAATGGGGACCTTGCACAAGAAGCAAAAATGTTCACTGAGCTGAAAAACCTTATCAGACTTAAGGAAAGAATTCAGAGAGAAATATTCAGAGTCAAGTAGCTTATGGATGGAGAAAGAAACACCAAGTTTTTTAATTCCCATCAAAGGGACAAAAAAGATAATAGGCCTATATCTCTCTTAAATTATGGAGATAAAATTTTGGATGACAGACAAATCCTGTCACATCATATTGTCTCCAACTATGTGAATCTATTTAATGGTCCAAGGAAAAATGAGGAAATAATGTTGGGTATCATTCCAAAACTTGTTATTGAGGATGATAAGATTCTTTTTAATTAAGTTCCACTTGATTTTGAAATCATAGATGCTATTTTCAGTCTCAAAAAGGACATCTCACTAGGACCAGATGGATTCAAAAATCACTTCTACCAGTTCTACTGGGATAACATTCACATTGATGTGTGTAGATTGGTTTAACATTTTTTCACATATGGATCTCTCTCCCAAAGCTTTAATGCTCAGTTCATTTCCTTAATTCCTAAAATGGATAATTCTAGTGATGTTAGTCAATTCAGACCAGTTGCCTTGATAAATACCATCTACAAGATCATCCCTATAATACTTTCTAATCGTCTCTCTCATGTTTCTGGAAAGATTATCTCATTTAATCAGTTTGCATATGTCAAAGGGAGGAAAATTCAGGATTGACTCTTAACTTACTATGAATGTGTGAACCATCTTAAAAAATCTACTAGAGGAGGAAAAATTTCTCTCGAACTTGACATCTGGAAGGCCTTTGTTACTATTGACTAGGGTTTTATTAGTCCTATTCTTCACGAGTTTGGATTTCAAATGAGCTTCATTCAAAGGTTTAATGATCTAATCATCTCCACTCATTCTTACATTCTTATTAATGGTTCCACAGAAGGCTAATTTAAATGATCTAGAGGGGTGAAATGAGAAGATCCTCCTTCTACCATCATTTTTACGATTGTTGAGGATTACTTAATCATGATTCTTCTTTACATGGATAGCAAGGGTGACATTAGTAAAATTAGAGAAGCTCGGGGTATTGCTGCTCCTTATCACCTTCAATTTGTGAATGGTATTATTATCTTTTCCCAGGGAAATAAAAATACCATTACATGCATATGGAAGGCCCTTATTCATTATGAAAATGTTTCTAGACATGAGCTTAATTGGTGAAAGTCCATAATCTTTTTTGGAAAAATCATCTCACCCTCCATGAAATTCAGCATGATGAGTGATCTTGGATTTAAAGAAGGGTCTTTCCCCCTCAATTATCTTGGGGTTACCATGTTCCTTGGAAGTCCTACCCCTCTCATTTTTTGGAGTTAGTGAGTCAAATTCGAAGAACCCTTTCCTCTTGGAAGGAAAAATCCCTTTCAATGGCCGGAAGGATGTGCTTTGGTAAACATGTGGTCACTTCAAAGCTTGTATACTCTTTCATGTTTTATTCTTGGCCTGCCTCCATAATTAAAATCATTAATCCCTCATGATAAATTTTGTGTGGAGTGGGAATATCTCATAAAGGAAAGTAATCACACCACTATGGAAAAAATGTTGTATGCCACCAAATAAGGGGGGTCTTGAACTCAATAACATTGAATCCTTCAACTGATCCCTGCTGGCCCATTTCATTTGGAGACTCATTAATGATAAGTCCCCCTCCCTGGAATTCATTCACTCAAAGCTCCTTAGCTATTTGATTAAAGGAAACATAACTCATATTCAATCCTCTATCTGGACTAGTCTGAGTAATGTTTTTCATGATATTAGCAACCACTCTCACTGGTTAGTTAATGTTGATTCTTTTATAAAATTATGGAGAGAAAATTGGACTGGAGCTGCCCTTATTTATAGTGTTGACACCACTAATCCCAATAATAACTATAAATCCTCTATTAAAGACCAGATTGCTCAAAGGGAGGTGATTCCACCTCACATCGAGATCACTATTTCCAATTATGATTTTTTGGTCACTGATGACCTCCTTATATGGGAACCAAGTATGAATGGGATTCTGGACTCCAAGGGCTACTAAAAATACATGATTCAAGGCACCAGTACTGGGATGAAGGATTTCAATACAAAATTGATATTTCCATCTTAGTTCACTTTTCTGTGGAGGATCTTTCTCAACAAGCTGTCGGTTGAGGTGAACCTACAGTGGGTGGGGATTTCCCTGTGTTCACACTGTGCTTTGTGCCAACAACACCATGATGATGTCAACCACCTATTATTATATTGAAACACATACAATTCTCTCTAGAAATTAATTTTTAACTAGTTTAGGATTCATCCTAGGCAGAACGTTGAAGATTCGAGATATCTACTAGACCTGCTAGCTGTCCACCTTTCACCGTAGGTACGAATCCTTTTTTTGGTTTCCTGTGCAAGGGTGTTTCATCTTATCTGGAGAGGCCAAAACAAAAGAGTTCATGAAGGGGTTGTCTTAAACCCTACTATCACACTCTCTAAAATCCTATCTATGGTGAAACATGCAAACACCCCGCACAGTGACTGATGTGAAAACTCAGTCAAGGACCTTGGTGCTTTATGAAAGCATCATATTCAAGGAAATTTTCCTCGACCCTAGGGTAACATTGAAGTCTTATAGACTCTCCCATTTGAGGGATGGACCAAATGCAATATGGATGGTGCTTCACATGGTAACCCAGGACCGGCATGATATGGAATCATCTTCAGATACCCCAATAGATATTTTATTGATGGTCTTTATGGCCCCTGTGGTAATACCACAACTCTTGAATAAGAAATTATGGGTTTCATCAAAGCTATTGATATTGCACACCAAATAAATTGGAAGAATGTTTGGTTAGAAAGTGACTCAATGAAAATTGTGCATGCAGTTAGAATGGGGAAACTCTATCTGGAATGGAAACTCACCTCTGAATGGAACAAATGATTCAAATAATTTTCCTCAATGAACTATATCATCACACACATCTATCATGTACCCAATCAATCTACTAAATTCCATGAAAACAAGGGGGTCTCCATTAACATGTGTATCAAATATTTTAGTATCCCTTTTGAGCTGATTGATATCCTCCAAAGGGATAAATTTAAATTTACTTCATTTCAACTCTTGTAACCCTTTTTTCAATATTTTAATCCATACTACTTTCTTTTCTTAAAAGACCACAGATGGTTAGAATATAACACCTTCCAACAAATCCAAATTCCTCAAGAGGTACTTTTAATTAACTCATATAGTCTAATATATATGAATTTGGACTACAAAACCTAATTTCCAGGTCATATGAAAATAAAGAATACAACTATGTCCTCATAACATGAAATTAAACTGTATATTTATCCTATTTTATAAGAATGTGATGCCTCAAATGAAAAATATGATATGATCTATTGTCTAAACTATATGATCTTAAACTAAGATCCTTATTCCGAGCATCATGACCTTAAACTAGGTAAAACTCACACCAAATACGTTTGGTTGATGCATGAACTCCTTGTTCATTCATTCTCATAAGTTTTAAACCCTATTTAACCATGAATGAAATTATAGAGTAAACCCTTGATGTCCAATATGTTTGATTTTAAAGTAAAAATAAAAAATTTCTCCACACATGAAGTTAAACTATAGCCATACCCAGTGTGATAGAAATTAGATTCATTTTATGAATCATATGGGATAATACCAAACTAATATCCATATCAAATGATGTGGGACTTTGAGATAAGTTGGACCTCACCAGAGAAGATGCCACACATCAGGTTCCTGTAATCTACCACACTACATTATAAAATTATGCGGGGCTTGATTCTTGGTTTAGTGGGATACATATTGAGTTCTAGACCCACTATCTTGAGGCAAAAAACATCTTTTACACTCCCAATGAGAGAACATGTTCATAACATTGGGCACATATATCCTTTGTTCACACTGGGTATATGGTTTATAGTTAACAAAGACACCCCACCCTCACTATTGATCCATGTCTCACTATGAAAAATGAACTCTATTACATCATCTAGACTACATTATGTTAAACTACAATATACCTTTTTTGAAATCCAAAGGATGAATCTTTTGAAGATCATAAGATTCCTTATATGTCCAGAATGAGATTCCTCTTGTAACTATCATCAGATAACCCTAAAAAAGTACCCATGAGCTTCCTTATTAATTTTAATATATAATCACATTCCTTGACCCACCAACATGTGGAGAAACTCTCCCCCACACAAATATATCTTCTAATCCCAAGTGACCCCCTTAGGTGTAATCCCCAATCATATTCTATAGACTATCGGGGGGTATGGATTACATCATAAATCAATAAGGGAAGGGTAAAATGGGATGAACTAGTGTGAAAGATGTTTATAATACCTAGTTAACCCAAAAAACCCTCCAATAAGCATGTATGATGACTGTATTCCTTGACCGACCAGTTGGTTGGATGCTCTCATGACCTGATGTGAGGAAGAAAGAATCAGAAACATAAATGTATGTGCCATAATCACACTATTTATTCCTCTACTGAACATGGGATGATTCTACATTTATACTCCCAATCATACTTTTTTTTATCATTAATAACAATGTCTGGCCACAAGCACAAGCTCACATTGGTCAACACTCTAGGACCCTAAATTTCAGTAACCTAATGTCCTAAATGTATGAAATTAATTTGTGAATTAAATTTAATGGAATATTTTCCAATCATGAAATGTAAAACACCATGAAAAAATAATCCACAACATGAATGGGTGCATTCACCTCTGATGTCGGTCACCTACAACACTGAGTTTTAAAAATATGTGTGGCATGCTTCCCCATTATGTGGAATATGTTGAAATTCCACTATTTATTATCCTAGGGCTAAAATGATTACAAACTCATTAAATGGTCTCCTAAATTAGGAAAATTTATAATTCTCACATATTAACACACTCTTCTAGTGAATTTTAGCACCTGGATGATTGGATCCTTCAATGTTTAACATCCCTTTGAGCATCCCTCATGTACCACCTACACACACCATGGATTCCTTTACTATGATTATCACCATCCTCCTAATATGAACATTCCACACTAATGAAAATGGTTTATAGACACACTGAATAACCTAATATTCATAGCACATGCATGAAAGGATCATTGTTGTTATTTACTGGCTCTTATGTGTCAAACATTTTCAATGAGTGATCCCATATTTGTTTTCCCCATCCATGACTAGTGCAGTTATGTGACCTCTATTTTGAATATTGATAACTATTATTCCCTTACAATTGGTCAAACATTAATAGAGTCTATATATTGGTGTTCATAATTTACCTTCCTTTATAACTCCCATTGCATTGGAATAATTTCAACACTAAGGGTATCACCCCCATGTGCACCTATGTATGTTGGGAAAGAATGTTAGAATTATTGTGAATTTACCAATTCATCTTCTTTATCCCCTTATTTTGATATCCACTATTACAAGTGGAACACCGCCACTCCTTATTTCCCTCATTGAGCATGGCTCACATGGTCTTATGTGTTTGGGAAAAATTCCCCAGAACATGGTTGAGATCTATAGGAGTCCCTTAAATGGAATGTTTCACCATTCATTATGAACTCTATGACCCTAAAAACAATTCTTGATTCCAATCATCACTAATATAAAAAATGTGAAAATTTCTGCATGGATGTTACATGTGGAACCAGGTCTCCATGGATACTGATCCACATCATGTTACTACTCCATTATTCCACAAAAACTCTTTTTAGAAACAAAAACCTCAGTTCAAGAATCATGAGCATTAAAATTTGTTCCAATTTCTTTTGAGATAATTCACATAACACTAGAAATATCTCTCCATATTTTCACACCAAGTGTCATCCTTATTGTGATTCCTTTAGGAAATAACCCCTTATTTCAATGAATTATGACATTAAGCTATTTTTAAGACTGTAGTCTATGCTATATCAACCAGAACTCAAAGAATTCCCCTTAACAGTCTTACCCACTTGACTACAAATAACATATCTAGTGTCCTATTGTATGAAACTATTTGAAACCTTATCAGGATCAAGACTTCACATCATATGATTCCCCCATTCTATAATTGGTCTTATATCATGCTATATTCTAGAAGTACATGTGGCTTGATTCCCCAATCAATGAGATACATAGTGATTCATAAAAGCCACTATCTATGGACATTTCTACAAATACCCCCATCATGTGAGATCATGTTTTCTAGATTTACACCCCTATAACAATATTTATGATAGAATTATTAGTAACCAATGGACAAAATATTCTCACCATCCCTCATATGGTTTGATCATCAAAACCATAAACTATGCGAAACTTATCTTAGATATGTATCATACAACATTGGGTCTCCATGGACCTTTATTCATGTTGGTTTTCCATTCCTTTCCCCAGAACAAAATTTACAACTTTGGGAAAATCTACATTAACTTAAACTATACCAAACCATGGTCAACGCCATGTGTCCTTAAAATTCAGATACCCTTATTCCAATAATTAGGACCTCAATCTATTTACAAACCCATGTCCATGCATCATAAACACAAACTATATGTACCTAATATTGAGATAATTTTATTCTTTTCAAGACCACCTTTCCCCCAATTGACATATATTTTAAACCATTCTCTACTATAGAAAATTTCCCTAAGTACAACTATTTGGTCCTAGATCTACAACCTTAATATGGTAGTAGCCTTGGTCCAAGGTTGTTGACCTTAAAATATGTGAAACAAGCCCCTTTGTGCCCCTAATTTATATTCGGGATGCAACACCTCTAGTGATATTGAAAACTAAATCCCCCCATTCACTTCATCATCTATTGAGATAAATGACCCATTCTAGTGTAGGTATACTAACATTTTGTATTCTTAAACTATAGATGTCTTGATTTCCCATTCAATGGGATATATAGTGATTCATATATCTATTATCATATTCATAGCTACAAACCTTTTCTAAAACAACACTATAAGGACCCGACCTTAAAATATTACATAATATTGAATTAAATGAATAATTCACATTGAGGATCTTTTTAGGTTTAGAGTTTTATAGATTTAGGACATAACTATTAAATCTCAAAAGATTACAAAAGTAGACAATTCTACTCAGTTTCCATTTTTTTCATAAAATAAAAACTCTTGAAAAAAAGAGTCATGTCTATTTCCATGTTTTAGATAACATGACTTTTCCTTGATCCCATCCTTAACCCTATTCATCTTTAAGTCCTGTGAAAAACATTTCAAAACCTGGGATGAGCATAAAAAGCTCAATAAGGGTTATAAAACAATGAAAGAAAACATTAGTTCAAAAATACATACAAAACATAAACTCTTTTACTTACCTCATGAAATTATAAGATTTATGAATAACACATAGAAATCATAAATCATAAAGGTAACTTGTGTCATCCATAGCGTACTTACATTGTAGCTATCACAGCTACATAGAGAGTTACTTTGGAATACCCATCACACTATATTCCCTAAATCTCTTAGGATAAACATTCACGTTTACCTCCGTCACGTTAACCAATTCATTGGAGATCTATCTCGGGCTCACCCTCCCTAGGTTTATCACGGAACCACCTGTATACGTAAATAATGCCCAAGAACCATAATATGATCATAACACATAACATAAGCATAAAGGAAAGATAAAATTTCCACATTATAATAAAAATATATCATTTCAAGATATTGAAATAATAAATCCATTCTCAAAATCATTTTCAATACCAAAATTCGTAAAAAGAGTATATGGTATTTATTTTTTCTTTTAAAAAAATTACGACTTGTTAAGGAAACCAAAGATCAAATAATAATCGCGACGACGGAAAGGTTGTTGTCACCTCTTAAGTTAAAAAAACATTCATTTTTTTGTCGTTTAATAAAATGATTCATAGAAAAAGATTCCCATTGAATGAAATGAAAAGTAAAAGGTGTTTATACAACATATAAAAGAAAGTCGTGTACTAAAATATGCCTCAATGAAAGGAGATTGAGATGAAGTCCCTTACCTCGCGTCCGACTTGACTCGATTATTCTTTAATCTCCTGAATAATAAACTAAAGTTAATTTTTAGTTTCTTAAGAACGTTTTTCAAGTTTATTATTCCTTTTATATTACTTATTACCATGTTATAAACATTATGTAATCATTTAAGTTAATAACATTCGTTTTGTTGATATTTGGTAATTGAGTAAAAAACGAACACCTTATATTTACAAGTTATCCATGTGGTCAATAGTACATTATATCCAAAATGATATTAATTATTTAGATATAATATATATTATATATCTAGTATATATATATATATATTTATAACAGTACATATCATTTGGAGGTAAGAAATAAAATGCACCGTTCATGGAGACGGTAAGCCGTATATACGCATGAACACTACTTTCATTTCTATTTTTTATTTTAATGGAATTAAAACATAATTATACATAGTTATATTATAATTCTAGTATAATATCATATATAATATCATTAACTCCATCCTTTATACATCCCAAATATGTTATTAATGAGTCATATCACTTTGAGGGGGCGGTAGTCCGCACTTCCTCAAATGAAATTATCGCGTTTACCCATAATGGAAACCCTAAAGGTATGATATAAAAGAAAAATATAGAAGCATAAAGAAAACATAAAACTAATATATATCATATATAAATATAGTTTCAACTTAATGGTCACCATTATAGGAGGTAGGAGATAATCGAACAATCATCGTCTCGTGAGGCGTTAGTTTTCCATCCACAAAAAAAGTATGTTCTTCACCCATTAGATGGATGTGTGTGTAAGTGTAGTTCAAATCCTTCACATAAAAATATCCTAGTATTTTTAGTATACTGGTTTTGTTATAAAATAAATTAATAAAAAGAATTTAGGGGTTGGAGAAGTAAAATAAAAGAAAAGAAGTTAAGATAAACCGTTACCTTTAATTTGGGTAACTCCCTTTGGTATGAACCACAAGGGTTTCTTGAAGTGACTTCTTCCTAAAGTAAGGATTATAGGAGGAGGATAGTGATGTAGGGAGATTAATTGGGTAGATTTTGGACTAGAAAAAAGGCTTGAGAGGTGTGAGTAATTGGTTAGAAGTGAGGGATTTTTATAAGGGGAGGATGGGCTCTTTAGGAAAGTGTGATAATATTATTTTATTATATAATGATATTCGGTTTCTAAAGGTCCAAAACTCATTAAGGTAGAATATAAGATGACTCATGGTAGAAATAAATTCATCCAATAAGAATTATACTCGTTTTGGATGTTATTTTAATATTTATAATCTTATTTATTTAAATCATTTATTAATGAGGTAAACACCGCATCATTATTGTGTCATAAATAATTTAATTTATTCGATGTCTAAAAATTATAAAAAAATACCATGATGTAGGAAATGTTTTTAGATTTACAATGAATATTTATAGTCTAAAATATAACTTATATAACACCATGTAAAAATTAATTTACAAATCAATATTTGTTTATGTCATTTTTGCCTTTACTTTAAGTTAATTAAAATAAAGTGTCATTATCATTCATAAGTGGCTCCACGGGGTCCCAAAATCAACCCATGGATTCCCATGGGTGGCCATTTCTCATAAAATAAGGTTAGGACAAGTGTTAAGGTAATTTTTAATTATTATAATATTCTTTTTACCTTGAATTACCCTATTTACCTTTAACTGCGGTAAATAAAAGTCAAAAGTTACTATTCACCAAAAAATATTTTCATCTTATTGAACCAAATTTTACTTAATAATAACAACCATGTATGTCAGATTTTCGAAATTCAATTCACAGAAGCGGTAAAATTGCATTTAAATGAAAAAGTCAGTTTTTTAACCACTACTAAGTGGTTTCACTATTCATCAAAAATTGAAGTTTTTCAGAAAACTAAAAAAAATTAGCCTAAGATATATTTTCTATTACAAATTAAAAAATGATGTCTATTTTTCCAAATTCAAAACATAGAAGTTTCATTAATTAATTTAAAATTAATTCTCGTTATCAAAACAAATAGCATGTTTTTAAGAAACAATAACTATCAAAAGATTGATACTTGTTTATGTCTAATTTCAAAATGAAATAATTCAAATGACCAAAATTGGATTAAATGGTAAAATATATTCTAATTAAAATTTAAAAACAATTAAAAATATAATCTAACCATATAAATAAATTATATTAAAACCTAGTTTTGAATTAAAATACAATATTTTTCACTACTTATTAAAAAATGAACTTTATCGGAAAAATTCCAAAAATTTACACAAAGTAAATTTTGATGTCCCCATTCTAAATAAGGATTTTATTTGGTCAAATATAATGTATTAAAGTGGACAAAAATATATTTAAAGAGGGTTTTCCATTAAAAGGTGGTAAATCGACCTTTTAATGTAAATTATTCTTAAATTTAGATTCATTCACATTTTAAGCCTCTAACTTTTATTGGATAAATGTAAATACATTTAATAAACATGTATAATCATATTGTAGTTAGTTTTTTTCATTCCTTCCAGTACAATGGCTAGGATTTAACTACCATTTAAAATAATAATATTATATTATTAGTGTGCAGCGTAAGATTTCAAAGAAACCCGTTGTTGCGTATCGGGTATGCAATCGAACATAGCAATCCCTTTAAAGTAAAATTAATTTATATTTAATTCAAAAATATTAATAAATATGAAAATGTCTTATTCTTTATTTACCTAGGATGTTACATCCTTCCCCCCTTTTGGGAATTGCATCCTCGCAATTTTACTCATCAAAATAAGTGGGGGGTATTTATCCCTCATAGCATTTTCAGATTCTCACATTTCCTCTTCAACCATATGGTTTTTCCACAAAACCATTACCTGGTGAATTACCTTATTCCGCAACCCTATCTCTCTATAGTCAAGAATCTGGACTGGTTGTTCTTCATAAGAGATATTCTCTTCCAACTGAACTACCTCTGGGCTCAAAACATGAGATGGATCTAGCATATACTTTATCAACATCGAAACATGAAAAACATTGTGTACCTGGGATAAACTTGGAGGTAAATCCACTCTATACGCAACTGATCCAACTTTATCTAGTATTTCATATGGTCCAATGAACCTCAAACTCAACTTTCCATTCTTACTAAAACACATCACACTTTTCTATGGAGAAACTTTGAGAAAGACATGATCACCTACCTCAAAAGAGAGATCCTTACTCTGGTTATCTGCATAACTTTTCTGTCAACTCTGAGCTGTTTTCATGTTCTTCTAAATAAGATGAACTTTTTCTGCCATCTCTTCTACCAATTCTGGTCCCATCAGCTTCCTTTCACCTACTTCATCCCAAAAATCTGGAGTTTGACAATGCTTTTCCATATAATTCCTCAAATGGAGCCATCTGTATACTAAAATAAAAACTGTTATTATATGAAAATTCAACCAAAGAAAGATGTTGGTCCCAAATTCCCTAGTAATCCAGTGAATAAGCACACAACATATCCTCTAGGGTCTAAATTATTCGTTTTGATTTGCCATATGATTGAGGATTAAAAGATGTAATAAAATTTAATTCAGTACCCAATGACTTCTGAAGGCCTTTCCAAAAGTTAGAAGTAAACATGAGATCATGATCCTATAAAATGGAGAGGGGAACTCCATGCAACCTGACTATATCTTTAACATACAACTGGGAAAATTGATCTCAAGACAATGTATCTCTAATAGGAAGTAAATGAGAAGATTTATTCAATCAATCAACAATAACCCAAATTTAATTATTACCTTGAGATGTCTTCGGTAATCCCACAACGAATTCCATGGATATATTTTCCCATTTCCACTCTGGCACTGGTAAAGGATGAAGTATCCCTTTTGGTAACTGCCGCACTGCTTTAACCTACTGACAAGTCAAACACTTCACAGTAAAATCAGAAATATCTCTTTTCATTCCATCCCACCAGTAATACTCCCGAAGATCTCTGTACATCTTAGTACTTCCAGGATGAACTGAAAATGGGGAACTATGGGATTCACATAACAACTCATTCTTTAACTGTGAATCACAAGGCACACATAATATTTTCCCAAACCTTAAAACACAATCATTATCAATGTTAAATTCAGGAAACTCACCCTTTTGAACCAACTCTACCTTTTTTTGTAACTCACTGTCTTCCTTCTGTGCTTGCTTAATTTTGTCTGATAGAGATGATCTCACTAACACCTAATACAAAACAGAAGAATTTTTTGCACCAAAAACTTCTATGCCAAAGTTTATCAAATAAAAAACCAAAGGACCTTATTCCAAACGTAACATGGTTAATGAAGCATTACTTTTTTGACTCAAATCATCAACCAATTTATTTTGTTTTCCCAGATGGTAAAGGATTGTGCAATCATAATCCCTGATTAATTCCAACCATATCCTCTATCTTATGTTCAATTCTTTCCGAGTGAATATATACTTTAAACTTTTTTGGTCAGTATATATTTCACATTTTACTCCATACAAATTATGCCTCCAAATTTTTAAAGAAAAAACAACAACAGCTAATTCCAAATCATGTGTTGGGTAATTTAACTCATGTGGTTTCAACTGACGTGAAGCATAAACAATTACCTGATTATTCTGCATTAGGACACAACCAAGTCCTTTTAACAAAGCATCACTGTAAATAAAAAACTCACCATTTCTGGAAGGTAGTGGAAAAACTAGAGCATTCACCAATCTTCTTTTCAATTCCTAAAAACAATCATCACATTCTTTTGTCCTGATGAACTTAACACCTTTACGAGTTAAATTAGTCATTGGACTAGATAACCGTGCAAAATTTTCAACAAACCTCCGATAATAACCTGCTAAACCAATAAAAATATGGATCTCGGTTATATTTTTGGGTATTTTCCATTCTTCAACAACTTTTTTTTACCAGGATCAATAGTTATGCCATTTTTTGAAACAATGTGACCAAGGAAAGAAATTTGTTGCAACCAAAACTCACACTTGCTGGATTTCACAAATAGTTTCTTTTTCTTTTAAGGTTTTAAAGACAACCCTTAAATGAATTTAATGTTCCTATTTACTTTTAGAATAAACCAAAATATCATCAATGAACACAACCACAAACTTATCCAAGAACTCACGTAAAATTCTATTCATAAGATCCATGAATATAGCAGGTGCATTGGTTAAAAAAAAGGTATAACTACAAATTCATAATGACCATATCTAGTATGAAACATGGTCTTCAGAATGTCTTCTTCTTTCACTTTAAAATGATGGTACCCCGATCTCAAGTCAATCTTCGAAAAATACTGAGCTCCCTGGAGCTAATCAAACAAATCATCGATATGAGGCAAAGGATACTTGTTCTTAACAATTATGTTATTCAATGCTTTATAATAAATGCAAAGTCTCATTGAAACATCTTTCTTTTTAACAAACAAGACAGGAGAACCCCATGGTAATGTGCTAGGTAGAATGAAACCTTTATCTAATAACTCCGGCAATTGCTTCTTTAACTATAAAAGTTCAATTTGAGCCATTCGATAAGGGGATTTTGAAATTATATTAGCATCAGGAACTAATTCAACGATAAATTCAACTTCTTGATTAGGTATTATACCAGGAAACTCATTAGTAAAAATATCAAGGTACTCATTTACCACTGGCACATCATTAATTTGAATAGTTCATTTGTTTTGAACAATATGTGCAAGGTAACATTCATTTCCATCTTTTACTAGTTTCTCATCTTCCTGATATGTTATCAGAAGTAAGGGTTCATTCTTGTACACAAACTAAAAATCATTCTAAAAATAAACCTCTTTATCTCTACAGTCAATCTTAGCATGATAAACAGAAAGCCAATCCATACCCAAAATAACATCAAACTCTAATAGAGGCAAAACAATAAGGTTTGCAGGTAGATTCTTTCTGCACACAAGGACATGAAGGTTCTTATGTTTTCTTTTTGTCTCAACATTTCCTCCAGGTGTTTTTACCAAAAGTTCTGTATTCATATCTTGATATGGAATTCTTAATTTACTAGAAAACTTCTCAGAAAAGAAAGAGTGTGTAGACCCTGAATCAAACAACACATTGGCATAATCTGAACAAACAAACAGTGTACCTGATACTACTTCATTTGATGGCCCAACATCTGCTGAAGTAGTTGCGAAGTATTTCACCACCCCTTTATGCTTTTAGTCTGGATGATTTCCCTCAGTTGAGTTCTTTGTTGGAAACTCATTTTCATAATGACCCATTTCATTTCACTTAAAACATCTTTTTGATTGTAAATCAGATTTTTTATTACCATTACCCTGATCTTTTTGAGTTCAATTACGAGCCTTACGTACCATTTTACCACATCAATATCACTTACCAAAATTCAAAATACATTCCCCATCATGTTTTTTACCACAATTTTCACAAATTGTAAACTTAAGTTTCTTACCATCATACTTTTTTAAAGAGTTCTTCCCTTTTGTCTGCCACCTCAACCTCTTATTCTGTTGTTTGTCAAAGAACACCTGATCATTGGAAAACTCCATTTCTACCTTATCCGCACAACGAACAAGTTTTTCATAACTTTTGGACTCACAAGAAGCTAAAGTGCTTCGATAATTTGGATTTAATCCTAAGTAAAAATAGTTGATTTTACTATCAAGATCTCGTATGAAATTTGGAGCATACCTTGACAGTCGAGTGAATTTTTCTTCATAAGCAGCCAATGAGTCATCCTCCTGCCTCAATTCTAGGAATTATTTTTCCATCCTAAGATGAAACACCTTAGGAAAATATTTCTCAAGAAACATACCTTTGAATTCATTTCAATCAAGAGCACCAATCCCCTCACTATCCGTAATATTTTTCACCATCGACCACCACTGATCAGCTTCACCTTGAAAATGGTAAACAACAAGACTAACCTTTTGATGTTCTGAACACCCCACAACATCAAAAATTTTCTCCAGTGATTTAATCCACCCTTCTGCTAGCATAAGGTCAGATGATCCTCTAAATGATGGGGGATGTTGCCTCATGAAATTCTCTACTACTAACATGTTCCTCTTTGGTTGATCTGGATTATCTCATGCATGGATACCACCACCATTTATATCCTGAGTCAACTGTTCCATCACTATAACAAACTGTTCAGTTCTGATTCTGACCATCTCAGGTTGCTTATTTGGAATGTTATCTTCCTCATAATGTCGTCCCAACATAGCTGCCCTGTTTCCTCTGTGGAAAACCATTCTGAACACAGAAATATCTTAGGCGAAGCAACATGGTAATCTATAAATGCTATATGATTTCAATATTAACACAAATTAATTTATGGATATTAATTTAACGATACCCTAACTCATATAGTTATCTAAACCAAACTCAGATACCAACTATAAGGACCCGACCTTAAAAAATTACATAATATTGAATTAAATGAATAATTCACATTGAGTATCTTTTCAAGTTTAGAGTTATAGAGAATTAGGACATAACTATTACATCTCAAAAGATTACAAAATAGACACTTCTACTCAGTTTCCATTTTTTTCATAAAATAAAAACTCTTAAAAAAAGCGTCATGTCTATTTCCATGTTTTAGACAACATGACTTTTCCTTGATCCCATCCTTGAACCTATTCATCTTTAAGTCCTATGAAAAACATTTCAAAACTTGGGATGAGCATAAAAAGCTTAGTAAGGGTTATAAAACAAAGAAAGAAAACATTAGTTCATAAATGTATACAAAACATAAACTCTTTTACTTACCTCATGAAATCATAAGATTTATGAATAACACATAGAAATACTAAATCATAAAGGTAACTTATGGAATCCATTACATACTTACATTGTAGCTATCATAGCTACATAGGGAGTTACTTTGGAATACCCATCACAGTATATTCCCTAAATATCTTTGGAGAAACATTCACGTTTACCTCCATCACGTCTCCCAATACATTAGAGAGCTATCTCAGGCTCACCCACCATAGGTTTATCATGGAACCACCCGTATATGTAAATAATTCCCAAGAACCATAACATGATCATAACACATAACATAATCATAAAATAAATATAACATTTCCAAATTGTAATAACAATATATAATTTCAAGATATTGAAATAATTAATCCATTCTCAAAATATTTTTCAATACCAAAATACGTAAAAAGAGTATATGGTATTTATTTTTCCTTTTAAAAACATTACGAATTTTTAAGGAAGCCAAAGATCAAATAATACTCGCGGCGACAGAAAGGTCGTTGTCACCGCTTACGTTAAAAAAAACATTCCTTTTTTTTCATTTAGTAAAATGCTTCATAGAAAAAGATTACCTTTGAATGAAATGAAAAGTCAAAGGTGTTTATATAGAATATAAAATAAAGTCGTGTATTAAAATATGCCTCAATGAAAGGATATTGAGATGAAGTCCCTTACCTCGTGTCCGACTTGACTCGATAATTATTTAATCTACTAAATAATAAACTAAAGTTAATTTCTACTTACTTAATAAACTTTTACAAGTTTATTATTCCTTTTATATCACTTATTACCATGTTATAAAAATTATGTAATCATTTAAGTTAATAACGTTCGTTTTGTTGATATTTGGTACTTGAGTAAAAAATGAACACCTTATATTTACAAGTTGTCCATGTGGTAAAAATTCCACTATATCCAAAATGATATTAATTATTTAGATATCATATATATCATATATATCTTTTATATATATATATATTTATAAATTTACATATCATTTGGAGGTAAGAAATGAAATGCACCGTTCATGGAGACGGTAAGCCGTACGTACGCATGAACGCTACTTTCATTTATATTTCTCATTTTAATGGAATTAAAACATAATGATACATAGGTATATTATAATTATAGTATAATATCATATATAATATCATTAAATCCATCCTTTATACATCCCACATATGGCATTAACGAGTCATATCACTTTGAGGGGGTGGTAGTCCGCACTTCCTCAAATGAAATTATCGAGTTTACCCATAATAGAAACCATAAAGGTATGCTATAAAAGAAAAATATAGAAGTATAAAGAAAACATAAAAAAAATATATATCATATATAAATATAGTGTCATCTTAATGGCTACCATGATAGGCGGTAGGAGATAATCGAACAATCATCGTCTCGTGAGGCGTTAGTTTTCCATCCACAGAAATAATATGTTCTTCACCCATTAGATGGAGGTGTGTGTAAGTGTAGTTCGAATACTTCTCATAAAAACATCCTAGTATATTTAGTATACTGTTTTTGTTATAAATTAAAGTAATAAAAAGAGTTTAGGGGTTGGAGAAGTAAAATAAAAGAAAAAAAGTTAAGAGAAACTGTTACCTTTAATTTGGGTAACTCCCTTTGGTATGAACCAAAAGGGTTTCTTGAAGTTCCTTATGCCTAAGTTAAGTCTTCTAGGAGGAGTAGAGGGATGTAGGGAGATTAATTGGGCAGAAGTTGGACTATCCAAAAGGCTTAAGAGGTGTGAATAATTGGTTAGAAGTGAGAGCTTTTTATAAGGGGGAGGAGGGGCTCTTTAGGAAAGTGTGATAATATTATTTTATTATATAATGATATTCGGTTTATAAAGGTCCAAAAATCATTAAGGTATAATATAAGATGACTAATGGTCGAAATAAATTCATCCAATAATAATTGGACAGGTTTTGGAAGTTATTTTAATATTTATAATCTTATTTATTTAAATAATTTATTAATGAGGTAAACACTGCATCATTATTGTGTCATAAATAATTTAATTTACTCGATGTATAAAAATTATAAAAAAAATACCATGATGTAGTAAATCATTTTATATTTCCAATGAGAATTTATAGTAAAAATTATAACTTATATAACACCATGTAAAAATTAATTTATAAAGAGATATTTGTTTATGTCATTTTTGCCTTTACTTTAAGTTAATTAAAATAAAGTGTCATTATCATTCATAAGTGACTCCATGGGGTCCCAAAATCGACCTAAGGATTACCATGGTTGGAAATTACTCATAAAATAAGGTTATGACAAGTGTTAAGGTAATTTTGAATTATTATAATAATCTTTTTACCTTGAATTACCCTATTTACCTTTAACCGCGGTAAATAAGTCAAAAGTTACTATTCACCAAAAAATATTTTCATCTTATTGAACCATATTTTACTTAATAATAACAACCATGTGCGTCATATTTTTGAAATTTAATTCATAGAAGTGGAAAAATTTCATTTAAATGAAAAATTCAGTTTTTTAACTACTACTAAGTGGTTTCACTATTCATCAAGAATTGAAATTTTCCAGAAAACTACCAAAAAATAATCCTAAGATATATTTGATATTCCAAATTCAAAAAATTATGTCTATTTTTCCAAATTAAAAACATATAAGTTGCATTAATTAATTTAAAATTAATTCCTGTTATCAAAACAAATAGCGTGTTTTTAAGAAACAATAACTATCAAAAGATTGATACTTGTTTATGTCTAATTTCAAAGTAAAATTAATTCCAATGAAAAAAATTGGATTAAATGGTAAAAATATATTCTAATTACACTTTAAAACAAATTAAAAATATAATCAAACCATATAAATAAATTATATTAAAACACAGTTTTGAATTAAAATACAATATTTTCCACTATTCATTAAAAATGAACTTTATCGGAAAAATTCCAAAAGTTTACACAAATTAAATTTTGATGTCCCCATTCTAAAGAAAGATTTTATTTGGTAAAATATAATGTATTAAAGTGAACAAAACTATATTTAAAGAGGGTTTTCCATTAAAAGGTGGTAAATCGACCTTTTAATGTAAATTATGCTTAAAATTAGATTCATTCACATTTTAAGCCTCTAAATTTTATTGTATAAATGTAAATAAATTTAAAAAACATGTATAATAATATTATATTTAGTTTTGTTCATTCCGTCCAATACAACTTCTAGGAGTTAACTACCCTTTAAAATAATAATATCATATTATTAGCGTGCAACGTAAGATTTCAAAGAAACTCATTGTTGCGTATCGGGTACGCTATCGAACATAGAAACCCCTTTAAAGTAAAATTAACTAATATTTAATTAGAAAATATTAAAAAATATGAAAATGTATTATTCTTTATTTACCTAGGATGTTACAAACACATTGTTTTAGGATTCATTTGACCATGGTGGGCCTTATATCCTTTACCATAATTGAGGAATTGTGATTCTTAGAATAAGTTTTCAACACATTATGACCTTAAAAAATGTAAAATAACATGTGGTATCAGTTCATCATAGACCTATATTATTTTATGGTTTATAAAGAATACTACACAACACAATATTTTCCAAATGGTCCACAATCTATGAATGTAAACTAGGTGTCCTAGTGAAAACACCATGCGCTTATAATATATATAGCCACCCATGCATATTTACCTAAATATGTGCTCATCTAGTATGACTAATATAACATTAAACATTCTTAGGAAAGAGGGAAATATGTATGTCAGGTTGAATACCTGTAGGGGAAACATGATAAAATGTCAGATACTCACCTACAAAGTATCCTTTATGAGTTGGGAAAATATGAGAGTACAAGTGAAAAAATTTACAAATAAAGTGGTACTCACCCATGAGCTCTAGAAAAATCCTAATATTCCTCACTAGACCCAATGATTCAGGAAAATGTAAGTGCCTTATTCTAAATACTTTTTCTTTATTAGGTCCTCTATGATATATGAGCCCTTGTATACCCTTATCGTCCATTCCGATATCTCAAGGGAGTGGATTCACATTCATGATATCCCACAAAATCCAAATCACATGTCTCTAAACTATGTTACACATTCCCTAACCATATGATGTTAAATTTTATGGTTTTATAGTCAAATCCATGTGAACTAAAACAACAACTATAACATCTCCTCACTGTATAACCTTAAACTAGGTGTTCAAGGTCATTTTTAGAAGCCATTAAACTGAAATCCTTCAATCTAAATTCCATGATGAAAAATAAAGAAATTTTTTAGGCCATCACTTGAGAGAATATCTTCCCTCATATGGTATTGGTCATCTACCATATCACAAGATTTAATTGACCATCACATATAAGGTAAGCAATTTCTCAAATTGGTAAAAGTGTTTGGATATTTCATCAAATAATACACTCACTTGATATTCTCAAACCCATGGTGGAATAATCCTGAGAGTGTTGAACTCCATCCCAATATTCTATTAATCAAATCCCATAATTCAAAACATCATTGATTTGGATTCCCATCACCTCCTATAGCTGAAAATGACCCCTAATGGTGATGGTGCCTTGTCACACTGGCTAACCTTTTGTCTTGGGAACATACCCTGATTGAACATTGGAAACATTTAATAGGTCACATTTTTTGAACATGGTCAATGGTTGAACCCCATATGATTGTCACAACACTCTATAAGTATGATATTAGATTTTACTTTTTGAATATTGTCAATAGTAATCCTCTATTGTCCTATCCAACATATTGATCAGAAACCTTGACATTGAGATTTACATCCTTCTTCCCACCCCTTGTTTGGGTATAATCCAACACCCTTGGAAAAACTCCAATAGCATAACTTTGTACAATGGGAAAGAAATTATATTTTTAAAATTTACAGAGTATAATGAATGCATTATTCATCAAGAATCTGTCATTAGGATACAAAAAGTGGTCAATGGATTATTCTGTCACATACTCTTAATTCCCATATTGAAAATATGATATGAACGAATAGTATACTTTTTTATATCCTGTTTCACCCACTAAGAATGAATCATGTGGGTGTAGAGGATCATAGTCAACTATCTTATTAATATTATATAGATTCATAAAAGGGTAAAGGTAAAAAATAAATTTAAGGACCAATGATAAAATAGTTGATATATATAATGGCCTTCAACATATTAGACCCCCTCTATTAGAAAAATAGGGGGGCCTTATGGGATCAACCTTAGTAGTTGAGAACTCTAGCTCATCCATCCATCATTAGGTAGCCTCCAGGGCCTAATCCACAAAGAAAATTACACTGTATTCTCCTTAGATATTAAAAATACCACATCAACCATGATCCACACCCAACCCTACCCAATTAGGAACTCATCTTCCAAAGATACTACTCCTAATGACTCATCCTTAGTCACCACCAACTTCACCCTTAGTGTGATGATGATCTTATATTTTCTCTCATGAGGTATTCATACTAATTTTCATGCTCCTACAACTGATAATGTTATTTTTTATCCTACTAGAGTTATTTTTTACCCTCTTAATTCTTCTTATACTATGGAATTTACAGTTCTTATGATTTTAACCACACCCACTCAGTAAGGTAGCCACAAGAAAGTGCATATAGGGAATTAGAATCCACACCACTAGTCCCTAATATTAGAAGTTATTTTTTGAGTTATCCCAAATTAATCTCTAGGTATGCTTTCAATATTTGATTGATGATGTTATGAAATATTCTTGATGACCTATGCTTAATAATGTAATTATCTGTACCAAAATCAGACCTAGAATCATCCAAGTCATTGTATGGTGTTGATGAACACTCATGTAAATCCATGAGAATTGTTGTGGAATATTACTCCCTGAGGATCCTCTTGGATGGGATGGTTCCATATCAAGAGGAGTGTCATATTCACTGGAGTCTTTATCAGTGGAAGTGTATTTTCCGACCTTTGCATTTTCTTAAACCAACAAACATATATGAATCTATACCATGATTCTCTTATAGAATCAGGTCCAAATTAGATAAAATTACTAGAAACCTTTATGTTGTATTGCTTTATGTATAAATCATCTTGACTCCTAAAACCACTACTGGTTTATACGTGTGCACATCCTAAAACATTGTTTCAGACAGAGGAAATAATGTTAGTTTAAAATATGGCTTTAAACAATATAGATAAAAAATTTAATAAATGGGGGACTTACCCAAGGTGAGATATTGAGTGATATCCACATCCAGGGCATCAAATGGGATGTCCATAATGAGATACCCTTTGACACTAGTAATCACCTCTGATTCGATCATCTGGCCCGAAAACAATACACGACCATAAGCTACATGAAGCAAAAAAATAGTACATAAGTGTCACCCAATTAATAAATACATTAATGGAATCATGTTGGGTGATATTTAGAGTATCACCATGAGGAGGCATTGAGATTTCAATAATGATCCAACCTAGAAGACCTATCCCAAAAATAGTTGGATCTACTACTAAAATGCAAGGGTGAGGAACCCCTTATATGACATGGAGAAATAAAGTGTCTGGATCATCTCCTTCTACCTCCTCCATATACACTTCTTTAGATATGTTCTTGGGAAAAAACTCTATTATGGGACCATCTATACCTAATGAGGTGATTTCATCACCCTCTATAGATGTCCCTACCTATATGAAACTTATTCCAACATGATTGAAGATCATGGGTTGGAGATGCTGAAGGAAAGGGAAGAAAAAAAATACAAAGATGGATCGAAATGTCAGAAAAAATTACCTCATTTAATTAGAACTCCTCCAAGTCACCTTCCATTAAAATTACCTAACTATTATTTATAGATCCTTCATATTCAGGTTCAGTACCATAGTTCCCATCAGGAATTGACCTCGATGTAGATACAGAGAGTTACCTCATCATGATCTAGTGTCTTGGTGGAGATAATTTATTTAGGTTCCATTCCAAACATCACCCTCACCCATATAATGAGCGGTTCACCCTCCTAATCACTATGTGAAAAGGAATACATATATACCATTTACATAAATACTTCATGGAATCTCAATAAGAGAATGATTCTCATGGTCCCTACATTCAATAACTCAATCCCCTTTCAAGTCAGTCTTTACTATAATTGCTCTACCATCTAGGATAGTCACCAAATCCCCATTCCCCTAATATTATAGGAAAGGTGATGTCAATAGAGGGTTACCCATGGTTCCAAGAATGCATTAACAGAGACTCCCTAGAATGGATCATCCAATTACAGGAGCTCTTAGATAGATCAAGTGGAAAATTCTAAGGGATATTTTTATCAATAGGAAGTGGAGGAGAGGAAGGCCCTTGAGATCCCATAACCACTCTAGATTGAACCCTTGACCCCCAGTGTGAACTTAGAAGAGAATTTTATATGCTTCCCAACTGCTCATGTGGCTCATTCAATGGTTCCACCTTCCTCACCTATTGGAATAATATCACACCTAGATATTCTTCCATAATGTTTCTGGTGTGGTTTTTAGTAAACCTGGAAATGATGTTTTCTTGAGGCTACATAATTTTCAACACAATTTCTAAATCCACAATCATACAACATAGTTGGTTATATATACATGGGTTTTTTCTCTTCACGATCCACTTTTCACACTTGTGTCACCACCTACTAGATGCATCCAAACTATTAGGTGAAATAATGTGCATTATATAGTTATAAGTATGTATTTACATCAATATGTGTAACTAGTACTACACCTCAAAGGTCCATAAGGTATTCCATATATTCTGGGGCCCCTATAGATTTTCAACCATATTGATGGTTAGGGCCATGGATGGAATAAAATTGAGGTTCCTAGCTCGGATGATTATTATGGTCACCTTGAAATCATTTAGCATCACTGATCGGAACCTAGAGTTGTTGAGGATAGAAGGGTGTAAACTTCCATTTGTAGGGGTTATGGGGTTTGGAAACTCATACCCCATGAAGTGGTCCACAATCCATTAATGAAAAGACTCGAATAAAACAAATATATTCCTAGGCATTCCCCGCTTATAAGGTATACCAATTCTCTTTAAATCCAAAACAACATAGGGAATCCCATGATGAATCAGTTCCATGTTACAATAATAATATCCAAAAGAAATATTCTAAATTAAAAGCCTATATGGGTGTCCCTAACTAGTATTGATGATCCACATATAAAGGTGGATAGGAACACCATATATTCATCTTTTGGGACATATTCCTTCATGAAGTAGGCCCAATTTAGATAGATGTCAACCTCTAGTATTAGAAAGTCGTACCTCGGCCTCCTAATGCTCTACGCTCCCTGGAAGAACATCACCCTCCCTAAAATTTTCTTGACTAGAACATTCAAGAACATAACTAGATACATCATAGAAGGGATTTCCTTATATAAAGTGTGTTAATGACCCAATAACTAAGCCAACAATTATTAAATAATGTTTGTTTTTATCAACCTTTGATCCACATTACCCCATGTTTTTCACACTTGGAGGAATTTATTAAATTGACATCTTATCAGAAGAATCCCAAAAATGTATTTAAAATATAATTTTCTAATACCAACCTCTCCATGATGGAGTTTAAAGGTGTTTATATTCAGAGACCACCTATTTAGAATCACCAACAATAGATCTATTTATTAGTAAATGTGGAAGTTGGATGTTCACGCAACTTCATAAAACCAATTATTGTATATCTCATACAAATAAAATTCACAAGTGAATCATACCAATTATTACCACACTCACCCATGGGTGATGTTAAATCCATATCACATATCTTATTCATTGTATGAACCCATAAAATAGTTTCAGATACTTTCCAAAAATATTCTCGTATACTGGATGATGAATTATTTATCCACTAGCTATTTTGAGTCATATCCATTATTCTTATAGTCAAAGTGTAGTTGGAATTAGCTTCAAATTTTTTATCCATCTATCCATTAGTAGAAAAATTCTATCATTTGAGCTCATCAATATGGTAAAACCAAAAAATTGTGGGGTTAACTTCCATGGCCAATATAGTGATGTCATCTAATAGTATGAAGTTATAAAGTGGTTGTAATTTTATAAGAAGATACGCCAACTGTAATTTTTTAGTAGACTCAAAATATCTATTTTCTAAAATATTATAATCATGTAAATTAAAATATTATGATTCCTATAAATTTTATTCTATTGGGAAGCAGTAGTGACAACAGCCAAAACATGATTAGCTTGGTTAGCCGTTTCTAGGTTCTGTTGAGGTTTTATTAAGGTTGGGCAACGCTATAACACCTAGATATTTTTTGAAATATATATTTTCCAAATAAAAAAATTAATAATTTTTATATTTTTTTTCATATGAAACACTATATTTATCATTCATTACACAATACACCATGTTTATCTTACGTTATGTCCAACACCATGTTTTAACGAAACACAACAAACTATTAAGCTATTGTTATTTTATATGATATTTATCACCAATCCATTAGAAAGGAGGGTATGCATATAATTAATTGAATTATTAAAATATTACATTTAAAAATTTATATTAGGTGAATTCATTAGTGGCTAATTATTGATGAATGTAAATAAAATTAATTTTAAAATAAAAGAAAACTTTTTTCTGAAATGCTATTTTGGTGAACAGAGAAACATTTAACATAAATAAATTAAAAAAACTTATAATAAATGATTTAAATTAAATGTAAATTCTATATATTCAATTTTTTTAACATTCATATTATTTTTTCCAAACAAGAGATCAGAGTAAATACAATTTGATACATAAAAATGTATTTTTCTAAAATGCAGGTTTTTCTCCTTTTGGTAGCTTATATTCAAAATAATCATTGAAAATTGTAGAAAATAGATTTTATAAAATAATATTATTTTTAGACAATAATTTGAAAATTTTCTTAGGGTGAAATATTTTTAATTTTATAAGAAGATACCTTTTTTTGTGAATAGTGAAAAAATGGGGTTTTATAAATCTTTTTCATTCATTTTAATTATTTTAAAAACATTATAATTACTTTAATATGGTTTTAAAAGTGAAATTAGTTCAATTTTATATCTATTAATGTAATTTAGACAATTTTAATATATTTCATATTGAATTTTGATATTAAAACTTTATCTAAATATGAAAATTTTCTCTTAGAAAAATTTCTTTCTCATCGCATCTTTGGGTTTAAATTTAAATTAAATTATACACTTCTATGAGTTGAATTTTGAAAAATTGAATCAAAATTTATCATCATCAAATTTTTTATTATATAATAATATTAAATGTGTTTTTTTCCATACTGAATAAGAATAATAATAATAATTATTTACTATGGTCAAGGTAAAAATGAGTTTATCAGGTGTTAAACTAAAAAGATAAGGGTTAGAAAAGATATAAAACACAGAAAAAACACATTTTATGGACGTATTTCAATATTATAAACTCTATGGTTTTATAATGGACTATTTAAAATACTTGTGTCTTTGTAAAAGCTGTGGGTACATGTTTTTTGTTTCAAAAAGTACAAGTGTTCCTCTCACCTCACTTATAAAAGGCCACCCACTCTCCTCTATTATTCACATACCCAAAAACCATTGTTTCCACCAAGACCTAACATAATAACTTCCATACTTTCCTCCTCTCATACTAGAAGCCTTATTTTGATCCTAAATTTATCCCATGACTCCTTTTAGTGAAAACCAAAAGAATTTTTCAAAAGAAGAATTGACTTCCCTAACTGAGAGTTTAATTTTATTTCTTTCTCCCCCTCCAAAAATTATTAATAAAAAATTAAGATATATTGACCTCATTATATTCAATATACTAATATTTTATACTATTAATTAAATAACCTATATCATTATCCTCTTCAATAAAATGGTTTATGGAATCATAATTCATGTGTATGTCAGACTATCACCACACGAACCGATGTTATTTATTTTCACATCCACACCTCTCACAGCTGAATAAAATAATGGATTAATTTTTTATATTATATTTATTGTATTATTTTACTCAATGAATAATTATAAAACATATACCTTCTTAAATTCCCTTCTTTGGGAATACAATAATGCCACTCATCTGCGCGGTGGATTACCACCACACAAAGCAATATGATTTGTTGACGATTTACATAATAGGTAAGAAGGATGAGTTTAATGAAACTATATGATATATATATATATAAATGGATCAAAAATAGAAACATATTATTTAACTTTATTTCATTAAATACCTAAGAAAATGGAAACAACCTTCATGCGTACGCACAACATACCATCTTTATGAATGATGAATTTCACTTTCAATATCTACCTTTTTTGGATTGTTCTAAATTCATATATACTGAATATATATTATATTTATGAAATTTATAACATTATCTAGATGATTTATCCAATATAAATGTAATAGGTCCAAATATTTCATATAAAAAACCAGAAAAATATAATGATTTTATTTCCTCAAATGTGTATTTAACATGTAATTGTTAATATACGATTATTAAAAGGTCATAGGTAAATAATATATGATATATATATATATATATTTGGCTATTTAATAGATTTATTATAATATAATAATAATTATATATGAGGTTGAAACATTTAAAAATTATGTCTATAATTTAGATATGGTATTTCTAATCTCTCTGTTATTTCTGGGAGGTTTATACCATATTCACCACTCATTTATTTTATATTGTGTATAAAATTACACTTTTAATTATTATATCATTAATATACATAGTTTAATGAAATTAAATATTTCATTTGATGTTATTCTTTAATGGGTATTACGATTTAAGATATTAACATAATGGTAAGAGATTTCCATCTCACTTTTAACTTTTATGAGACACAAGCCATATTCACTACATATTTATTTTATGTGGTACATATAAAACCTATGAATGTATTATATGAATATTTTATAGTATATAATGGTTATTTATATATATATTTTAGGATATCTCTTTTATGGGTCTTATGATTTAGTGTTACCAAAGTTGTAATGGTTTTATGATACAATTTTATCATTTGTCTTGATTTTTTATGTTTATGCTTCCAATTATGAAATATTACGATATCTCTCTCATGTAACTCATGAAATTTATTCTGATTTTTAATTATTTTTGGTTACATTTTTTTTGATAATTTTCCTATCTTTATGTATTTAGGAGTTCAAAATAATTTTTACAAAAATCGTATTTTTTACATTTTTAGTGAATAACCATGTTTCCTTCCAAAAGAATGTTTTCTAAAATTGTTTGTAATTTTTTTAAAGTTATAAAAATTATCCATCAAATACCTTTTTATCTATTTTTTTTACTTTTTAAATTTTGTTTGAATGGAATATTCATGTCATTTAAAAAAAAATAACCATTTGGATTTTACTTAAAATGTGAAATCAATATTTATTTTCAACCTATAAGACATTAACAAACTTTTAAACCATCATGGACACTAATTTTTTTATGATTAATTTATAATTTTCTATTTTAATTTTCAGGAAAGATGATTTATGTTTTATAGAAATGTTTTTCAAAGGGTAATTTATGTTTTCCTACAGAAATATTCTAATGGATTTTTAAAAATCATTTTCCTTATAAGATAATATACTTTGATGTTACATAATATTTAATGGAGATATTATCCAATGATACCATATTTATTATTTATCTTGATGAATTATGATTATTATGATAAAATATTTATGAAAATCATTTCTTTTCCAAGGTTATACTATAATAAAATTTTTATGGAACCATACACCTTTTCATGGCTTAAAAAATAATGACTCTTTTATGATCTTGTGGTATAAATATACAGGGATTATGTGATGGGTGGGACCAATACCTCACTATAATGAATTTTCTATACATGAAAAATGTGTTCATAATGTTATGTGTGAATATGATTACATGTTCACAATTTTATACATGAACCTGATGGATTGTTCACAATGTTTTGCATTAACCTGATTACATGTTCAGTATGTTGTGCATGAACCAATATAGGGAATAAACCTGGTTTTATTTCAATATTTTTTTGAGGGATTGATTTTATGTCCATAACCTAATGGGGGAACCTATTTCTAACTATACATCTTCAAAATGTTATAATATTAAATTAATGACATAAATCTATGTATTATTCCAGTATTATACTCTCATGGTTAATGTTCATAGAATTACATAATGAGTTTTGTCTTGTGAATAGAAATATTTATTAAACGACTCATGTTTATGAAATATTATTTGAAGGGTATGGTTTTCAAATGTTATTCCCATGTTCTCATACACTTATGCTCATGATATATTGACATCACCATATTTTACAGTTAATGATCAAATGAGATCAACATTTGTTATTATTCATTTACCTAGGTTATGATAAATTGAATGATGTATGATATAACTAAAAAGGTTTATGGTTATGAAGAAAATACTAGGAGATTATGTTGGTCATTTATAGAACACATTCTTTTGCATCCATTTTTCTAATGGCGTTACACCTTTACGATCCTCATGCATGTGTCTGTGTAAAGTGATCAATATTCATCTAAAATGATATAATTTAAATGTAGGGAATGTTTGGGTCTCTACAATTGGTATTATATAAAAGTATTAGACTGCCTTTGGAAGCCAAGATAAAAAACCATTAGTGATATCCCTAGGGATATTTATAAGGATATATACTATCTTGTGACTATAGATAAGTCTATGGTTGATTCAATGAATTGGAAAATTTCATTGAATTTTGGAAGATTATATAGTGGGTGGTTTCTAATAAAATACATCACAATTTGGATTCTAAAAGTTGTTATAGTTATAGGATAGAGGTACTTATGGGTAATTAATTAAAATAGGTGCATTGAGCAGGAACTGATTTTCACCTAGTGCATGATAATGGGATTTATCACACACATAGTTTGAAACTCCCAGATTATTTTTTAGAAATTCTAAAACACTTTACAAAACATCATGAAGGATTCAAACAATGACCATGAATGACCTATGATAAGCCCAATGTGTCATATATTGAAAATATGGTATCATGATTTGGACATCCTTAAAGTGATTTCTCATGATTATGTGATTTCCCACTATGAATTGTGTTAGTAATGTTATTGTTTTTTGTTTAATCAAAATTTAGAAACATAAGGAGATGGAATTGTAACGACCCGAAATTTTGAATAAATCTTGTTTCCTAATTTTATGTGTTATTTTATTTTATTTTTATACTCAACAAAAATGTTTCATTTGAT
The DNA here is from genome assembly GCA_963277665.1 of Viscum album. NCBI lineage: Eukaryota > Viridiplantae > Streptophyta > Magnoliopsida > Santalales > Viscaceae > Viscum > Viscum album. The sequence goes on from OY728158.1 coordinate 1,558,851,082, forward strand.
AACATGATTATAATTAAAATGAGACCGTTGGGTTTAGACGGTTATATGACCATTGGTCAATATGACCGTTGGAAACTAAACATTTTGATTATTGTCTCTAAATACAAGTAATCTTGGTTAATTATTATAGAAAGAAGATTCGATGGCCTCACCCAGTAGTCTTGGACCAATCGAAGCCCATCTAACAGAACTTGGGAAGGAGGTAGCACCACTGGGCTTTTCTCTGGACCAAACCCAAGCCTAACTTCATCGTGTGAAGCTAGAACGGAATCGCCTTTGCGAGAAGTTCAAACTAATAGAAATTACTACTCGTGCGATGTTAGTCGAGCCTCCCTCAGATTATCTCACCTTAGCACACCTTACACTTAGGTCCTATGCTGGTGTGATAAGGGGCTATGTAAGGAGACCGTAACTGCCTTGTGTAATCCTTTGTTTTAAACAAAAATTGGGATTTCTTCTTATGATGAAGTTTATGAATTTTTAAATGAACGGATAAATATAGTATGCATATTTTTGATGAATTTTAGAAAAAGGATATTTTAAAAATGTTTATGTAAACCTTAAATAATTAAAAATGTGTAATGATTTTCAAAAAATGGTCTTCTACAATTATGTTCAGTACGAAATTTAGAGTCTAATAAGATCAACTTGATTTTTTATGAATAATAAATTATTAATAGTGATTTTACGCTTAGTATTAGTAATGTGACCAAATGGATTAGTAATCTCACTTAAAGAAAGTTTTAAAATAATCTAGGCACCTTGATTAAGTAATGTGATTCAATAAAATGGTTAAATAACGGTTTCATAAATTATCATTCAAGTATTAGTTTTTTTTGGGTGAATAGTGTTTTTTTAATTAAAAATTAAATTAAAAATATTTAGAAAATTATTTTTATAAAATGGATTTCATTTTTGAACTCAGATCATCGATATTATGTTAAGGTAATTTTTGGGGTTTTTTCTGAAAAAAATGAATTTTCGGTGAATAGTGTATTTATTTAAAAATAAAATTAAAAATATTTAGAAAATTATTTTTATAAAATGGTGTTAATTTTTGAAATCAGAGCATTGATATTTGGTTAATGTGAAATTTTGGTATTTTTCTGAGAAAGATGAATTTTTCAGTGAATAGTGAAAATGCAGTTTTAGGGTTTCGGTATGTTTAATGACATCATAACTATGTCATGATAATGTCATGAGATATTTTAAGGGTTGGCCGGACAATGGTGATGAATTATTGTTTTGGGGTCCCCATGTGGCCTAACTCCATGGTAAATGCCAAGGGAGAGCACATGGTTTTGAGAAAAGCACTTGTGAGGTGTCCCTTGGCCATTAATGCCTTGTCCCCTCACTTTCCCTATAAATACCCACCCTTTACTCCTTTAGTTTTCACTCCCAATTCTCCCCCAACGAAGTTCTGGTCTCCTTACCTCCCAAGGAGTCCTCCCAAGGTGCCCCCAAGCCCTCAAGGTCCAAACCTTTGAGTTTTAAGAGTTACGTTTTAAGGTAAGGGATCCGACCTCTCTTTCTTTTCAAGAAATCTCTTTATGTAATTTCTTTAATTCTCCATGTTCTTATGTTAAAGGGTGTTCTTTTATACTCCTCTTACTGCCCTTTTCATGTTCACATAATGAGATATCCCCTATTACTCTCATTATTTCTTTTTATGAAGTTTTAAGTGGCGCCGTTAGGCTGCCGAAATTTTTGTAACGAATTCTTTCTCCCTTCTCGTTTTTCAAGATCTATTTTCATGTAAAGTATTTCAAGTTACCTTTTATTATGTTGGGGTATGATATCTAAATTTATCATACTGATCTTTTATTATCATATGATGAGAGACCCCATTTGATCTTTTCAATTCAGTATTTTGAGTTTTTAAGTGGCGCTGTTAGGCTGCCGAATTTTTAAGGGATTCTTTCACCCTTCTCATTTTCAAGTTCTATTTTCTTGTCAAGTCTTTCAAGTTACATTATGTTGGGGTATTATCTCTATATATATCATAATTATCATTTATTTTCATATTATGAGAGACCTTTTTTGATCTCTTCAATTAATTTTTGTTGAAGTTTAAGTGGCGCCGTTAGGTTGCCGAATTTTTAAGGGATTCGTTCACCTTTCTCATTTTGCAAAGTTCTAATTCCATGTCAAGTCATGAAAGTTCCTTTCTATTATATTGGGGTATTATCTCTATATCTATCATACAGATATTTTATGTTCATATGATGAGAGACCCTATTTGATCTCATCAATTCATTTTTGGTTGAAGTTATGTGACGCCGTTAGGCTGCTGAATTTTCATAAGAGAAATCTTATTTTGTCTTCCTTTCATGTTCTTCATTTCATATGGTATATTTTCAAATTTAATTACCATGTTCTTAAATCACTTATATTCTGTCCCTATACTGTTTTATGGGTCATTTATGAATGTTCGACCCATTTCCCCTCTCTTTTCAATGTTTTCTAAAACCCCGAAACATAGCCGTTATGCTGCAGAATTTTCGTCTCAAAATGCCGCTCTCTTTTCTCAAAATTATTTTATGTTATAAAGTGAATACTCAAAGCTCTTATTTCTACAGGGGTATTCAAATATATATCAAAATGTTCTATTTTAAATTCTGGTATTTATATACATGAAACCCGCTTTCCCTTTCCGTTGGTTTAAAGTGACATAAAGATCATGTCTTTAAAGCAGTTTTTAAAATGTTATGATTACGAAATGAAACCCATTTATTTTATGATATATGGGTTGTTATGAAATGATTTATGATGATATATGTGGCTCACATGAAAATAAAGACATGTCAAGGGTGCGCCCAGATAGATCTCCAATGCATTGGGTAAAGACTTAATCTCTAGAGATGACCATTTTTAACAACGCCTTGGTGAATAACCTTGGTAATTTTTTAACGACACCTTGGGGATGGACCTTGGTGAAACGAAACGATTGTCAATATTAAATGTTGTAGCCACATCTTAAAGTTATGAAAAATGTTATTTTTATTATGATGTATCTCATTATTTCTTTCTCATGCCTTAAAGTTCTTTTCATGTCCTTATTGAAGTATCTCAAGTTCACATGTAAAATGTTTCTCTTGTTTCCCTTACTGGGCCTTCTGCCCACCCTTTCTTTTGATGTATGTCCCCAGGTTATGAGATGCCGTAATGAACCTAGGATGAACTTAAGGAGAAGCCTTTAAAGTGTTTAATAAGAGTGTTTTTTTGTTCTTTTCATGTATTATGTTCCTTGTTTCCAAGACACTAAACCTTAAATATCCTCAGTTCCGTGTAATGAAATGAAAGTTATGTTATAAAAAGACGGGATGCTATAGTTGGTATCAAAGGATGGTTTAGTTATTTGTGTAAATTAGGATATGAAAACTTTAGGAATAAGCCTATAGAAAATTTAAAATATAGGAAATCGTCCTGGTATTTTGGTGAGTATTGAGTAAGGGGTTGCCAAGCAAATACATCCCTGTCTGGATACGAGTAGGTAGAGGTGGCTCTGGCACAGATGTACATAGGGGTAAAACCCAAAAACACCGCTTTGAGCTAGAATCAAACGGGAACTGGTACATGACAATGGGCCTTGCTGCACTCTTGGTTACAACACTTCCGGGGGATATGCTTTGGTAAATTCATAAGCTTAGTATGAACCATTGTTAAAGGAACAAAGATAAAATAAAATAAAGATTCACATAAGAATATATGATCATGGATAACCTAGATGGAAACCTAGGGGATCACAAGTTAGGGTATACTTTTCTTCAACAAGTTATCCTTATATGCTTTTGGTTCCTTTTCATGATTATTGGCAAAGTATTTAAGACCCTAATTATAGTTTCTTTTCTTAGTTAATGGCGGGAAATGGAAGAACATTTCCCAACAACCAATGTGATAGGAAATGCGATGATTGTTGTATTAATATGACAGGGATGATTAGGGGATTAAAATATGATTATTATTTTGGAAGACGTTCACTATTTTGGGGACCCTATATGATCGAGGTAAATAGATTACTATGGTATTTTCATTGAGGAGTAAGGTTGACTTATATTTTGAAGAATCGATGAATTTAAGGTGGACTTATAGTAATTTAGGTTACTTATGGGAATAATTAACCTATCTTGGTTAAAATATGTTTAGTTTAGCTACTTTTGTTAAAAGATTTTAGGAGTGGTTGATGTGTTTTGGAGATGAACAATGAAGTTTATTTTGGAAGACTATGTTATCAAATTCTTCTTCTATTTGGGTTTCAATCTTAGTTTGGTTTATTTTGAGGAATCTTAATGACCGTTATTTATGGAATGGTCAATGATGAACTATGGGTAGTACCATGGAACTTTGAAGATTTAAAATTAGTTTCCATTCCTATTGGATTATTTCTTTTTGAAGAGTTGTTTTTCCTTACCCTTTCTATTTTTGGGATAATGTTTAAAGATAGAAGAAATAGATAGTTAATCTTTTGTGGATTATGTGATTCTCTAGAAGATGATTCTCGTGTTTTGATGAGACCAAGTAGTTTTGAATGCTCATAGGTTGGAGAAAAGATTAGTTTTGGGTAGAAACTTATTAAAGGATGAAACTCTACATGAAGATAGGTATATTTTCTTATGTTTTTGTTTTATGTTATAAATGAATTCCTTAAAATTATGAAAAGGAACGTAAAACAAAAACATTGTTGGTTTACGTTTCCTACTAGGTAATCAAAGACTGTTTACACACATCATAAGTTTGGGATTTTCTTATGGTTAACTTTCTCCTAATCATGTTCTCTATCACTCTCCCCCAGAACTTGACCCTTTGTTTTTCTTCCATGTCCATGTTTTCCTACATGGAATCCTCGTGTGGGTTAACTCGGGTGACCTTTGTACTTCCCTTTCATACTTTTAAAGTAATAATTTTACTGACTCCTTTTACGATGTGGGACTTTCAATGAAATTTCGAAACCCAATTTTAAAAATTGCGAGGACGCAATTTCTTAAGGGGGGAAGAATGTAACGACCCGAAATTTTGAATAAATCTTGTTTCTTAATTTTATGTGTTATTTTATTTTATTTTTATACTCAACAAAAATGTTTCATTTGATAACATGATTATAATTAAAATGATACCATTGGGTTTAGACGGTTATATGACCATTGGTCAATATGACCGCTGGAAACTAAACGTTTTTATTATTGTCTCTAAATACAAGTAATCTTGGTTAATTATTATAGAAAGAAGATTAGATGGCCTCACCCAGTAGTCTTGGACCAATCGAATCCCATCTAACAGAACTTGGGAAGGAGGTAGCACCACTGGGCTTTGATCTGGACCAAACCCAAGCCGAACTTCATCGTGTGAAGCTAGAACGGAATCGCCTTTGCGAGAAGTTCAAACTGATAGAAATTACTACTCATGCGATGTTAGCAGAGCCTCCCTCAGATTCTCTCACCTCAGTACACCTTACACTTAGGTCCTATGCTGGTGTGACAAGGGGCTATGTAAGGAGACCGTAACTGCCTTGTGTAATCCTTTGTTTTAAACAAAAATTGGGATTTCTTCTTATGATGAAGTTTATGAATTTTTAAATGACCGGATAAATATAGTATGCATATTTTTGATGAATTTTAGAAAAATAATATTTTAAAAATGTTTATGTAAACCTTAAATAATTAAAAATGTGTAATGATTTTCAAAAAATGGTCTTCTATAATTATGTTCAGTATGAAATTTAGAGTTTAATAAGATCAACTTGATTTTTGATGAATAGTAAATTATGAATAGTGATTTTACGCTTAGGATTAGTAATGTGACCAAATGGATTAGTAATATCACTTAAATAAAGTTTTAAAATAATCTAGGCACCTTGATTAAGTAATGTGATTCAATAAAATGGTTAAATAACGGTTTCATAAATTATCATTCAAGTATTAGTTTTTTTGGGTGAATATTGTTTTTTAATTAAAAATTAAATTAAAAATATTTAGAAAATTATTTTTATAACATGGATTTCATTTTTGAACTCAGAGCATCGATATTATGTTAAGGTAATTTTTGGGGTTTTTTCTGAAAAAAATGAATTTTCGGTGAATAGTGTATTTATTTAAAAATAAAATTAAAAATATTTAGAAAATTATTTTTATAAAATGGAGTTCACTTTTGAAATCAGAGCATTGATATTTGGTTAATGTGAAATTTTGGGATTTTTCTGGGAAAGATAAATTTTTCAATGAATAGTAAAAATGCAGTTTTAGGGTTTCAGTATGTTTAATGACATCATAACTATGTCATGATGATGCCATGAGATATTTTAAGGGTTGGCCGGACAAGGGTGATGAATTATTGTTTTGGGGGCCCCATGTGGCCTAACTCCATGGTAAATGCCAAGGGAGAGCACATGGTTTTGAGAAAAGCACTTGTGAGGTGTCCCTTGGCCATTAATGCCTTGTCCCCTCACTTTCCCTATAAATACCCACCCTTTACTCCTTTAGTTTTCACTCCCAACTCTCCCCCAACGAAGTTCAGGTCTCCTTACCTCCCAAGGAGTCCTCCCAAGGTGCCCCCAAGCCCTCAAGGTCCAAACCTTTGAGTTTTAAGAGTTACGTTTTAAGGTAAGGGATCCGACCTCTCTTTCTTTTCAAGAAATCTGTTTTATGTAATTTATTTAATGCTCCATGTTCTTATGTTAAAGGGTGTTATTTTATACTCCTCTTACTTCAATTTTTATGTTCACATAATGAAATATCCCCTATTACTCTCATTATTTCGTTTTATGAAGTTTTAAGTGGCGCCATTAGGCTGCCGAAATTTTTGTAACGAATTCTTTCTCCCTTCTCGTTTTTCAAGATCTATTTTCATGTAAAGTATTTCAAGTTCCTTTTTATTATGTTGGGGTATGATATCTAAATTTATCATACTGATATTTTATGATCATATGATGAGATATCCCATTTGATCTCTTCAATTCAGTATTTTGAAGTTTTAAGTGGCGCCGTTAGGCTGCCGAATTTTTAAGGGATTCTTTCACCCTTCTAATTTTCAAGTTCTATTTTATTGTCAAGTATTTAAAGTTACATTATATTGGGGTATGATATCTATATATATCATACTGATAATTTATGTTCATTTTATGAGAGACCTTTTTTGATCTCTTCAATTCATTTTTGTTGAAGTTTAAGTGGCACTGTTAGGCTGCCGAATTTTTAAGGGATTCGTTCACCTTTCTCATTTTGCAAAGTTCTAATTCCATGTCAAGTCTTGAAAGTTCCTTTCTATTATGTTGGGGTATGATCTCTATATCTATCATACAGATATTTTATGTTCATATTATGAGAGAACCTATTTGATCTCATCAATTTATTTTTGGTTGAAGTTTATGTGACGCCGTTAGGCTGCAGAATTTTCATAAGAGAAATCTTATTTTGTCTTCCTTTCATGTTCTTCATTTCATATGGTATATTTTAATATTTCATTACCATGTTCTTAAATCCCTTATATTCTGTCCCTATACTGTTTTATGGGTCATTTTATGAATGTTCGACCCATGTCCCCTCTCTTTTCAATGTTTTCTAAAACCCTGAAACATAGCCGTTATGCTGCAGAATTTTCGTCTCAAAATGCCGCTCTCTTTTCTCAAAATTATTTTATGTTATAAAGTGAATACTCAAAGCTCTTATTTCTACAGGGGTATTCAAATATATATCAAAATGTTCTATTTTAAATTCTGGTATTTACATACATGAAACCCTCTTTCCCTTTCCGTGGGTTTAAAGTGACATAAAGATCATGTCTTTAAAGTAGTTTTTAAAACGTTATGATTACGAAATGAAACCCATTTCTTTTATGCTATACGGGTTGTTTATGAAATGATTGATGATGATATATGTGTATCACATGATAATAAAGACATGTCAAGGGTGCGCCCAGATAGCGCTCCAATGCATTGGGTAAAGACTTAATCTCTAGAGATGGCCATTTTTAACGACGCCTTGGTGAATAACCTTGGTAATTTTTTAACGACACCTTGGGGATGGACCTTGGTGAAACGAAACGATTGTAAATATCAAATGTTATAGACACATCTTCAAGTTATGAAAAATGTTATTTTTATTATGATGTATCTCATGATTTCTTTCTCATGCCTTAAAGTTCTTTTCATGTCCTTATTGAAGTATCTCAAGTTCACATGTAAAATGTTTCTCTTGTTTCCCTTACTGGGCCTTCTACTCACCCTTTCTTTTGATGTATGTCCCCAGGTTATGAGATGCAGTAATGAACCTAGGATGAACTTAAGGAGAATCCTTTCAAGTGTTTAAGAAGAGTGTTTTTTTGTTCTTTTCATGTATTATGTTCCTTGTTTCCAAGACACTAAACCTTAAAGATCCCCAGTTCCGTGTAATGAAATGAAAGTTATGTTATAAAAAGACGGGATGCTATAGGAATAATGTTCAATGTGATAGAAAATGTGTTGATGAGAAATAAAATTGGATGAAGATTTAAGTGAACAATTTTTTATATGCCTAATCAGCTATCATAATATATTTTTATCAATATACACATTAACCAACTATAGGACTCACCATATATGATAATTATAGAGTTTTTTGAGAGTTTGGGAGGTGGATACCATATAGGAAATAAGATTCGGTTTTATATATGTCGCAAATGTGGGGTGATTCACTCTATGTAATGTATCAAATGGATGAGAGGATTTTGTATACATGGAGAAGAAGGGAATAGAGAAATTAATTTCTAAGGAACATTGAACATTTTATTTTACATAATGGATAGGAATATTAGTCTTCCTGTAGTATTATCAATAAATAAATATTTTAACCATGGATGGTGTTGGAATTATGAAAATCACTGTCCTATGGTGATGTATCAAGAAGAGTATCTTATAGGTGTTATAAGTAAAGTTGTTGTTGATAATAAAGAGACTACACATTTCAAATTTCTGGAAAGAGGTATTAATGAATACGATGGTGTATCCTAGTCCACAGTTTATGATTTAAGTTAAATGATTTAATAGTTTATAAAATTAAATTCAAAAAATTATTACATATGAATCATGATATATATAATTATTTTTCAAAATAATTTTATCTTTAAGAATTTTCAATAATATGCTAAATAGTTCTGATGACCTAGAAAAGTGATAAAAAGGTGATATTAAAAAGAAAAAAAAAAGATTTAGGGAAATATAACCCTTAATATTTTCTTGATATTTAGATATTGATGTTGGAAAAATGAGTTGACTGATATGGCTAAAGTAAATTTGATAGTACCGATTACTATTGAACTAATTAATGATTTGATAAAAAAGTGTTTATGTTATCATTAATGGAGTTTATATATTTTTTATTTATGTAACAAAACATATAATATGTGCTCTATTTATTGTATAAGTAATCTTGTAGGGTCATAATAATATTTTATTGAAATTTAGTTTATTATCATGTTTCCTGAAAAATACATGATCAAAGTATTCACAAATTTTGTATGTGATATTAACAGTTACTACATGTAGTTTGGGGGATTATGGATAACTTGATTATTAAAATGTTGTGAAATTTTTTATAAAAATTATTATTTAAATTTTCTTAAGACACGGAGGATCCTTAAGGTCAACTATCTATGAAATAGATTTAGTTTAACTTTTGGATGTTATCAGATAAGCTGTTCTAACAATTATTTTTCTGAAAATAACTAGTGAATTAAGGAATTATGTATCATTCTTTTTGGGATCTCATGATCCACATTGTTTATGGAATAAAAATATCATCTTCATTTATTAATGTAATAGATTATGTGGAAATTGATTAAATCATAACCAAAGGATGATATTGTTATTATGAAACATAATGAAAGAAAGTCAGTATATCTTACCATGAAAATTCCCTAACTTTTAGAAAATGATATTGAAATAAATTATTAGCCTATTACAATCATTTCAGATGAAATAAATGTCCTTTTTCCAACTACTTAGTTTTCAGTTTTGTGGTTGTTGATTTTAACATGACAATTCACTTTCATATTATCAAAGATCTCTATCAGTCCCCATCATTATTTTGACATTATAGTTTTCTTCCATGTCTAAATTATCACTTACCACTTTTGTTTTCTAATGTGGAAAACATGTATGTGTTATTCTATATAACATTCACACATCCATTTGTATCATATCATGGGGAATTTTTATTAACCATTTTTATTGTTTGGGTTTCCTACAATGTTATTTTCAAATGTCAAACCATTTTTTATTGAGAATAAGTTTAAATTATGAGAAAAAAATTTATTTAATGGGGGTAGAATGTAACACTCCTAGATTTTTTGAATTTATTTTTCAAATAAATTTAATCTTATCAATATTTTATGTTACACAAAATACTATTTTTATCTTGAATTACACACAAAACCATGTTTAGATAGCATTACATGAAACATATAGTTTTAAGGAAGCATGCCATAATATTAATGTATTATTATTTAATTTGATAGTTATCACCTAGAAATTATAATTGTGGGTACAAATTGGATTAACTAAAGTATGAAAATATAATGTATAATCACGTATCATAAATAAATTATTTAGTTTTCAATTAATTTAAAATGAAAATAAAAATTTTTGAAAAAATGGAAATGTTTTTTTCAACATCAATTTTTACGAACAAAAATGTGTTTTAATTAGATTAATTAAAAAATAAATTTACGTGAATTATTTTAATTAAATTATTTTTTTATATATTAAATTAAAATTTTCACATTAATCTTATGTGTTCTCTAGAAAAATGATACGAATGAATTAAATTTTACAGTTAATGTTGTATTTTCATATGATGAATTTTTCTCAATTTTTATGAAGTTATATTAAAATTAAATTTTTTCAACATGTAGAAAATTAATTATAAAAAAATTAGTTCATTTTTTATATCATCAAGTCAAAATTATAATTTTTTGAATTTTTGATAAATTGTTAGTAAATAAATTTTTGATAATAATGAAAAATATCGGTTTTTATTAAAAATATTCATTTCTATTAAAGAATTTAAAAAATAAATAATTTTTTTAATATGACTTAAGAAGTAAAATTAGTTCAATTATATATCTATTAATTAAATTTATATCATTTTATTAAGTTTCACATTGAATTTGAACAGTAAAACTATCTCTAATTATGTAAATATTATCTTTAAAAACATGTATTTTCATAGAAACGGTGGGTTTAATTTTAAATTAAATTTTTACACTACTATTATATGTACAAGGAAATATGGATTCAAAATTTTTAATAAATGTAATTAATATTATCTAATAAGATCAACTTAATTTTCAACCATGGTTAATTATAATAAAAGTAACAATTATTTACCATTGTTTAGATAAATGGGTTTATCATGGCTTAAAATAAAAGGACAAGGGTTAAAATTGACCAAAAATAATGTCCTATACAATGGCCATTGATTTTCATATATAAATATAACCTTAGTTTTTTGAATACTCATTATATTATAAAAACACATACCAATATCCCATATAATACTGGTGACTTGGGAGACTAGATATAAAATCTTCTTATTTATTGAAAAACCTTCAACAACTCCCATAAAGGATAGTTCACAAAGTAATTCTCTTATATATAACCTATATAATAATTTCTTCAAAACATGGGGAATAAAACAGATGAAACAGTTATCTACGATACTCAATAAGTGAAAACATAGAATATATAAATCTATGATCATATCAATTATTAAAATAAGAATAAGGGTATGTGGTTATGAAGATAACATAAGAAGTTCATGACCAATTGGTCATAGGTGATAAAAATTATTTATATAATAAAACATAATCATTTAAAAAAACATGGGATATAATAGTGAGAAATCATCATAAATCAATAATGAACCATAATCACATTTTAAAAAATCATGAAACCATTATAAATATAGGAACCCATATAATGTGTCAAGGTCTACTATCAAGACTATCATCAGAGTGGATATAGACATAGAAATTATTTACCTAAGTGGATAGGGAGTACTAGTTCCCAAATTGGATCAAGACTCACATATTTCCCATAGTGGATTAGGACTAACCTATTTCCCATATGATATAAAGCCCATTGAATTGATTTCCATTATTATCTCATGAGTTATAAAGCATTACCCAATTAATTATATAGATATATAGGTCCACCAATCTCATAATTAAAGCAACACATATTTTTTTCACAACATCATAAAATAGTAATCATATAATAATATCATAACCCATGTATTGAAAAGAGGTTCCATAAAAATTTCAATAATTCATTATATCATAATCCATGAATAATATATGAGTTTTATAAACATTTCATCAATATAAACAATAACCATACATGGAAAGAATATATATGGTGTCATTCAATCTTATTCCATGTAAATAATAAGTAACATAAATGGATATCATTATATATGGAAATATATTTTGAAAGATCTCATGGAACATTTCATATTGAATATGGCCTTTCCACTTTTAAAAACAATTTTTAAAAAAATGACATTTCCAAAATCCCTTTCTTTAAAAATAATAATGGAAACATAAAAAGGAAGCTTTAAAAATCATTTATGACATTTTTTAAATAAAATATACATTCCATTTTGAGAATAAATTTTCAAAAAAATAATATTTTAATAAAATATTCAAGTCATTTTCATTGAATATAATCATCAAAACATGTAAAGGAATCTTTAAAACAATTTTTTTGGTAATGATGGCAGAAAATTTCATTTATTACATACACATTAAAACAATAATTCATTTCAAAATTTTAGTAACACTATTAGAAAATGAGGCTATAGCCACGGTTTTAAACAAAACCGTGGCTATAGGGTTTAATTTCAAAGGCTATAGCCATGGTTTCGTGAAACCATGGCTATATATATTTTTTCGAAACCTATAGCCACGTTTTCACCCAAACCGTGGCTATAGGGTATTTTTTTCATGAAAAAATGGCGGGAAGGTTTATAGCCACGATTTACATGATATAGCCACAATTTTTAATAATATATTTAACAATATATATATATATATATCCACAAAGACGTCTGTAGAGTAGTGGAAAGGTGCTTGGTCTATATAGCGAAGGTACAGAGATCGAATCTTGATGGGTGAAAATTAATTTTGGGATATAGACACGGTTTTATTGGGATATAAGTATGGTTATAAACCATGGCTATAACCCTATTGCCATGGGGGAAAATCGTGTCTATAGACCAACTGCCACGGTGGACAGATATGGGGTTATAGCCACGGTTTAGTGAAACAGTGGCAATAGGGCTATAGCCACGGTGTTAAACCGTGGCTATAGCCCAATAAAACCGTGGCTATAGATTTTAGCTATAGCCACGCCAATAGGTTCCATGACTAGCTGGAACCGTGGCTATAGGTTATAGCCATGGTTTTGACCCCTATAGCCATGGTTTTTGACCGTGGCTATAGCCCAATTTTCCAGTAGTGTAAAATCCAAATAAGTTTTTTTTTTGAAATTGACATGTTGATTACATCAGATAAATTTTATAAAAATTATAAACATGGGTAAAAATTTATTTAATAAAACATTTGGATTATTTAAAAACATTTTTTAAAATATTTTTATAGATGTGGTTTTGAAAGAAAAAAGTATTTTCGGTTGAAAGTGAAATAAAGTTAGTTTCATTTAAAACCCATTTGTATGAAGTCTTGAGTATATAAAGAATGTAAAATATAGGGAAAAAAGTTATTATAATGAATTAACCATATTAGAATAAAATTCACAAGTTTCATTAGAAATTAATTATAATGTTTCCTCATTTAAATCATTAACTTAATCGATATCGATAAATGATGAGATTGTAAATAAAATACTTACCACTTTAGTACAATGAATCATAATTCCCATGAAAGAATGAAATTAAATGTAACATAGAATATATGGAATATTTTTAAATTCTTTTTTTACATGGAAAAGTGGTCATATATACACTACATAAATGTTTATAGGTGTATATCATGATATATTTCTCAAATATTTTTTTAGAGAAAACCTCATTACAACACTGGTGTCATTTAAATCATAAACCCATTGAAAGGGAGATACAAAAATGAATATGTAAATCCCCAAAATTTTATATATAATAATCATAAAATAAATTCACTGTTACTATATACACTATATAAAATAAATATGTGGTGAACATGGAATGTGTCTCAAATAAGTAAGAAAGTGAGATGGAAATCCCTTACTATAAGTCTCAACTGTCTTAATGCATGTTTGAAACTCTTTTATAATAAATATAATACTATTTTAAATATATTAATGAATTATAAATATGTACATCATACCATATATGATATACTTATAACATTTTATTACTTTTTTATTAACAATTACAAGTTATACTCACATTTTTGATAACAACATCTTTGTTTTTTGTGTATGTTTTGATATTGTATTTTAGGTCCTTCTAATTTTATCATGGTTACATAGCCTCCATAATTTTATCCATGATATAAATATCATATATATTTATTTTATATGAATTTATAGTAATCCACTAATTATATGTATGTGTGTATATATATATATATAATGGAATACACCATTCACAGAGAGGGTAGGTTATACAAAAGCATAATTATTATTTCCATTTTATAGATTTTTGAAATGAAAGAAATATATTACCTCTAAAGAATAAATTTTATTTCATATATATATCATGATATTATTTTAACCCTTTCTTATTACCTCACATGTAAAGCATACGTGACGAATGAATCACATTGCTTCGCTAGCCGGTAGATAGATGGACACACAAATGATGTGATAATATTTCCAAGGAATGGAATGTAAGATGTAACATATGATATGATGATTCAAGAAGAAGAAAAATACCATAAATATAATATATAAAAAATAAATTTGTCATTTTATCCATCCTTGAGAGGTTATGATGGAAAAAATAACATTGGTTTGCAAGACGATAGTTCTTTATACACATGAATTATGATTTCATAACACGTTTGATGGAATGTGAGAAGGATTTATGTTATTTCATTAACATATTAACATATTAGTATTTTTATTACACTAATTATATTATATAATCATGGTTAAATTATAAAATAAGGAGGTGGAGGAAGAAATAAATTAAAATTCATGAGTATGGACCCTACCTCTTATTGAAAAAACTTCTATCAATTTTTCTCAAAAGGATTATTAGGATGGATTAATGAAAAAAATTAGGATTCTAGGATGAAAGTATAAAATAAAATAAGTTAATTTGGTAGTTAATTTCCAAACCAATGGGTTTTGGAAGTGTGAAAAGGAGAGGAGGGGTGGCTTTTTATAAGTGGGGTGAGAGGCACAATTATAAATTTTAAAAAGGGAAATGTATAACTGCTATTATGACATGATAGAGGCATCCTAAATGGTACAATGTATATATTTGAATATATATTGTAAAAATAATTATATCCAATGTGAGTTTTACATTATGGGGATAATTTTTAACAATAATATTTTTATTTTTATCCATGATAAACCCATTTTTTACTTCGACTACGGTAAATAATTTTTACTATTTTTACTATTCATCAATAAAAAAAATTAATTTGACCTTATTAGATAATATAAAATAATATTTATTAAATATTTTTAGTACATTTTTTCAAAATAAACTGAAATAAGAGGGAATATTTGATTAAAAATTAATCTCATAGATGTAATGAGAAATCGGATCTTCAAAGTAAAAATATTCAGAATGTTTACAATATTTTTATATAAAAATTCATTGTAAAATTAATTTAAATAAAAAAATTGATAATTGGATATATAATTGAAATAATTTCGATTTTAAAGCTATATTCAAACAAGTTAGATCATTTTTAATTCTTTAAAAGAAAGGATAAACCTTAATAAAAATTAGTATTTTTCACTATTCATTGAAAAATTTAACTCTTCATAAAATTCTAAAAAATTCACACAATAAAAATTTTAACATGTATATTAATAATAAAAATATTACTTTTTCTAATAAATTTTAAAAATGTGCAAAATTTTATTTTTAAAATAAGTAGGAAATGCCTACATAACTGGTTTTTTTTGAAAAATGAATTTTATGCATAAAATTGGATTTATTCTTATCTCTTATCTATAAAACACATAAGATAAATGTTAAAAATTAATATAATATAGTATATATATATATATATATAATTACGATCATTCACCATAATTGATTTATTTAATTTATTGATATAGAACATGTTTGTGAACATAAAAATAGTTTTTCAAAAAATGCATTCTTTTTTTTTGAAATGGAGTTTTTGTTAAATTTTCACCATGTAATTCATTATATATAAATGTGTAACCATATATTTTAATAATATAGTTAATCTTTTTCATACCCTCCATAGAAATAGATAGGTGACACCTATCATATTAAGAAAAATCTTCACAGTAAGTCATGTTTCATTTATACTTGGTGTTGCATGTAATAGAAGGTAAACTCAGGGTATTGTAGTAGTAATATAGCGTACTGTAGTAGCGAAGATACTATAGAAACAGCAGGCACTGTAGTAGAGGGATGTCACTATAGCAGCGGCAGGGTACTGTAGAAGTGACGAGTACTGTGTGGGACTGTAGCAGCGCAGGTACTGTAGCAGTACTATTCATAGAATGGGCCTTGGGCCCAAAAAATGGGCCTACGGGCCATGTAATGGGCTAAATTCCCACTAGGCCTTTGGGATATGTAATGGGTATCACTCTACCCAGTTAAAGAGGTCTTTGATTTACTTTAATAATAAATGAGGCTTCGACCCCAACCTTTTAAAAAAAAAGTTCACCATCATAATTATTCACCTTTGTTCCAACAACATAGGATTCTTCTTATAAGGACCCAAACTTAAACATTACATAATATTTAATTAAACAAATAATTCACATTGAGGATCTTTTCAGGTTTAGAGTTTTAGAGAATTAAGACATAACTATTACATCTCAAAAGATTACAAAATAGACACTTCTACGCAGTTTCCTTTTCTTACAAAACATGAACTCTTAAAAAAAAGAGTCATGTCTAGTTCCATGTTAAAGACAACACGACTTTTCCTTGATCCCATCCTTGACCCTATTCATCTTTAAGTCCTGTGAAAACATTTTAAAACTTGGGATGAGCCTAAAAGGCTCAGTAAGGGTTATAAAACAAAGAATGAAAAAATTTGTTCATAAATACATACAAAACATGATATCTTTTACTTACCTCATGAACTCATAAGATTTATGAAGGATGCATAGAAATCATAAATCATAAAGGTAACTTGTGTCATCCATATCATAATTACATTGTAGCTATCATAGCTATATAGGGAGTTACTTTGGAATACTCATCATAGTATATTCCCTAAATCTCTTAGAAGAAACATTCACATTTACCTATGTCACACTACCCAATGCATTAGAGAGCTATCTCGGGCTCACCCACCCTAGGTTTATCACGGAACCACCAGTATACGTAAATAATTCCCAAGAACCATAACATGATCATAACACATAACATAAGCATAAAGGAAAGATAACATTTACACATTGCAATAATAAAATATCATTTCAAGATATTGAAATAATAAATACATTCTCAAAATCATTTTCAATGCCAAAATACATAAAAAGAGTATATGGTATTTATTTTTCCTTTTAAAAACATTCCGACTTATTAAGGAAGCCAAAGATCAAATAATACTCATGGCAGCGGCAAGGTCGTTGTCACCGCTTACGTAAAAAAACATTTTTTTTGTCTTTTAGTAAAATGCTTCATATAAAAAGATTCCCTTTTAATGAAATGAAAAGTCAAAGGTGTTTATACAGCATATAAAATAAAATCGTGTATTAAAATACAATATGCCTCAATGAAAGGAGATTGAGATGAAGTCCCTTACCTCATGTCCGACTTAACTCGTTCGTTATTTGATATCCTGAATAATAAACTAAAGTTAATTTATACTTTCTTAAGAACCTTTTCAAGTTTCTTATTCCTTTTATATCAATTATTACCATGTTATAAACATTATGTAATCATTTAAGTTATGAACGTCCATTTTGTCGATATTTGGTACTTGAGTAAAAAATGAACACCTTATATTTATAATTTGTCCATGTGGTCAATAGTCCAATTATATTCAGAATTATATCCATGATTTAGATATCATATATATCATATATATCCAGTATATACACGTATATATAATAGTACATAACATTTGGAGGTAAGAAATGAAATACACCGTTCATGGAGACGGTAAGCCGTACGTACGCATGAACACTACTTTCATTTCTATTTATTATTTTAATGGAAATAAAACATAATTATACATAGTTATATTATAATTCCAGTATAATATCATATATAATATCATTAACTCTATCCTTTATACATCCCACATAAGGCATTAATGAATCACATCACTTTGAGGGGGCGGTAGTCCGCACTTCCTCAAATGAGATTATCGTATTTACCCACTATACAAACCATAAAGGCTTGATATAATTGGGAAGTACATAAGCATAAGGAAATCATAAAAATAATATATATCATATATAAATACTGTTCCATAATAATGGCCACCATGAGATGCGGTAAGATGTAATTGAACAATCATCGTTTCGTGAGGCGTTAGTTTTCCATCCACGAAAACATTATGTTCTTCACCCATTAGATGGATGTGTGTGTTAGTGTAGTTATAATACTTCTCATAAAAATATCCTAGTATATTGAGGATACTGGCGTTTTTACAAAAGAAAAGAATAAAAAGGTTTTAGGGTTTGGAGAAGTAAAATAAAAGAAAACAATTTAAGAGAAATCGTTACCTTTAATTTAGGTAACTTCCTTTGGTTTGAACCAAAAATACTTCTTGAAGTACCTTCTTCCTAAGTTAAGGCTTCTTTGAGGAGGAGAGGGATGTATGGAGTTTAATTGGGAAGATTTTGGATGATGCAAATGGCTTGAGAGGTGTGAGGAATTGGTTAGAAGTGGTATCCTTTTATAAGTGAGAGGAGGGGCTCTTTAGGAAAGTGTGAAAATATTATTTTATAATATAATGATATTCGGTTTCTAATGGTCCAAAAATCATTATAGTCAAAGATATAATGATTCATGGTCGAAATAAAATCATCCAATCAGAATTGGACATGTTTTCGATAATATTTTAATCATTATAATCTTACTTATTTAAATCATTTATTAATGAGGTAAATACTGCATCATTATTGTGTCATAAATAATTTAATTTATATGATGTCTAAAAATTATAAAAAAATACAATGATATAGGAAATACTTTTATCTTTCCAAATAATATTTATAGTCGAAAATAGGACTTATATAAAACATTATAAAAATTAATTACTAAAAGAATTTTGTTAATGTCAATTTTGTCTTCACATTAAATTAATTAATCTAAATTGTCATTATCACTCCCAAGTGGCTCAATGGGGTCCCAAAATCGACTCAAAGATGCCCATGGTCGTAAATGAATCAACCAATAAGGTTTGTACAAGTTTTAAGGTAATTTTGAATTATTATAATATTCTTTTAACCTTGAATTACCCTATTTACCTTTAACCGCGGTAAATAAAAGTCAAAAGTTACTATTCACAAAAATTATTTTCATCTTATTGAAACAAATTTTACTTCTTTATAACAACAATGTATGTTGGATTTTCTAAATTCAATTCACAGAAGTGGTAAAATTTTATTTAAATGAAAAAGTTAGTTTTTTTAACTACCACTAAGTGGTTTCACTATTCATCAAAAATTGAAGTTTTTCAGAAAAATACCAAAAATTCAGCCTAAGAATTATTTTATATTCTGAATTCAAAATTGATGTCGATTTTTCCAAATTCAAAACATAGAAGTGGCATTAATTAATTTTAAAATTAATTCCCGTTGTTAAAACAAATCGCGTGTTTTTTAAGAAACAATAACTATCAAAAGATTGATACTTTTTTATGTCCAATTTGAAAGCGAAATTAATTCCAATGACCAAAATTGGATTAAATGGTAAAAATATATTTTAATTACACTTTAAAACTAATTAAAAAGATAATCTAACCATATAAATAAATTAGATTAAAACACAGTTTTTAATTAAAATACAATATTTTCACTATTCATTAAAAAATGAACTTTGTTGGAAAAATTCCAAAAATTTACACAAATTAAATTTTGATGTCCACATTCTAAAGAAGGATTTTATTTGGTCAATTAGAATGTATTAAAGTGACCAAAACTATATTTAAATAGGGTTCTCCATTAAAAGTTGATAAATCAGCCTTTTAATGTAAATTATGCTTAAAATTAGATTCATTCACATTTTAAGCCTCTAACATTTATTGGATAAATGTAAATACATGTATAATCATATTGTAGTTAGTTTTGTTCATTCCCGCCAATACAACGACTAGGAGTTAACTACCATTTAAAATAATAATATTATATTATTAGTGTGCAACATAAGATTCCAAAGAAACCCGTTGTTGCGTATCAGGTACGCTATCGAACATAGAAACCCCTTTAAAGTAAAATTAATATTTAATTCACAAATTAATTTTGAAATATGTCTTATTCTTCATTTACCTGGGATGTTACATCCTTCCCCCCTTTTGGAAATTAAATCCTCGCAATTTTTGTTCACTTATCAAAATAAATGGGGGTATTTATCCCTCATAGCATTTTCAGATTCCCACGTTGCCTCTTCAACCATATGGTTTTTCCACAAAACCTTTACCTGGTGAATTACCTTATTTCGCAACACTT
Organism: Viscum album; assembly: GCA_963277665.1. Classification (NCBI taxonomy): domain Eukaryota; kingdom Viridiplantae; phylum Streptophyta; class Magnoliopsida; order Santalales; family Viscaceae; genus Viscum; species Viscum album. The sequence continues at coordinate 1,558,871,903 of OY728158.1, forward strand.
TCTCTCTACAGTCAAGAATCTGGACTGGTTGTTCTTCATAAGATAGATTCTCTTCCAACTGAACTACCTCTGGGCTCAAAACATGAGATGGATTTGGTATATACTTTCTCAACATCAAAACATGAAAAAAATTGTGTACCTGGGATAAAATTGGAGGTAAAGCCACTCTGTACGCAACTGATCCAACTTTATCCAGAATTTCATAAGGTCCAATGAACCTCAGACTCAACTTTCCCTTCTTACAAAAATGCATCACAATTTTCCATGGAGAAACTTTGAGAAAGACATGATCACCTACCTCAAAAGAGATATCCTTCCTCCAGTTATCGGCATAACTTTTATGTCTGCTCTGAGATGTTCTCATGTGCTTCTGAATCAACTGAACTTTCTCTGCCATCTCTTCTACCAATTCTGGTCCCATCAGCTTCCTCTCACCTACTTCATCCCAAAAAGTTGGAGTTCGACAATGCTTTCCATATAATGCCTCAAATGGAGCCATCTGTATACTGGAATGAAAACTCTTATTATATGAAAATTCAACCAAAGAAAGGTGTTGGTCCCAGCTTCCCTGGTAATCCATCGAGAAAGAACGTAACATATCCTCCAAGGTCTGAATTGTTTGTTCTGACTGCCCATCTGATTGAGGATGAAAAGCTGTACTAAAGTTTAATTCAGTACCCAACAACTTCTGAAGGCCTTTCCAAAAGTTAGAAGTAAACCTGAGATCACGATTAGATACAATGGAGAGGGGAATTCCATGAAACCTGACAATATCTTTAACATACAACCGATCAAGTTGATCTAGAGACAAAGTATCTCTAATAGGAAGGAAATGATCAGATTTAGTCAATCGATCAACTATAACCCAGATTGCATTATTACCTCGAGATATCTTTGGTAATCCCACAATAAAGTCGATGGATATATTTTCCCATTTCCACTCTGGCACCAGTAAAGGCTGAAGCATCCCTTTCGGTAACTGCCACTCTGCTTTAACCTGCTGACAAGTCATACACTTCACAGTAAAATCAGCAATATCTTTTTTCATTCCATCCCACCAGTAATACTCACAAAGATCTTTGTACATCTTAGTAATGCCAGGATGAACTGAAAACAGAGAACTATGAGCTTCACATAACAACTCATTCTTCAACTGTGAATCACAAGGTACACATAATCTCTTACCAAACCTCAATACACAATCATTATCAAGATTAAAATCAGGCAACTTACCCTTCTGAACCAACACAACCTTTTTCTGCAACTCACTATCTTCCTTCTGCGCTTTCTTAATTCTGTCTGATAGAGATGATTTCTCTAACACCTGAAATAAAACAGAAGAATTTCCTACAACAACAACTTCTATGCCAAAGTTCTTCAAATAAAAAACCATAGGATCTTGTTCCAAACATAGCATGGATAATAAAGCATTACTTTTTCAACTCAAAGCATCCACCAATTTATTTGCTTTTCCCTGATGGTAATGGATCGTGCAATCACAATCCTTGATTAAATCCAACCATATCCTCTATCTCATGTTCAATTATTTTTGAGTGAATATATACTTTATACTTTTGTGGTCAGTATATATTTCACATTTTACTCTATACAAATGATGGCTCCAAATTTTTAAAGCAAAAAAAATAGCAGCAAATTCCAAATCATGTGTAGGGTAATTTAACTCATGAGGTTTCAACTGACGTGATGAATAAGAAATTACCTGATCATTTTTCATTAGGACACATCCCAGTCCTTTCAATGAAGCATCACTATAGATAACAAACTCACCATTTCTGGATGGCAGTGCCAAAACTGGAGCATTCACCAATCTCCTTTTCAATTCCTAAAAACAATCATCACATTCTTTTGTCCAGATGAACTTAAAACCTTTTCGAGTTAACTTAGTTTTTGGAATAGATAACCATGAAAAAATTTCAACAAACCTCCGATAATAACCTTCCAAAAAAAAGAAAACTACAAATCTCGGTTATATTTGTGGGTCTTGGCCATTCTTCAACAAATTTCGTTTTATAAGGATCAAAAGTTATGCCATTTTTTGAAACAATTTGACCAAGGAAAGAAATTTTCTGTAACCAAAACTCACACTTGCTGAATTTCCCAAATAGTTTCTTTTGTTTTAAGGTTTGAAAGAAAACCCTTAAATGACTTTCATGTTCCTCCTTACTTTTGGAATAAACCAAAATATCATCAATGAACACAACCAAAAAATTATCTAAGAACTTACGGAAAATTCTATTCATAAGATCCATGAATACAGTAGGTGCATTGGTTAACCCAAAAGGCATAACTAAAAATTCATAATGGCCAAATCTAGTACGAAACGCGGTCTTTGGAACGTCTTCTTCCTTTACTTTTAACTGATGGTACCTCGACCTCAAATCAATCTTCGAAAAATACTGATCTCCCTGGAGCTGATCAAATAAATCATCGATATGAGGCAAAGGATACTTATTCTTAACAATGATGTTATTCAATGCTCTATAATCAATGCAGAGTCTCATTGAACCATCTTTCTTTTTAACAAACAAGACAAGATCACCCCATGGTGATATGCTAGGTTGAATGAAATATTTATCTAATAACTTCTGTAATTGCTTCTTTAACTCTAAAAGATCAATTTGAGCCATTTGATAAGGGGGTTTTGAAATTGGATTAGCATCAGGAACTAAGTCAACAGTAAATTCAACTTCCCGATTGGGTATAATACCAGGAAAATCATCAGAAAAAACATCAAGGTACTCATTTACCACTGGCACATCATTAATTTGAACAGTTCCTTTGTTTTCAACAATATGTTCAAGGAAACATTCATTTCCATCTTTTACTAGTTTCTCAACTTCCTGATATGTTATCAACAGCAAGAGTTCATTTTTGTATACAAACTGAAAATCATTCTGAAGAGAAACATATTTAGCTCTACAGTTAATCTTTGCATGATAAACAGAAAGCTAATCCATGCCCAATATAACATCAAACTCTACTAGAGGCAAAACAATAAGGTTCCCAGGTAGATTCTTTCCGCACACAAGGACATGAATGTTCTTATGTTTTATTTTTGTCTCTACATTTCCTCTAGGTGTTTTTACCGTAAGTTCAATATTCATATCATGAGATGGAATTTCCAATTTACTAGAAAAATTCTCAGAAATTAAAGAGTGTGTAGACCCTGAATCAAACAACACATTGGCATAATCTGAACAAACAAACAATGTACCTGATACAACTTCATTTGATGGCCCAACATCTACTGAAGTAGTTGAAAATGATTTCACCACCCCTTTATACTTGTAGTTTGGCTGCTTTCCTTCAGTTGAGTTCTTTGTTGGACACTCATTTGAATAATGACCCATTTCATTACACTTAAAATTTTTTACTAACTGTAAATCATATTTTTTCTACCATTACCCTGATCTTTTTCAGTGCAATTACGAGCATTATGTCCCATTTTACCACATCGATAACACTTAACAGAATTCAAAAGACATTCCCCAACATGCTTTTTACCACAATTTTCACAAACTGTAAACTTAAGTTTCTTACCATCAGACTTTTTTGAAGAGTTATTCCATTTCGCCTGCCACCTCGACCACTTATTCTGTTGTTTGTCAAAGAATACCTGATCATCAGTAAACTCCATTTCCACCTTCTCCGCAAAATGAATAAGTTTTTCATAAATTTTTAACTCATGAGAAGCTAAAGCCCTTCGATACTTTGGATTTAATCCTGAGTAAAAACGGTTGATTTTAATATCAAGATCTCGTATGAAATTTGGAGCATTCCTTGCCAGTCGAGTGAATTTTTCCTCATAAGAAACCACTGAGTCATCCTCCTGCCTCAAATCCAGGAATTGTTTTTCCATCCTAAGACGAACCACCTTAGGAAAATATTCCTCAAAAAACATACATTTGAACTCATCACAATCAAGAGAATCAATCTTCTCACTATCCCTGATATTCTTCACCATAGATCACCACTGATCAGTTTCACCTTCAAAACGGTAAACAATGAGACTAAACTTTTGATGTTCTGAACAACCCATGACATCTAAAATCTTCTCCAGTGCTTTAATCCACCCTTCATCCCGCATAAGGTCAGATGATCCTCTGAATGATGGGGGATGTTGCCTCATGAAATGCTCAATTACTGACGTGTTCCTCTGCGGTTGATCTGGCTGATCTCGTGTATGGATACCACCACCATTTATAGCCTGAGTCAACTGTGTTATCACTACAACAAACTGTTCAGTTCCGATTCCGACCATCTTAGGATGCTGATTTGGAAGGTTGTATTCCTCCTGATGTCGTCCCAACATAACTGCCCTATTTCCTCTACAGAAAACCATTTTGAACACAAAAATATCTTAGGTGAAGCAACATGGTAATCTAGAAATGCTATATGATTTCAATATTAACATAAATTACTTTATAGATATTAATTTAACAATACCCTAACTCCTAAAGTTATCTAGACCTCCCTCTGATACCAACTATAAGGACCCGACTTTAAACATTACATAATATTTAATTAAACGAATAATTCACATTGAGGATCTTTTCAGGTTTAGAGTTTTAGAGAATTAGGACATAACTATTACATCTCAAAAGATTACAAAGTAGACACTTCTACACAGTTTCCTTTTTTTACAAAACATGAACTCTTAAAAAAAAGAGTCAGTTCTAGTTCCATGTTAAAGACGACACAAATTTTCCTTGATCCCATCCTTGACCCTATTCGTCTTTAAGTCCTGTGAAAAAATTTAAAAACTTGGGATGAGCATAAAATGCTTAGTAAGGGTTATAAAACAAAGACTGAAAACATTTGTTCATAAATACATACAAAACCTGAACTCTTTTACTTACCTCATGAAATCATAAGATTTATGAAAGACACATAGAAATCATAAATCATAAAGGTAACTTGTGGCATCCATATCATACTTACATTTTAGCTATCACAACTACATAGGGAGTTACTTTGGAATACCCATCACAGTATATTCCCTAAATCTCTTAGGAGAAACATTCACGTTTACCTCCGTCACCTTACCCAATGCATTGAAGAGCTATCTTGGGCTCACCCGCCCTAGGTTTATCACAGAACCACCTGTATACGTAAATAATTCCCAAGAACCATAACATGATCATAACACATAACATAAGCATAAAGGAAAGATAAAATTTCCATATTGCAATAATAAAATATCATTTAAAGATATTGAAATAATAAATCCATTATAAAAATAATTTTCAATACCAAATTACGTAAAAATAGTATATGGTATTTATTTTTCCTTTTAAAAACATTCCGGCTTGTTAAGGAAGCCAACGATCAAATAATACTCGCGGTGGTGGAAAGGTCATTATCACTGCTTACATAAAAAAATCATTCCTTTTTGTCGTTTAGTAAAACAATTCGTATAAAACGATTCCCTTTGAATGAAATGAAAATTCAAAGGTGTTTATACAACGTATAAATGAAAATCGTGTATTAAAATACAATATGCCTCAATGAAAGGAGATTGAGACGAAGTCCCTTACCTCGTGTCCAACTTGACTCGTTCGTTCTTTAATCTCCTGAATAATAAACTAAAGTTAATTTCTACTTACTTAAGAACATTTTTCAAGTTTATTATTCCTTTTATATCAATTATTACCATGTTATAAACATTTTGTAACCATTTAAGTTAATAACATCTATTTTTTCGATATTTGGTACTTGAGTAAAAAATGAACACCTTATATTTATACTTTGTCCATGTGGTCAATATTCCATTATATTAAGAATTATATCCATGATTTAGATATCATATATATAATATATATCCAGTATATACATGTATTTATAATAGTACATAACATTTAGAGGTAAGAAATGAAATGCATCGTTCATGGAGACAGTAAGCCGTACGTACGCAGGAACGCTACTTTAATTTCTATTTAGTATTTTAAAGGAAATAAAACATAATGATACATAGGTATATTATAATTCCATTATAATATCATATATAATATCATTAACTCTATCCTTTATACATCTCACATAAGGCATTAACGAATCACATCACTTTGAGGGGGCGATAGTCCGCACTTTCTCAAATGAGATTATCGTATTTACCCACTATGGAAACCATAAAGGGTTGATATAATTGGAAGTAAAGAAGCATAAAGAAATCATAAACATAATATATATCATATATAAATACAGTTCCATCATAATGGACACCATGAGAGGCAGTAAGATGTAATTGAACAATCATCATTTCGTGAGGCATTAGTTTTCCATCCACAGAAACATTATGTTATTCACCCATTAGATGGAGGTGTGTGTATGTGTAGTTAGAATCATTCTCATAACAATATCCTAGTATATTTAGGATACTGGTGTTGTTACAAAAGAAAGGAATAAAAAGGGTCTAGGGGTTAGAGAAGTAAAATAAAATAAAACAATTTAAAAGAAATCGTTACCCTTAAATTAGGTAACTTCCTTTGGTTTGAACCAAAAGGACTTCTTGAAGTGCCTTCTGCCTAAGGTAAGGCTTCTATGAGGAGGAGAGGGATGTAGGGAGCTTAATTGGTTAGAGTTTGGACGATTCAAATGACTTGAGAGGTGTGAGGAATTTTTTATAAGTGGTCTCTTTTTATAAGGGAGAGGAGGGGCTCTTTAGGAAAGTGTGAAAATATTATTTTATAATATAATGATATTAGGTTTCTAATCATCTAAAAATAATTATAGTCAAAGATAAGATGAGTCATGGTCGAAATAAAATCATCCAATCAGAATTGGACATGTTTTGGATAATATTTTAATCATTATAATCTTATTTATTTAAATCATTTATTAATGAGGTAAATACTGCGTCATTATTGTGTCATAAATAATTTAATTTATATGATGTCTAAAAATTATAAAACAAATACGATGATATATTAAATATTTTTATCTTTCCAAAGAATATTTATAGTCGAAAATTGGACTTATATAAAACCATATAAAAATTAATTACTAAAAGATTTTTGTTAATGTCAATTTTGTCTTCACATTAAATTAATTAATCTAAATTGTCATTATCACTCCCAAGTGGCTCAATGGGGTCCCAAAATCAACCCAAAGATGCCCATGGTCGTAAATGACTCAACTAATAAGGTTTGAACAAGCACTAAGGTAATTTTGAATTATTATAATATTCTTTTAACCTTAAATTACCCTATTTACCTTTAACCGCGGTAAATAAAAGTCAAAAGTTACTATTCACCAAAAATTATTTTCATCTCATTGAACCAAATTTTAATTTTTGATAACAACCATGTATGTCGGATTTTTAAAATTCAATTCACAGAAGCGGTAAAATTTCATTTAAATGAAAAAGTAAGTTTTTTTAACTACCACTAAGTGGTTTCACTATTCATCAAAAATTGAAGTTTTTCAGAAAAATACAAAAAATTCAGCCTAATAATTATTTGATATTCCAAATTCAAAATTGATGTCTATTTTTCCAAATTCAAAACACAGAAGTGACATTAATTAATTTTAAAATTAATTCCCATTGTTAAAACAAATAGCGTGTTTTATAAGAAACAATAACTATCAAAAGATTGATACTTGTTTATGTCCAATTTCAAAGTGAAATTAATTAAAATGACCAATATTGGATTAAATGGTAAAAATTTATTATAATTACATTTTAAAACCAATTAAAAAGATAATATAACCATAAAAATAAATTATATTAAAACACAGTTTTGAATTAAAATACAATATTTTCACTATTCATTAAAAAATGAACTTTATCGGAAAAATTCCAAAAATTTACACAAATTAGATTTTTATGTCCCCATTATAAAGAAGGATTTTATTTAGTCAATTAGAATGTATTAAAGTGACCAAACCTATATTTGAAGAGGGTTCACCATTAAAAGTCGATAAATCGACCTTTTAATGTAAATTATGCTTAAAATTAGATTCATTCACATTTTAAGCCTCTAACATTTATTGGATAAATGTAAATACATTTATAATCATATTTTAGTTAGTTTTGTTCATTATCTCCAATACAACGGCTAGGAGTTAACTACCATTTAAAATAATAATATTATATTATTAGTGTGCAACGTAAGATTCCAAAGAAACCTGTTGTTGCGTATCGGGTATGCTATCGAACATAGAAACCCATTTAACGTAAAATTATTTTTTAATTCACAAATTAAATATGAAATATGTCTTATTATTCATTTACCTGGGATTCTACACTTCTTCCTCATTACACCCACATTATCCCACATAGATTACTAAATCTAGTGGTTTTGGCACAAAACATTGACTGGGTGGGTGGTTTTTTTCATAGAACATTATTTGTATGATCCAGAATCCCAACCGATTATTCCTTATAAGAAAGAGAATGCTCAAATGGTATAACCTATGAGTTAAGTAAATGGAATTGATATGGTATATAAATTCTTAGGAGTGGTACAAAGACCACATAGTGAACCTAAGAGTGGTTTTGTGGGTGATCCAAATGATATACTACTGTCCCAATATTCTCAAGTATTTCATAGAGACTAATATACATTGGTATTTGTTTTTTCATCATTATCCAATGGATAAATTCATATGATGTCCTTTTGACCAACATTATATTATCGATTTCATTAAATATTGTTATCATATTAGTTATGTAAAGTTTTTGTTGTCCTTACATTGTTTATAAATGGACTTAACCTTCTCTACCATCTCATTAGCTATCTCAGGTCCAATTATATTTCTTTCTAAAACTTAATTTCATTATGTTTTATTTCTACATGTATTTCCATAAATTTATTCATAAGTTGAAAAATAAATTATCGAGTGAAGGATATTACTATAAGAAAAATCATCTCAAGGTATGTGTTGATCCCCACCCCCATTGAAATCCATAGAAGCAGGTCATATCATATAATATAGGGTTTAAATTGTTATCTCATATTGACCATCTTTCTGAGGATGATATACAATGTGGAAAATAAACTCTATGTAAAAATAATTTCAATTAATTTTCTAAAACATTTAGGTAACCATTGGATATCGATTTTATACAATTGAATATGGTACTACATGTTACCATACCACTTTCTTAATGTATATTTTGGAAAGTGGATCTAGAGATAAATATACTATGATAGAAAAAAGTGTGTTGAATTCATATGGAGGTCAACTAAAACCCATAATTACTATAAAAAAAAAATATAAGATACACCATAATGGTTGCCAACACCTTTTATCATATGTCCACCATAATGACCAAATATTTTTAAGGATTTTTTTAGTGAATAAATGTGTGTTATATAATATTATACATATAAAAAAATATAGAGAAACATAAAAATAAATTATTTTATTACAAAATTATGTTACATTAATAATAAATGAAACCCATTAATATTCCAAATATTACAATTGCACAAAAAATAAAAAAAATATAAAATCTATAATGGGAGTATAGGTATCATCCCAATCTACTAGAGTCATCATCATCACTACATGCACTATAAAAAAGAAACAAAATATCAGTTAACCAAGAAACATTATAGTAAATAGAAATATATAACAATGAGAGTATTTTTTTTGAGAAATGAATTAAGTATTATAGAGTTATTTATAAGAGGTATTTTCACTATTGGAATAGTAATGTGACTATTGTAATAGTAACCTGACCATTCAAAATAATATCATGACCATTGGTAATAGTAACCTAACTATTGGAATAGTAACATCATATCATGATAAAACATTATGATATAAATAATATTTATTATGATTAAATTAAGTAAATATAAATTTTATAATTCCAAAAAGTAAATATCATGATAAAAAACTCAATGAATATATAAACACATTTTTAATAATCTTTATTTTAAAGTTTTTGTAAAATTCATTATTTTCATATTAAAAATTAAAATTACCAAATTTTTAAATTTATTTTGATATAATTAAAATCATTTTTGAAATCATATTGTTGAAATTTTTGTCGGTTGATTTTTTGGTAAGTTCTAGAATACTTTAATTTTGGGTGAATAGTAAAAATATAGTTCTTACATAACTAATGTAACTCAAATTACATCATTCATGATGTAATAATGAAAAAAGTACTTAATATAACTCTAGGATCATCCATTCAAAATTTATTTTAATAAATGGTTCATTAAAATACAATAAACTCCAATTTCAAACCAAAAATGAACTTTCCAAAACATGAAAGTAAAAATTGATTATTTAAAATAATTTTTTTCTTTATTTCCAATTTAGATTTTAATAAATAAATGAATTTAAATTATAACAGGAAGTTAAATTTTTAAACACATTTTTAAATTATTTTTTGATTTATATTGTCAAAAAATATATATAGTTTTTTTACCTTTGATAAATTATTTTATTCAATATTTAATTCTTAAAATACCCCTCCCCTATATAAATAAACCCTCTCCCTCCCCTTGAAAAAAAACCTCCTATCACCCATTCCAAAGAAAAAAATATTCCCAAATACACCTTTTGCGCCTCTTAGAATTGATAGGGATGTTCTAGAGCTATCCAAATCCAATCACCAAGGAGTTTTCATGTCATATAAGAGAAGCTACACTGAGGATTAAGTTTGTTCTGATCCACTTCTCTATATTTTTTATTTCTTCACCCCCTTCATCTTATTTTCCCTAAAACCCTTTCACAACCAAACCTTAAAATAATTAATTATATAGTACATTATCATTATATTACTGATCATAACCTACTATAAGTATCATACTACTATATATATTTAAATTTTAATGTTCGCTTTCCTGATCTCCCTATAATGTCCCGTTAAAGATTGGTTAACCACCTACGGAGACATTTCCATGTCAACACATATAACCATAACCAAGGATGTATATTATAAACTATATATAATATATAAAAATTTAAATATATTTATTATATGGTTTTGTAATTAAATATACTAATACATACATTTTATTTAATAAAATAGAAATTTTTGAAAAATAAGGAATTTTTAATTAAAATATGACATTAAAATGCTTCAATTTCATTAATAGAAAGTAAAATATTTTCAAATGATTATAATTTATATTATTTTTATAAGTGAATATAATAATATTACAGATAAATGTTTTCATATTTCTATGTTTATTATTTAGGAGGTCCAAACATGAAAAAACTAAGAGGGAAATGAGGTAAGGAGATTCATAAGCCCAACTCCATTTCCTAGGATTTTCTGACTTCAAAAACCAATTTTAGTATGGATAATAATTTAATTTTCCTTAAATTTAATTTAAATATTCTTTCCATTTAATTATAGGGATATAAAATTTTTCTACTTTAGTATATGAAAAAAATGATTTTCTAAAAGAAATATACTTTCTAAGAACACATCTTTTACTTCCCCAGAGATTGTTTCTTCTTCACTCCAGATTGATTATTCTTATAAAAAGTATGTTAGTCCCTTTTTATTTTAGGAACCCCAATTTTTGTTCATGAATGTATGTTTTTTTTGAAATTATCATGAAACGGATTCCTTTCTATGTGTTATTTTATGGATATGATTTTTATACATTCAATGTGGAATATGTGGTTTTGTAAATGTGATGATGTGATGGGTGGGACCAGAATTATATATCCATATAACGAATTGGGTAATGTGATGTATCTTATGAGATAATTTTAATTATTCAGGAACATGATGCTATCTTTGTTCAAAAATATGATGTTATGATTATGCATATATTGTACGCATGAACATGATACTTGATTTATTCAAAACTATGTGAGGTATTTAACCATTGAGACATGATGTTTATTTTTTATGTGTTGAAAAATTATATTCCTTTACTCATTATTTCCTTCATTATGTTTATAATAATCTTATTCTTATTTTATAATAATAATAATTATTATTATTCTTACTCATGTTATATTGATTAATGCCCCATATTCATCCTCTTACTGAGATTTTAGCTCACCACTTTCATTAATGTATATTCTAAAATGATTATTTTTACGAAGGATAAGGAGAAGGCCTCCAAGAAGATATAGAAGAAGGAATTAAATAATGGTCATGTTTTATTATGTAAAATTTATGTATAATCATAATTGTCCCAAGACACTAAACCTTTAGATCCTGGATTTGTAATGGTATTATTAATTTTATAATTAATATAATTTAATAGTTAAGTTTAAAAAATTAAGGTTTATATAGTTGGCATCAGAGCATGGTTTAGTTAATTTGTGAATTAAGACGAGGGAACATTAGTCAAAACCATTAGTATAAGAATAAGTATATGTAATCATCCAAGAATGTTTGGAATAGAAAATTTATTAACATAAGGATACCTGAAGATATTCTTTTAGAGTTAGTTTTGTAAAAAAATAAATTAATTACTCATTATTTATTGACTTATGTTTTGTTCTAACATTATTTCTTTTGGAAAATTGTGGGAACTAGGAGAATCTAGGCCAACAAACCATATGAGGGATAAAAAAATTATTTTACAAATGAAATCATAAATTCCATTGTAGGTGGGGTTCAAAAAATTATGGTGATTCTCACCTATCTATCTTAGGATATGAATAATACCCCGTATCATTTGGAACATATAACTTCCCCAAAGAAAGTTCAACTATCCATTAAGTCCACTATGCAAAAATTACCACTGACATGTTGTATGACTTTTGACCAACATTTCGTGGAATGGTAGGTTAACTCAATGGATATGATTTATTCTATGATCCATTTTTCTAAGAAAGAGAATGCGACTCTTGTATCTTTCCATATATATGGAGAAGCTGAACAATGGTGGGATATGGTAAAAAACACCAATTCAAATGATGAAATAGAAGATATTGAGTGGGAAGAAATTAAGAAAATATTTGTTATAATGTTTTCCCCTAGAACTCTTTGAAAAATTATGGAGAGGGAATTCTTATAGGAGAATAAAAAGAAGTCCAATCAAACATGGTTTATGATGAAACATTCACAAGGAATTCTGAATACAACTTTTGTTTTTTTTATCAAAAATGATATTTAATAGATATATTCTATAGTTTTTTAAAAAAACATTAAAAAGGCTCTAGAAATATAATACATTGGGTGTTACAAATAAGTAGTTCGATAAGATTTCAATGTAGAGACGAATTTCATAAATACTCCCATGGTTAAAGAGACAAGAAGGAAATAATGGAGTTTCAAGATGTTGTTTAAAACAACAAATGTGTTTAGAGAATACAACAATCCACATGTCAAAAAATTAATAAGAAGCATCATGGGAATTGTTTGAAAGGGATAGGAAAATGTATCAAGTGCAGGATACAATGCCGGGAATCTCAAAAATTTCGAAGATACATAAAGAATCCAGCCAATATGATGGAGGAAAGGAGGGAATCTCATACTGTACCACCTATTTTTCAAAGCATAAATAATAAGGAGAAAGGGAATTATGAAATCTGGTTCATTAAACAATGAGTATTTGAGGATAATCAGCTTTAGCAACCACCAAGTCCAAAGGATCATGGGAAAGCATATGCCATCACTAGTGCTATAGTGGATGAAATAAAATGAAGAACTAAAAGGTACAATTCCTTTTCAATCAATAATTGAAAAATTTATATTTGATTTTGGATATAATCATTACTTTATATAAAACATGTTTTCTAGAACTATTGAATTGAATCCCTGATACATTGATGTAGAGATATCTAAAAAACACCTTTTGGTGAAATCATTAATACCCAAGTGTTTAACTCTTATCCTATTGGCGTATATGGAAGGATTCTTACAACAAATATTATAACACTTTCCTTGGTGTAATTTGATGGTATAATAGTCCTTTACTGGTTCTCATTATATATAGAACAAATCAACTATTAGAAAAAATATTTATCCTTTCATATTCCAAACCATCCAATACACCTCTACAAATGAAATCATGACCATTAATCTCTGTTGTAAAATCCCTCAATTGTGTGGGTGTTGATACGCTAGAATTAAGAATACCTTTCTCAAATGGTTGAGTCAATTTGATGTATCAACCTCAATGAAATTACCATTGATAGGGAATACACTGATGTATTATCATTGTGTTACCCGAACATCCCCAGATAGTGAGGTAGAGTTATCGATAGAGCTCATACCTAGAACTAATCCTTTCTACAAATGAACTTACAAGATGTCCGTGCACAAACCAAAATGGTTAAAGAATCATCTATAAGTGAATTTAGACAAAGTGTTCATATTCACTATTTCATCACCTTGGGGTGGACGACTTCTCTTTGCTAATAATAAGGATGGATAATTATGACTATGTATTGATTACATGAATCTCAAAAATATCACCATGAAGAACAAGTATATTATTCCAATGATTTATGAATTGTTCAATAAACTATGAGGAGAAAATTACATTCTAAAAATGGATCTTTATTCTATATATCATCAACTATAGGTGAATAAGAAGATTTTTAGAAGGATACTCTCTTTACATAGTATGAGAACTATGGGTTCATATTTATGTATTTATTAAATACTAATACCCCTTAAATATTCATTTATTTGATGAATATAGACTTTAGAGACAACCTTGAAATATTTATGGTAGTTTTTATCGAGGATATTATCATTTAATACATGAGTAAGGAGGAACATGAAGAGAATCTATGGATTGTGTAGGAAACATTAAGGAAGGAGTGAATGTATTCCAAGTTCATCATGTGCGATTTCTATACGCAACATGTCAAATTTTGGGGGCATGTGACCACAAGTGAGGGAACATCTATGGACCCTTCAAAGAAAATAACAATTGAGGAATAGACTAGACCTTATAGTATCATTAAAATCTATAGTTTTCTTAAACTATATGAGTACTATTTACATTTTTGTGTGAAATGTATAATTATTATCTATTCTGTTAACTATGTTAACTCGGAAAGGGGTAATGTATGTATAGAAAGAAGAATGTGAGGAAATCATTAAGGATCTCAAGTAGAGGCTAGTCACTTCACCTATACCCACACTACCAAAATGTGGAGAAGGGTTTGTGATATACAGTGATTCTCTAAAGAGATGAATGGGTTGTGTACTAATGAAAAAAGATAAATTAATAGAATACACCACACAAGAGTTAAAGATCCATGAGAAGAACTAACCAATGAATGATCTGGAGTTAGAAGCTATAATATTTAATCTAAAGAGTTGGAAGAACTATTTATTTGGTGACAAGTATGATATATATGATGATCAAAATATTCTAAAGTATATATTGACATATAAGGAGCTCAACTTGAATCAATGGAGATGGTTAAAACTATCCATGGACTATGATTTCACTATTCACTACCATCTGGGAAAGTAGAACAAGGTAGATAACGATCTTAGCTGAAAAGGACCTACCACTCTATCCATGACAAAAATTTAGAAATAAACAATCTTCCCTAAAATGAAAAGGATGGATCTAGAAATAATAATGGTATGGAATAAATCCTACATTTCACAAATTATTACCCAACCATCCATCAAAGATAAGATCAATAAGGCACATAGGAAGGATCTGGATCTATTAAATATGGCGAATTTAGTAAATCAAGGGAAGCTACATGAGATTTAAATCAATGATGATAATGTGATCCAGTTTGTATCAAGAATTTGTGTGCCTTTATCACTTGAGATAAAGAAGTATCTATTGGACAACGCACACAAATCATCTTTCTCTATCCACACTAGAAGAACCAATATGTATCATGATCCTCAAGAACACTTCTATTGTTACAACATAAAGAATGAGATTGTTGAGAATTTCTCATGATGTTTAGTGTGTGAGAAAGTTAAATAATATAGATATATGTCAAAAGTGATTATGATACCATTTCCTATACCCACATGGAAGTGGAAGAATGTCACTATATACATTCTCACTGGTCTCTCAAAAAGTTCAAAAGGAAACATTGTTATATGGGTTATGGTGGATCAACTCAATAAGACTTCCCACTTTATTTCTATTCGAGAATAGATCTCTCTTGAACAAATTACTATGATATATGTGAAAGAAGTTGTGAGGTTTTATGGGCTACCACTTTCGATCATCTCTAATGGTGATATAAGGCTCAACTCTAAATTCTAGGGCAGCCTTTAACATGCTTTGTGTAATGAATTTAATTTCAACATAGTGTATCACCCCCAAACAGATGGAAATTTTTTAAAGGACTATTCTAATGCTCAAGGATATTCTATGATCCTACTCCATGGAATTTAAAGGAGGATGGGATCAACATCACCCATTTATTGAGTTCACATACAACAATATTTTCCACTCGAGTATTAAAATAGATCTACATGAAGCTCTGCATGGGAAGTGATGTTGAACTCCAACATGTTGGGATGAATTTGGAGAACTAAAGATACTTGTACTGGATCTTTTTCAGGAGATGATATACAAGGTTCAACCCATACAACATTATATAAAAGATAGTCAAATTCAAAAAAAGATAAATGGTGACAACCATCGATGGGACAATGAGTTGGATGTTAGAGAAAAATCATTCCTTTGAATATCACATTAGAAGAGAGTTACGTGGTTTGGAATGAAAGTGAAGCATGGCCCAAGGTACATTGGGCCCTTTGAGATCCTTGATCACATAGGATCAATAGCCTATCCGCATTCACATCAACCAAATATGGATCATGTTTATGAAAAGGTCCATGTATCACTCTTAAGGAAGTATATACATGATCCATCACATGTAAAGAACCAATAGGTGGTACCACTAGAGTTTTACCTCTCATATGAAGTGAATCTGGTAAAAGTATTTCACTGTAGAGATAATTTTATATGAAAGAAAACACGTCACCTTATTCGAGTGTTATGGGTAAACCATAAGTATGAAGGGGATAATTGGGAATAAGAGGAAACAATGAAACAGAAGTACCCTCTTCTATTCTAAACTGAGAATACGAGTTGAAATTTTTAGGAAAAAATTTATAAATATGGGAAAGATGTTACAAACCAATTTTTATTAGTAAAATTTGTTTCCAGAATAAATATGTTTTATATAATATTAAACACATACAAAATATAAATAAACCATCAATGAAATTGTTTAATTAATAAATACTATAACATTTATCTTTAATAAAACCAATTAAAATTTCAAACATTACAAATGGGTAAAAAGTATAAAAATGAAATTATAAAATGGGAAAATAGGGATCACCCCAATCAACTATATTCATTATCCCCACTACAAATACTATATAAAAGAAAAAAAAATAATAGTAAATAAGGAAACATCCTAGAAAATGTAAATATAGAACCTTGAGAGAAACATATTTTAGTAATGAATGATGGAATGTATTAGTATTTATAATAGGTAATGTGACCTTTTTAGTAGTAATGTGACAATTGGAATAGTAGCTAGACCGTAGAAAATAATATCTTGACCCTTGGGAATAGTAACCCAGCCATTAGAATAGAAATTTGACTTTATAATAATAAATTATGATATATATGATATTTAAATTGACTAATTTATGTATATATAAATTTTATAATTTCATAAAATAAATATAATGATTAAAAACTAAATATAAGTAATTTTTGTTTGCAATAAACTGTTTTATAATGTATTTTGTAAAAATAATTATTTTTATATTAAAAAATTAAAATTAAATATTTTAGAAATTTATTTTGATAAAATTAATATCTTTTTTGAAAATAGGTACATCAAAATTATACAAGGTTTCATTTTTTGATAATTTTATAAAATACTTCCATTTTCAGGTGAATAATAAAAATACAATGTTTCACATTATTGGTATAACTCAGATTACGTCATTTATGATGTAATAATTAAATAATCCTAACTAAAACATTATGATCTTGAATTTTATATTTATATTCATAAATTTTCATTGAAATACAATAAACTCAATTTCCAAACCTAAAAAGAACATTCCAAAACCTAAAATCCAAAAGTGATTCTTTAAAATAATAAATTTTCTTTATTTTCACTTTTATTTTTAATAAAATAATAAATTAAAAATATTAATGGGGTTTAATTTCCTAAACTAGTTAAATTATATTAATATATTATTTATATTCTCAAATTTTTTTACCTTTGATATATAATTTTATTCAATTTTTTTTTCTAAATATACCTCACTCCTTAGTATAAATAACCCCCCTCTCTCCCCTTGGAAACAAATCCTCTTACCCATTAAAAATAAAAATCACTTCCCAAATATCCCTCTTAAGATTGTATTATAATCCATAGGGTTGTTTTGGAGAAATATATGTCTAATCACCAATGACTTATCATGTTATACAAGGGAGGCTATGCTGAGGATTGAGTATGTTGTGATCCACTTCTCTCCCTTTTTATATATTCTTCCTCATCTCATTCTATATCCGCCAACCCTTTCAAAACCAAACCATAAATGAATTAATAAGGTATTAATTTAAAATAAAATTAATGGTTTTAACAAACTTTAATTTTTATACTAATATATATATAAATTTTAATCCTCTCTTTCTGGATCTCCCGTCAATGGTCTATTAACCACCTATGGAGACATTTCCATGTAAAGAAATACAACCTTAAACAATGAAGGATATTATAAACTATATATAATATATAAACATATAATTATATGCATTATAATATTCCTGGATCAATTATAATAATGTATAAAATATATTTAAAAAATAGTGAAATTGTTGAAAAATATAAAATTTATATGTAAAACATGATATAAAAACGGTTAAATTTCATCAATGGAAATTAATAAATAAAATCCAATTTTTATAATTGATGAATATTTTTATAAATCACTATAATACACTTATGGATTTATGTTTTAATAAATCCATGTTTTTTATTCAATATCCACAAATGTGAAAACATTAAACAGTAATTTGGGTAAGAGGATTCTCAAACCAAACTCCCTTTCCTTGGGGTTTCCATCTTTCACACCAATTTTAGTATGGATAATCTATAAATTTACCTTAAATTTCATTTTATTATTCATCATTTTTTGTTTTGGGATATACATGATTTTTACATGAGTTTATGAAAAACACAATGATTTTCCAAAAGAACACTTATTTCTAAAAACACATATTTTACATATCTTGAGATTAATACTTATTCACTCAAGATTGATGACTCATATACCAATTTTATTATTAAATTTTTACTTTTTGAACCCCAATTTTTATTCACGAATATATTATTTATTAAATTATTATGAAACTCATTCCTTTCCATGAGATATTTTATGGATATGATTGTTATACATTCTATGTGCCATGAAAGATTATGTAAATGTCATGATGTAATGTGTGGGACTATAATTATATATCCCTTCAATTCATTGGGTAATGTGATGTATCTCATGAGATAGTTTGAAATATGGATGAACATGATGCTATATTGTTTTCACAAATATGGTGTTATGATAATTCACATATGTTATTCATGAACATCATGCTGGTTTTGTTCACAACTACGTGTGGTATTTTTCCACTGATACATGATGTTTCATTTTTATGTATTTACACATTCCATGAATTTACCCATATTTTCATTAATTATGTTGATTATAATCTTATATTTATGTTATGATGATGATGATGATGATTATTATCACTCAAGTTATATTTATTCGTGTCCTTTATTCATCCTCTTTTGGGCTATTAGACCATCCATTTCACTAAAATATATGATCATGTAATTAATTCTACTAAGAAGAGTGTGATGGATAATAATATTGAAAATAAAAAACTACATAATTTTTTTATTTAAATTTTATGTATATGATTTTTTTAATACAATAAACCTTTGGATCTGGGAGTTTTAATTCTTTTATGTGGTTTATCATTAACGTGTTGTAATAGTAATGTAAGAAAAAATAGGTTCTCTATAGTTGGTATCGAATAATGGATTTGTTAATTTGGGAATTAGGATTATAGAACATTAGGGAAAACTATTGTGATAATATTAAGTATATTTAAACATCCAAGAAGTGTTGTTTTATAAAAATGATTAACATAGTGAGCCCGTGAGACATTCCTTTAGAGGAAATTGTTTATAATAATAAAGTATTTTGAAATTCATTATTGACTTATTTTTTGTCAAAACTTTTATATTTTAGAAAATTTTGGGAACTAGGAGAAATGATGAAAACAAAACAAGTGAGGGAAAATGAAATGATTTTATAAATGAAATCCCCAATGCCATGGAAGGTTGAATTAAAACATTATAGAAATGATTACCCAACTATCTCAGGCTATGAATAATAACCCGAATCATGTGGAACATCTACCTTCACCCAATAAGGGTCAACTACCCATTCCTTCTTTTATAAAAGAATGACTAACAATGTTTATGGGAACATTTGATGAACTTATCATGGAATAGTGGGTTAGCTCAATAGAGATGTTCTTTTCTATGATCTATTGTTTTGAGAAAGAGAACGTGACTCTTTCGGTATACCGTTTAGATAGAGAAGCTGATACATGATGGTTATTTGAAAAGTAATCCATGAAAAATGATGAAATATAATTAATGGAGAGGGAATACATTAAGAAAATATTTTAATCAAGTGCTTTAAAAAAACTCTTCAAACAAAGATGTAGAGAAAATTTATAGATATGAAGCAAAGGGAATGTGACTCTGTCATGCCTTAAGAGGAAAACTTCTGAAGGATTACAAGATACACCCCAGGTTTTATTATCAAGAATGATATAGAAATATATGGATTATTTTCTTTTTTTTAAACCGAACCTTCGAAAGGATCTTGCAATAAGAGAAATTGGGAGTTATAAATAATTTATTCAATTTTTTCTCAAATTAGTGATGCAATTTAGAGAATGGTCTCATGGTTATGTATATAAGAAGAGAAAAATGGATGTTCTAGATGGTTGGTCAAATTAAAAAGTTGGAAAGTGAATCTGACATCCCATATGTAAAAATGTGGGATTAAGGATCATGGGAATTGTCTCAATGGTATAGAGAAATGCTTCAGGAGTAGGAGGGAAGTCCACCAACCTCATGAATGTAAATGACGCATGAAAAATAAAACCAATATGATGGAGTAAGGGAGGGAACCTCCTAATGCACCACCTATGGATCAATGATTCTACTATAGGGAGAAACAACTATATTCAAGCTAGTGCACTAAGTGTCAAGTATTTGTGGGTAATTAGCCTCAGATTCCACCAAATACAAATGAGTAACAGAAAGATTATGTCATCACTACTATTGAAGTGGACCAAGAAAATGAATTCATACAAGGTAAAATTATTATTCACTCAATAATGGATTTTTTTTATTTTATTCCAGATCTAAATGTCCCATTATATCCTTCATGTTTTCTAGATCTGTTGAACTGAATCCCCTATACATTGAGGGAATGATATTTTCAAAAAAATCTAGTGGTAAAATCATTGCAACCCAAGTGTTTGACACATCTACTATTGGTGTGTGTGGGAATATTCTTCTAGTGAATATCATAATAATTCCCTTAGTGTAATTCGATGTTATATTGGGAATGTATTGGATATCATTATATAGAGTACACATCAACTACCAGGAAAATTAAATCACCTTTCATATTCAAAACCATCCAATGATCCTCTAAAAATGTAACAAAGATCCTAAATATCCTTTGGAAAATTTCTTAATGGAGTTGGTGTAGATACCATATTAAGATGCATAACTTTATCAATTGGTTGTGTCAAAGGAAGGTATCAACATGGAGGGAATTTTTATTGTTGGGAAATACACTGATGTGTTTGCTGAAGAGTTACCCAGACTTACCCCATATCAGAAGGTAATGTTCTTAATAGAGATAATACCAGAAGTTAATACAATCTCAAAATTTCCCTACAGGATTACCCTTATCGAATATGAAGAGTTTAATAAATAGATATAAGACCATTTCAAAAAAAGGTTCATACGTCCTAGTGCATCACCATGGGGTGAACCGTCACTATTTTTCAAAAAGTATTATGGATCAATGCAGATGTGTATTGATTACCAAGAGTTCAAAAAAATCACTATAAAGAACAAGTATCCTCTTCAACGAATTGATGACTTGTTTTATCATCTAAAAAAAGATAAGTTCTTCTCAAGGGTGTATCTTAATTTTGGATATCATCAACTGAAGGTTAAGAAGGAATATATTCATAAGAATGCATTCTTTATAAGGTATGGGAACTATGAGTTCATAGTTATTCCCTTAAGACTTACTTATTCACTTGAAATCATCATGGATTTGACTAATAGTATCTTTAGTAACTTTCTACCAATTTTTTAGTTGTTTTTATTGAAAATATTCTCATTTTCTCCAAGAGAAAGTATGAACATTAAGAGAATATATGGATTTTGTTGTTAACATTATGGAAGGATAAAATGTATTCTATGTTCTGAAAGTGTGATTTCTCGATGTAGCAAGTTGCATTCTTTGGGAATGTGATTACAAGTTAAATAATTTCTATAGACCACTCAAATAGAAAGGCAATTAAGGAATGTACCATGCCCACTAGTGTCATAGAAATACATAGTTTTCTTGGATTTTATAGGTATTGTCAATGTTTTGTGAGTAATTTATCATGAGTTTATAACCCTAAAAATAAGTTAACATGGAAATGGGTAAAGAAGGTTTGTATAGAAGAATGTGAATAATAGTTTAAGTATATCTATATGATGCTAGAAAATACACCTGTCCTCAAACTACCAAAATGTAGGGAAGGTTTTATGATATACATTGATGCTTCAAATAAATGTTTGGGTTGTTTACTAATGTAGAATGGTAAAGTGATAGAGTATGCCTAAAGATAGTTTATGATCCCTTATCAGAGCTACCAGACACATGATGTAATGTTATCAACTATAATATATTATCTAAATAATTTGAGGCACCAACTCTATAGTGATATGTGTGATATATATAACAATAATAAGAGTCTAAAGAATATATTCACACAGAAGGAGCTCCACATGCATCAAAATTTATGGTTAGAGCTAATCCAGAACAATGATTTCTCTATTCACTACTATCCAATAAAGGTGAACATGGTAGTTTATTCCCTTAGTAGAAAAGAACCTAACACTCTATCCATGATGTAGATTGAGAAAGAAACTATCTACCTAGAAATGAAAAGGATAGTTATGGAAATTATAATGGATGGGAATAAATCATACCATACCCAAATTATTTCCCAACTTTCAATTAAATAAAAGATTAAGGAGGAACAACAGGATGACTTGGAGATATAAATGATGTTGAAAGAAGAAAAGGAATTGAAGGTAAAAGAGTTCCATATAGATAGTGATGGTGTTATTTGATTTGGATTAAGAATTTGTGTGCCTTCATCTCCTGATATAATGATGGTTCTATTGTATAATGCACATAAATAATTATTATCTATCCATTATAGAAGCACCAAGTTATATCATGACCATAAAGAACACTTCTGATTGGATACCATCAAGAAAGAAATTTCTATGTATGACTCATGGTGTTTGGAATGTTTATAAGTTAATTTTGATTGAAATAGATCAACATGGATGATGCAACCATTACCTATACCAATGTGGAAATGGATGATTTTCACTATATAAATTATCACTGGTCTCTAAAAAGCATCAAAAGGAAATAATTTGATCTGGTTTTTGGTTCATCAACTCACCAAGACTACCCACTTTATCACTATTTAGGAATATTTATCACTTTAAAAACTTTCCATGATATATGTGAAAGAGGTAGAGAGGCTACATGGGTTACCAATTTAAATCATCTCTGATCATGATCTAAGGTCCACCTATAAATTCTGGATAAGTATTCCACATGGTTTGAGTACTGAATTGAATTTTAGTACAACTTATCACCCCCATACTGATTTCCATTATAAAAGGACTATTAAAATGCTTGAGAAGATTATAAGATCATGATCAATGTAATTTAAAGGATGATGGGATCAACGTCTACCATTGGTTGATTTGTTATAAAATAAAAAATTCTACTCCAGTATTAAAATGTCTCCATATGAATCTCTATATGGGAAGTGATAT
The DNA here is from genome assembly GCA_963277665.1 of Viscum album. Taxonomy (NCBI): domain Eukaryota; kingdom Viridiplantae; phylum Streptophyta; class Magnoliopsida; order Santalales; family Viscaceae; genus Viscum; species Viscum album. Next base: position 1,558,896,008 of record OY728158.1, read on the forward strand.
AGAACTCCAATTTGTTGGTATGGAGTTTGGGAACAAAATATAATTGGACATGATCTTGTATAAGAGATGACAAAGAAGGTTCAATACATACAACTATATATAAAGGCTTTTAAATGTTAGAAAAATAGCTATGTTTATTTCTATTAAAGGTATATAGTGTTTGATGATGGAGAAAATTTCTTCCTTCAAATATCACTATGGATGATAGTCATGAGGGTTTGAAATAAATTAAAACTTATCCCAAGGTACATTAGTCCATTTGAGAGAATTGATCTCATAATAGTAGTGGTATATCATCTAGAGCATCCAACAACTGTGGTTTAAGTTCATGATGGGTCCCACATATCACTATTGAGAAAGTATATACCCAATCCCTCACATGAACTAAACCAAGAGATTGTACCACTGGAGAAATAACTATATTATGAAGAGAAGTAGGTAAAAATATTGGCATATGGAGACAATATTACATTCAACAAGACAACTCACCATGTTAAAGTGTTGTGGAGGAACCTTGAGTATGAAGAGGAGACATGAAAAAAAGAGGAATAAATGAAGTAGAAGTACCCTAACCAATTCTTAACATATATTATTCATTGAAATTTTACGGATAGATTTATAGTGGGGGAAGGATGTAATGAAACAATGTTCATTAGAGAAATTTGTTTCCTGAATAAACATATCTTATATAATATTATACATATAATAAATATAGATAAACCAACAAAGAATTTATTTCATTACTAAATACTATTACATTAATCAAATATCATACTATGTAAAATTACAAACATTAAAACTAGAAAATATGATAAAATAGAAAATCTAAAATGGGAAATAAGTTTGACCCCAATATAGTAGAATCATCACCCCTAGTACAAACACCATAGAAAAGGGAAAATATATTAGTAAACAAAATTTATAAAAAATACAAATTTAAAACCTTGAGAGGAATTAATTTTATTAATTAATTAATGAAATTTCATATATTTATAGGAGGTATGGGGATCATTGGAATTGTAATGTGACCGTTCGAGTAGTAACCTAGACATTAGGATAAGTATTAGGACCATTGAGAATAATAACCTAACTGATGGAATAGTAATTTCATATCAAAATAATAAATAGTGATAAAAATAATAAAAATAATTATTAATTTATGTAAATATAACTTTTATAATTCAAAAAATAAATTTCATGATTAAAAACTAAAATAAAAAATAAACACATTTTTAATAAAGTGTATTTTAATGTATTTTGTAAAAATTATTATTTTTATATTAAAATATAAAATTTCCTATTTTATAAATATTTTTTATAAAATTAATATAAATTTTTAAATCCTCACATTAAAATTACCCATGGTTTATGTTTTGGTAATTTTTGGAAAATCTTCCATGTTTTAGTGAATAGTAATAATATAGTTTTTTCATATAATTGATGTAACTCAAGTTACATAATTCATGATTTAATGATTAAATAATTATTTATATAACTATAGGTTCATAAATGTTTTATTTAATTTCACATATTTTTTATTAAAATACAATAAACTCAATTTCCAATCCTAAAAAGAACATTCCAAAACCTAAAAGTCGAAAGTGATTATTTAGAATACTTTTTTTCTTTCTTTTCAATTTCCTTATAAATTAAATATTTAATTCAAATTGTAGAGAATATTTTAAGTATTAAACTCATTATATTATATTAATATACGATTTATATTTTTAAAATATAGTTATTACATGTTTTACCTTTGATATATTATTTTATTCAATATTTTATTCTAAAAATATCTCTCTCCTCAAGTATAAGTAACCCCTCTCCACCCTATAAAACCACTTATATCACCCATTAAAAATCCAAATCTCTTCCCACATACCCCTATTAATCCTCTTATAATTCAATAAGATGTTATAAATCAATCCAACTCCAATACCCAAGGGGTATTTGTGTCACAAAAGAGAAGCTACACCGATGATTAAGCAAGTTTCGTTCCACATCTCTCAATTTTTTATTTATTATTCCACTTATATTTAGGTTTAAAGAAATACTTTCACAAAAAAACCTTATAAGAATTAACTAGGTAGTAATTTATCATTATATTAATTATTTTAACCTAATGTATGTATCATAATTCTATATATATAAATTTTAATTTTCCCTTTCCTACTCTCCTGATAATGTCCCATCAAAGGTCTATTAACCACCCATGGAGACATTACTATATCAACACATTTAACCATCATAATGTAAGGATATTATAAACTAAATATTATATTTGAAGATATAATTATATTAATTATAATATTATTTTATTAATTATATAAATGTATAAATTACATTTTGAAAATAGTGAAATCGTTGCATAACTGATTTTTTTAAAGTAAAACATGAAATTAAAATGCAATAATTTCATCAATAGAAATTAAGAAATATAATTTAATGAGTATAGATGATTAATAGTTTCATAAATTAATATAATAAAGTTTTGGACCAATTTTTTTATTAAATCTATGTTTATTATTTTATAAATCATACATTCATGAATAATCATTGGTTTTCCCATAATAATAAGGGAATAACATAAATGGTATAAGAATCACCAAACATGAGTGAATAAGATATTATCTCAATAAAATAAAAAGATGTGTTTTTTTAAAGAAGAGTTCTTTTGGAAAATCATTGTGTTTGTCATAAACTCAAGTAGAAAACATGTATATCCAAAAAAATGGGATGAGTAATTAAATTGAATTTAATGAACATTAAATCTATGATTTTTATACCTCCTATGTGTCCTGTATGACTATGTAAAGTTATGATGTTATGGGTTGGACCAGAATAATATGTCCCTATAATTCATTGGGTAATGTGATTTATCGCATTATATAACATTAAATGACTCTATTGTTTTACAAAAAAATATGTTGTTATGATTATGCACATGTTTTTTTCATGAACATGATGCTAGATTTGTTCACAACTCTGTGTGGTATTTTACCAGTAAGTCATGAAGTTTAATTTTTATGAATTAACACATTCCATGCCTTCATTTTTTGTTTAAATAATTATATTTAAGTTACTCCTATGCTTATGTTAGGATGATAAAGATGATGATTTCCACTCATGTTATATTGATTCTTTTCCCTTATTCGTCCTCCTAATGGGATTTGAGCTCACCCATTTCATTATGGTATATCCTCATGTGATTATATTTACTTAACATAATGTGTAAGCCACTAATAAGATAAATAAGAAGGAATTAAATAATAATGATTTTTTATTATATAAAATTCACTTATAAGACAAATTTTCCCAATACAGTAAAACATTGGATCCTAGATTTGTAATTATATTATGTTTTTTATATTTAAAATGATGTAATAGTCAGGTAATAAAAAGTAGAGTAGCAGTATTCACAAATTTTAGATGAATTCCTCATCAAATACCATTAAAAAACATATATAAATCCAAATGGATGTATTTCCATAAATGTATCTTAACTCATCCTTAATCATGATAAACTCTCATAACATAAATCCTAAAAATGGGTTTTAATGACATTGAAATTATGAGAAAACATAAACTAATAATCCCATGATGGTATCCAAAATTCTTAATTTAACCATATAGGAATACATATATTCTTCCAAAATTAATATATTTCTTATATGTTTCCCGATTCTTATAACTGAAATACAATTAATGTACAACTTACACAACATAATTCATGAATCCAAACACATATACATTTCAATACTTTCAAATAATCTTTGGGAATATCACAAGGGATTACATGTTCTAGGGTTAAACCATTAGTTTAGATAACTGACTTGGATATTTCACAAGTTTCACAAAAATATGACATTTATCTCCATGAATATATTTAATCAATGTCCTTATTTTCCACAAAAAATATTCTTCCCCTCTATTTGAGATATTATTACTGGTTATTCTTTCCACATTCATGACATGTATGAAGATTAATCATCATTAATATATGTTAATACCACATGATCATTCATAAAAACTCATATTCCTCTTATTTGATTATTTTGGAATCTCAAAAGTTTTACACTGTTAATCATTTATCATGATAGATGATTATGTATAACCATAATATCTATCTATACAGTAATCATAAAATTTGGTTTCTCATAGTAACTAAATGTTCATTTAGATTCAGTGTTCACTTTATTACCTTTTTTTCTCACCATTGACACTACAAAAAAATCATTATAAGATAAAACAATAATAAGAGAGGGGAAAAAAGCCTGAAGTATCACTTATATGATGTATAAATCATGACACTTTTTTTAAAATGTTGCATATCTAAGGATTATTTTTTGTCATTAATGTTCATTATTCAAATCCATAATGATGATTCATAAATAGTTTGTGAATATATGAAGCATATCCCTTGGGAGATTCATATCAGGTGTTCCGAAAGGCTCATTGTTGAGAACTAGGTGACGATTGAGTCTAGGTCAATGCTCCCTTTTATGTTCTATTACACCTAGGTTTATCTATACCATTGACACCTCCACTTTTATTATATATAAATTGATGTAATTTCAAGGAAACCACTCATTCTACCATATACTAAATATATAGGTCTTTTTCCTATACATTGACTCATACTTGGACTTATCTTCCACAATTTACTTACTGTTTCAAATAATGTTATAATATCATAGTTTCCAAAATTTAACTAATACCTTCCTATGATACAAAATATAATGACCTATAATTTGTTATATATTAATATTATCCCTTTTTAGATGAATATTAATTACACTATAGAAATACATGACCATGAACTGTATAGGATTAGTGTTTTTTGAGATTAGACAAAAAAATCTTCTTATTTCATGAAATACAATAAAAATCTCCAAAAAAATCATTTCAAAATGTACCCCTCTTAGATATACTCTACATTATCCTTTATTCATAACTTGGGGAAGAACGCATAAGAAAGGGTGAGAATAGATATTCCATAAGGGTATTCAATGGAGGTTTCAATATATAATCATATTAAAGAATACAATAAGCATAAGGTTATGTGATCATGAATATAACTTACGTAGTTCATACCCAATAGGTTTTAGATCAGAAACATGTTTCATTTCGTAAAACATAATTATCTCATAAAACATGGTTCATAAGAGTGATAAATCATCATAAATGAACCATAAACAACAAGTTCATAACATAATAATGTTCCACCGTCATAAATATATAAATACATTTAATACGTCTTAGTTAACTACCAAGACCATTAACATAGTGTATATAGACTCCTAAAATATTTTCTAAAGTATATTAGGACGCACATGTTTCCTATATTGGAATAAGACTCACCTATTTCCCATAGTGGATGAGGACACACTTATTTCTCATAGTTGATCAATCCCAAAAACATGTTTCCCATTATTATCTCATGAGAAATAAATCTTTAACTAATTAATTGGAAGTAAATATAGGGGCTATAAATCCCATAATGAAAACCATACATATATGTGCCATATTATCATAAAATATTCATTATTTCATATCATCACAACCCATGTAAAGAAAATGTGATTCATAAAATTTTTATCAATTCACAGTAGCATAACCCATTAAAAATAAATGGGTTTCACCCAAAAATGAATCTAAATAAAAATTTACCATCCAAATAAAGAATAATAATGATATAATTCAATATTATCCCCAATAAGTCATAAGAAACATCAAAGGATGTCTACTTAGATAAAAAATGACGTTGATATATCTATTAGAACTTTTCTTGAGGGATATATCCATTCCATAATGAAAAATAATTTTTTAATTATAAAACATTTTAAAAATAATTTTCTTTGAAAATAACCATGTAAATATATAATTGATGTTTTAAAAATCATTGAAGACATTTCATAAGGAAAATAAATATTCCATTTAGCGAATAAATTTTTAAAACTAAAATTACATAAAACATTTTTGAAATCCATTTCAATGAAATAAAAAATTTTAATCTTATAAAGGAAGAATTAAAATAATTATTTAGTCATGATAATGAACAAATCTATCGCTTTTTAAATGTTAAACTAATAATTTCTTTCAAATTTTTAGTAAAATAAAATCACAAATTGTTTGAATATATAATGAAGAGGATTCTTGAAAAAAAATTTAAAATATAAAAGGGTAAAATGTATTTATTAAATCATATATAATATTTAAAAACATTTTTGAAATATTTTTATAAAATATTATTTTGGATGAAAAAAGGATTTTCATCCAAAAAGGGTAATGTAGTACACTTTTAAAAAAAATAATCCTTTGAAATTATGAGTAAAAGAAGAGAGGAAATGAATGTTTACTATTTAGTCTCATGATATAGGTAGTGGAGAATAATTTTAATGAGTTTATTTGAAGATGAATCATAATATTTCATCATTATTAGAATAAACACAAACAATACCAATAAACGATGAGATTGTAATATAAAATACATACCAATTAGGTAATTTGGAATCATAATCCCCATTAAATAATAATTATAAATGAAACATATAATATAATTAGAATAAATAAATTCATGATATTACATGAAAAAGGGTATGCATATACACCTAAATCTATGAATATATGTTCATAACATAACATATGTCTCAAAGAAGGTATATTGAGAGAAACATCTCTTACTGCTTTGGTAACTTTTAAACAATAAAAACCCATGAAATAGTGATAATCAAAAGGATATGTGAATACCTATAATTTACCAGATAAGGAGCATAAAATAAATTCATTGGTAGTATGTACACCACATAAAAAATATAGTTGGTGAATATGGCATGTGTCTCACAGAAGTAAAAAGTGAGACAGAAATCCATTAAAATTAGTCTCAAACTCCTCCAAACATGTTCAAAACACATGTATAATAAATATAATATTATTAAAAATATAATATATAAACATACATACATACATATATATATATAATTCCATATATGATTTTCTTATCACCTTTTATTACCGATTTATTAACAATTTCATGTTATGGTCATGTTTTCTGTAATAACTTCTTTTTTTCTTGTTTGTATTTATTTGGTATTATGTTTATTATTACACATATCATGGATCCATATTATAAATTTTTTATCCAATATATAAATATAATATATATTCATTATATATGTATTTATAGTAATTTATAAATGTTAGAGATATAAAATGAAATACACGGTTCATGGAGATGGTAGGCTATAAGTCTGCATGAATGTTGTTTAAATTTTTTAATTTATATAATGAATGAAATATATTAACTTTAAATATTAATATTTATTTAATATATATAACTTGTTATTATTGAATCCTATCCTAATTACATTCCAAGAAAAGCGTATTTGAAGAATGAATCACGTCACTTCGTGAGGTGGTAGTCTTCTTTACACACGAATGCCATTATTATATTCTCATAGAATGGAAAATAAGAAGGAATACATGATATCATGATTATAAAATAATAATAACATAATTAAAATAATATATAAATACTAAATCTATAATTCTATCTATCTCTGAGAGGTTGTAATGGAAAATAGCTAACATCAGATCGCGATGCGGTAGACCACCATACACACGAATGATGATTTCGTAACCTAATTGATTTAAGAGGATAAAGATTTGGGATATTTAATTAATATAATATAATTTTAATATATTTAGCGTCATAATGTTTTTCTATCATCATGGTCTAATAACAATTAATGTATGTGGATGAAGAAATAAAATAAAACACTCGATGAGAGACATTACCTCTTTTTTTGAAAATGTCCTTTGTTTTACTATATAAGGATTCATAGGTTAGATTTATGACCAAAATAATTATTCTAGTATGATATTAGGGATTTTAGGATGGGATTTAGGAATCCCTTGTCTAAAATAATTGGGTTTTGATGTGTGAAGAGGATAGAAGAGGGGTGGCCTTATATAAGTGAGGTGGGTGTAAAATTTTATTTTTTCAAAAGAAAAAGGATTACCCACGTTTTTCAATTTCCAAAATGGTCCAAAATGGGAAATTTAAGAACTAATAATATCTAAGGAAGACATATGGCCATCCAATTTGTTTTTACATGTTTTGTTTCATTTGTAACCATTATATTTTTAGTTTAAACCCCAGTGAACTGATTTTTACCATTAATGTGGTAAATAATGTTTCACTATTTTTAATATTTATTATGATTAGATATTAATTCCAATTTAATTCATAGGGGTTGAAAATTTTAATTAAAAATTAATTCAATAGCCGCGATGAGAAAGCGGGGTTTCCAAGAGAAAATGTTTTACTGTTTATAAATTTATTATATAAAAATTCAATATGAAATTGAATAAAATGACATAAATTTTATTAATATATATAAAATTTATCTAATTATAATTTTAAAACAAGAATAATTTTTTTATATTTTTAAAATCTTATTAAAATTGAAATTGAAATTAAAACCATTTTGTCATTATTCACTGAAAAATTTATATTTTCAAAAAATTATCATAAATTAAATCCAAGATAATTTTTACATTTAGATTTAATGAATTTATTTTATTTTTAAAAATAAATTATCTATAAGTGGTAAAATATTATATAAAAGTAATTTCACAAAATGAAACAAAATTGTTTTTTAGAAAAATACATCTTTTAAGCGTATAACTTGATTTATTCATTTCTCTTGTCAAGAAAAAACATAATATAAATGTTCAAATTTTTATTAAATATATAATATATAAAGTTAATTCAAATAATCAACCAAAAGTGAATTATTTTATATAATGGGATAAAACAATTTTTTACCCATAAAAATAAATTTTAAAAAATCCCCTTAATTTTCAATTTTTTTATTATCATTTCTAATTATATTTTACCAAATTTTAATTATATATAATTGTGTAATGAATGAATTTTAATAATTTAGTTAATAATTTTAATATGTTTTATTCTATTGGTTATGTGATAACTATCATATTAGATAATTATTTATTAATAGTATGATTCTTTTCATTTAAACACAACATTGTGAGTAATGTAAGATAAACATAGTTTTTTATGTAATGAAATCTAAACATGGTGTTTCAGGTAACATAAGAAAAACTATATGTTCCATTTAACACAAAATATTGAAAATATTAATATACTTAAAAAATATATTTCAGAAAATATTAGGTTGTTACATCCAACACTAATTTTATAGCTATATTTACACATTATATCCTCTAAGGATTCAATAATGGATAAATTTTTATCCTTGGATCATGTGAAAAATATGGGTAAACCATTTTCTTTTCATCAATTACTAGTGTTCCCATCAACTCACATAAAAAAGGGCACACACTCTTTTATCCATGTGACACTTAAGGAAACCATTGGTTCACCCAAAAACTACCCAAATATCTTTCTCACTTCCCTTATCTCATTCTATAAGCCTTTGTTTGGTCACATATCAAAACTAATAATACTTTCGGTACAATCAAAAAGAAATTAGACGAAGAGGTGGTAACATTTCTAACCAAGTGTTTCAGTTTTTTTCTTCCACCACCTCATTTAATTCCTATTAATCTATGATGATATAACAACCTATTTATCATCCATATACTAAGATGTTATTATTTTAATGAAATAATCTAAATACTTATCCTCTTATATAAAATTTGTTAGAAAATCATCATTCATGGGTACTATGGACTACATCCTCACGAACTAATGTTTTTTTTTGTTTTTCCATAAACACCTATCATGGAAAGATATAAAAATATGTTAAATTTTTTGTTGAGCCCTCTGGAAGATTGTTGATTTCATGTCTATGATTGATGTTTTAATAATCAAAAATCATCACATACCATTAATGCTTAATCTGGTTTGATTTCTCATAAACTTAATTACAATCTGTTAATGAATCTGTTATCACTTTTTTGTCTATGCTTATTGACGTACAAAGTATTTTGGAAGCACCGATTCAATATCAATAGACATCGGAAGCACTGATCGCATATCAAAGGACAACGGTCGCACCGATCCGATGCAAAATGAGTCACCGATGCTGATCAAATGACTCACCGATCAAATGACTCACCGATGTAAAATGAGTCACCGATGCTGATCAAATGACTCACTGATCAAATGACTCACCGATCAAATGAGCCACCGATGCAAATGACTCACCGATGCAAATGAACCACCGATCAAATGACTCACTGATCAAACTGACTCACCGATCAGATGACAGACCGATGCTGATCAAATTACTCACCGATCAAATGACTCACCGATGTAAAATGAGTCACCGATGCTGATCAAATGACTCACCGATCAAATGACTCACCGATCAAATGATCCACCGATGAAAATGACTCACCGATGCAAATGAGCCACCGATCAAATGACTCACCGATCAAACTGACTCACCGATCAGATGATAGACCGATGATGATCAGTCTGATTCACCAATGCTGATCTATCTGAGTCACCGATCATTACTCACTAATGCTGATGACCTACCGATCACTTGATTCTTCAATAGTCATAAAAAACTGTTTGAATTTCTTTATCTTTATCTTTATTTAATCTAACCAACGGTTATATTAGGTATATTTTAATGCTCTGTCAAATAATTAATAAAGGTTGTCGGATGTCAGGAAACCGTACCTCGTACCTGCGGAAAGGAAACTTTTTCTGTCTTCCGAAGCACGTGACATAAATACAAGAAGACTCTGCTGAAGATAGGAGAGGTTGATAGAAGAACACAAGATAATACAGAGGAAAAGAAAGAGGAGGAAGAACCAATCAGAACAGAACTTCATACACAATCAAGCCTACTCAAGAAGAGTTCTGTGCATACAAAAGAACTTTGAAGAACTTCATCGACTACATCTCACTGCCTTTGAGCCTGAAGCATACGACACTCTTCTTCTCAAAAAAAAAACGAGAAGAGGACTCAGAATAAACTCTGACCAAATACAAAAGAGTCCAGAGCTACACTGAAATCACCAGAGCCGTTTCTAAACTCTACATCTCTACTTTGTGATACATTTGTTTTACATTTTGAGCAGTGTGTGTTATCTGCTGTATTAAACACACACACTGACTCTTGTACTTTCACTGGAGGATCTGTAAATCCTCAACAAACCTTTTTACACTTCATTTCCCACTGTGGATAGTGGTAGAGGTCGTATGAGACATAGACAACTCTAAGCTGTTGTTTGTTTTCCCACACAGAACTGTGGTAGAGGTCTTGTGACTTGGACAGTGTGTTCACTGTTGTTAACCCCGATCCAGGGTGTGGATCATTTTTATATAAACTTTTGAGAGGACTAAGTCTCGGCTTGAGACTAAACCTCTTGGTTAATTCTCTGTGTTTGTAGCTACATACTATATCCATACTACATATTTATTTCATATTCCGCTGCTATTACTTTGAAATATAATTTACTTTCAAAGATACTTTGATAGTTAAACTCGCAAGTGTTTATATTTATTATAGACCAGTAAGTTAGTTTCAAAAGTTAATTTAATCATAAGATTAAGTTAACTGAGAACTAATCAATATTTGAGAAACTAATTGAACCTTTATAATCTGTATAAATTCACTACAGTTTAATCTGTTTTTGAAATAGGGGTTTTTTTTAATCAACATTGTTTTTAACAGAAAATTTTAATTGGAACTCAATTCACCCCCATCTTGAGTATCCACTCTGACCAACACTTGGTATCAGAGGTTGTTAATATTTTCTAAAAGTACTCTGTTTTTCAACTGTGATTTTAGTTGTATTTTAAAGTTCTTAAAATTTCTCTTATTTCTAAATTTTTATCTCTTTAAAATTCTTTTTGTAATATCATGGATAATAGACTTGAGGGTGCTGCTACTAACCGACCACATTTCTTTAATGGAAACAACTATGCTCAGTGGAAGCTAAAAATGAAAATTCACTTAGAAAGTATGGGCTTTGATATTTGGACTGTCATTGAAGATGAATATAAAATTCCCAGTACTGATAGATCTACTTGGGATGAACCTACAAAGACTGCTTACAATAATAATTGTAAAGCTATGAATGCTCTGTACTGTGCTCTAGAAGATGAAGAATTTAATAGAATTTCTGCATGTAAAACTGCATATGAAATTTGGGATACCTTAGCTGTTTCTCATGAAGGAACAACTAATGTTAAGGAGATGAGATTGAATACCTATACTATTAAGTATGATAATTTATGATGAAGGCTGATGAACCCATTTTTGATATGTATCTCAGGTTCAATGAAATTTTCAACACAATGACTTCTCTGGGAAAGGATGTTCCAACAAAGGAGCAAATCATGAGAATTTTGAGATGTCTACCTGAAAGATGGAGAGGAACCTCTGTCTCCATTAGAGAATCCTGTGACATTGGAACACTGCCTGTCAAGGAATTAATTTGTAAGCTGATGATGTATTAAGAAGAGCTTAAAGTAAATAAATAAGAAGATGATGAACCTAAAAGGAAGTCTATTTCCTTCAAGACTACAACCTCAAAGAATAAGGATAAGGAAAAGCCTCAAGCTATCAATGAAAGTTTAAGTAGTGAGGAAAGTGAGAATGATTCTGATAGTGATGCTGAGATGGCACACATTGCTAGAATATTTAAGAAATTATATAGGAAGAAGAAGTTTTTCAGAAAGTCAAACTACAAAGGCAAGTATGATAACAAAGGACACTGGAAAAAGGATTGGAAGAAGTCTGATAAATCAGATGAAGTTGTCTGTTATGAATGCAAAAGAAAAGGACACATAAAAACAGACTGTCCAAAGCTGAAATACAGAAAGAAGTATGAATACAAGGATAACAAGTACAAGAAAGCCATGAAGGCTACTTGGAGTGCTTCATAAGAAAGCACAAGTGAAGCTGAATCTTCAGACTCTGAAAGGAATCGAGCCAACATGTGTTTCATGACAAACACTTCTGAGGTAACATCAGAAACTCATGCTTCAAATTCATATTATTCTGGATATGATTCTGAAGGTGATAACATGTCTAAATCTGAACTGTTTGAATATTGTGATATGCTTGAAGAAACCTGTAATGAGCTTAAAGATAAATATAAAGGTTTAAAGAAACAATATGCTTTAAGTGTTAAGCATAAATCTGATCTGGATATATAAGTAGAAAAGAATGATCAGTTGCTTAAAGAGAATACTGAACTAAAATTGTCTAATGAACAACTCAGAAAAGACTTAGAGAAGTTCACAAATGGCAAGAATACTCTAACACAAATGCTAGGAAAGCAAGTTGCACCTAGATATACTACTGGTATAGGATACCAACCTGGACAAAGAAAAGTTTCCAAAACTAGATTCATTCCTAAATCTGGACAGAAGATAGTTAATTCTGGAACTTCATATGCCTCAACCAGTTATATTCATAGTTATGGATCTAATAAGGTTTATCTTTCAAAGAATGTTAATTATACAAATTATATGAGACCCATTAGACAAATATGGGTACCTAAAGTATCATTGGATAACATGTCTGGACCTAAGAAGATCTGGGTACCAAAAACATCTTCCATCTAAATCTGTTTTGTAGGAGACCTGCTTGAAGAGCTGTCACAAGAAGATATGGTACTTAGACAGTGGATGTTCAAGACATATGTCGGGAGACTTTTCATGTTTCAAGAGCTTAGTAAAAGTTGATGGAGGCTTTGTCACTTTTGGTGATAATTCAAAAGGAAAAATCATCGGCTTAGGCCAGATTGGTAACACTGATTCAATCTTGGTTTCTGAAGTTTTATTTGTCGATGGACTTAAATATAACTTGTTAAGCATTTCTCAATTGTGTGATGATGGTTTTTATGTGAAATTTAAAAATGATTCTTGCAATGTTTTTAACTCTAAAAATGTTTTAGTATTTTCTGCTTTAAGAAATGAAAATGTTTATGCTGTTGATTTAGATTCCTTAGCTAAGCAGAATATTTCTTGCTTAAATGCTTTTCATAAAGAGTCTTGGATTTGGCACAGAAGATTAAGACACTGCAATGTACACTCACTTAGAAAACTTTCTAGGAAGAACTTAGTTAGAGACTTACCCAAACTTGAATTTCCAGCAGACAAAGTTTGCAATACCTGTCAAAAAGGAAAGAAACATAAAGTTTCTTTTAAATAAAAGAAAGAAGTGTCAACTTCTCAACCTCTCGAGTTGGTTCACATGGATTTATTTGGACCTTCTAGAGTTTCTAGTTTAAATGGGAAGCACTATGTCTATGTTCTTGTAGATGACTTTTCTAGATATACTTGGGTATATTTTCTAGCTCACAAAAGTGAAGCTTGTTCTTACTTTGTTAAATACTCCAAGTCTGTAGAAAATCTTAGTGGACTCAAGATTAAGACCCTGAGAAGTGATCATGGTCGTGAGTTTGAAAATCATGAGTTTGATTCTTACTGCTCACACAATGGCTATAGTCACAATTTCTCTGCCCCTAGGACACCCCAACAAAATGGTGTAGTAGAGAGAAGGAATAGAACCCTGCAAGAAATAGCTAGAACCATGCTCAATGAATATGAACTGCCTATTTACTTTTGGGCTGAAGCTGTAAATACAGCTTGTTATGTCATTAATAGAGTCTTGATCAGACCAGTTCTTAAGAGGACCCCTTATGAGTTGTGGAACCATAGGAAACCTAAGGTTAACTACTTCAAAGTTTTTGGCTGCAAAGTCTTCATTCTCAATACTAGAGACAATCTTGACAAATTTGCATCCAAGAGTGATGAAGGAATTTTCCTAGGTTACTCTATCTCTAGTAAAGACTATAGAGTTTTCAATAAAATAACCAAATGTGTGGAAGAATCTGTTCACATCAAATTTGATGAAACTGATCCACATGAACCTAAAATCTCTCTTGAAGATGATCTCTCTGGTTTGAATCTCAATGATAAATACAATGGACCTATAGTTAAAACATCCAGCTCTGTAAATTCTCCAGAACCTGCTTCTGTTGAACCTCAATCTGTAGATGAATATGAAATCTCTAGCTCTATCTTTTCAAGACCATCTAGGACTCTAAAGAACCATCCTTTAGATGCTGTTTTAGGAAATCTGGATAGAGGAACACAGACTAGAGCTTCGCTAAGAAATCAGGTTGAACGTCAAGCTTTTCTTTCACAGTTAGAACCTAAAAATATCAATGATGCTATTAATGATGAATTTTGGGTAATGGATATGCAAGAAGAACTAAATCAATTTGAAAGAAACAAAGTCTGGAAATTAGTAGAAAGAACTAAGGACATTTTGACCATAGGCACAAAATGGGTATTTAGAAACAAAGTTGATGAATCTGGAAACATCATTAGAAATAAAGCTAGGCTAGTTGCACAAGGTTACAATCAAGAAAAAGGAATTGACTATGAGGAAACCTTTGCACCTGTAGCTAGATTAGAGGCTATTAGGATCTTACTTGCCTATGCATCACATCTGAATTTCAAGCTATATCAAATGGATGTCAAAAGTGCTTTTCTAAATGGTTTTATTGTTGAAGATGTTTTTGTAGAACAACCACCTGGTTTTTTAAATCCTCATTTTCCAAATCATGTTTTTAAACTTTCTAAAGCTTTATATGGTTTAAAACAAGCTCCAAGAGCTTGGTATGAAAGGCTTTCAAACTTTCTTATCTCAAAAGGATTTACAAAAGGAGTAGCTGATCCCACTCTTTTTATAAAAAGGATTTCAAAAGATGTATTAATAGTACAAATCTATGTTGAAGATATTATTTTTGGATCTTCTAAAAATTCCTTATGTACTGATTTTTCAAAGGTTATGCAAAATGAATTTGAAATGAGCTTAATGGGAGAGCTTAAGTATTTTCTTGGTTTTCAAATTCTTCAAACTAAATATGGAATTATTTTAAATCAAAGTAAATATACAAAAGATCTTTTAAAACGTTTTGGATTGGATAGTATTAAGGAAAGTGATACACCTATGAGTACTACCTGTAAATTGGATACAGATGAAGCTGGGAAACCAGTGGATCAAACCAATTACAGAGGTATGATTGGGAGCTTACTTTATCTTACTGCTAGTCGACCAGACATTATGTTCAGTGTATGTATGTGTGCTAGATTCCAAGCTAATCCTAAATAATCACACTTACTGGCTGTTAAAAGGATTTTTAAGTATCTTAAGTATACTATAAATTTAGGTTTGTTTTATCCAAAAGGAAAATCATTTTACCTAACTATCTATTCAGATGCTGACTTTGCTGGATGTAAGTTAGATAAGAAGAGCACATCTGGAACATGTCATTTGCTTGGAAAATCCCTAGTATCATGGTGTAGTAAGAAATAGAACTCAGTTGCATTGTCTACTGCCGAAGCAGAATACATAGCTGCTGGTAGTTGCTGTGCACAAATTCTGTGGATGAAACACACTCTATTGGATTATGGATTTGATCTTAAACATGTTTCAATTAATTGTGACAATACTAGTGCAATAAATATATCTAAGAACCCTGTGTCTCACTCTAGAACTAAGAACATTGATTTCAGACATCACTTTCTAAGAGATCATTATCAAAAAGGTGATATTTCTTTGAAATTTATTAGTTCTGAGCATCAATTAGCTAATATCTTCACAAAGCCTTTATGCTATGAAAGAATGAAATTTATTAAACAAGAGATGTGTATGATTGATCTGTGAAACTGATCTGTGAAACTGATCTGTGAAACTGATCTATGAAACCGATCTGTGAAACTGATCTGTGCAACCGATCTGTCATACCGATTTTTTTATTATTATATTGTAATTAATTAGTAAATTTCTTTTATACTTTTTATGGGAACCCTAAATGATAAAATAAATGATACTCGGCTATTTATCTTCCCTAAACCTTTGACCTTTCATTTCCCGCCGAAACTTTCAACCTCTCTTCCCCTCTACTTCGAACCTTCGAACTCCTGCCTTCCCAAAATCCTCGAATGGCTAAGAAAAAGAGACCGAGCAAAGGACCGGATAGCCCTGTACCTTCAAAGAGTGCTCGAGGCGAGTCGAGTAGTACCTCTCAACGATAAGTAAATCCGAACCTGGAAACTCGGATTGTTGCTGTAGATAAAGAAGTAAGCTCTGTGTGGCTTTTGTCAAGTAAGTCACTCTTGCTGCAAGTTCTTGAATCGCAAGGATGTATAGACTGGTTTTTTGACAACTCTCGAATAGACTACCCGAAGCTGGTACATGATTTCTATATGAATCTGGAAATCACTTTAGATGGTGTGGAGGCTGCGAGGATGTCGTCTGTGGTAAAAGGAAAGAAAATATCCTTCTCATCTAAGTAGTGGGCTGAGTGCTTGAACGTACCTCATGAAGGTCGGTATGAGGATTATGCTGGGAATATTCCTCCAACATCTGATTACTTCTCTTATGAATTAGCTCTGGAGCTTCTGACAGGAAACAGAGAGTCACGGAGAATCACAGATTCAGAATTAGATGGTGAATGCAGACTTCTTTTCAAGTTTATTCAGCACCAACTTTGCCCTAGGAGAGAAGATTTTGCTGTTGTAAAGTACCAGGATGTTTTCCTGTTGTTTCTTCTGAAAACACATGAGAAGATCAATTTGTGTAGATATGTGATGGTACACATAGCTGGAATGGTAAAACCGTCCAAGAAAGACACTGCCTTGTTTTATTCAAAGATGATATCTACCATGCTCAAGAATCTAGAATGTATTGATGAAGATGATGAAGTTAATGAAACAGATCATACCTTCTGTCTCAACAAAGAGATCTGCAAGAGGATGAAAATCAATTGGAATCCATGGAAGAAGTGCTGGGTTGCAGATGAAGAAAAATTGTATGAAGCCTACAATCCCATAGATCATGGCAAGAGGCCAAAGGATTTGAGAGACCCTGGCTTGAAACCAAATGAGAAACTTGTTTATTCTGATGATGATGAGAAAGAAGAAGGAAAGGATGAGGCCACCGAAACCCAAGAGCAAGAAGAAGCCGCGACTGAGGAAGGAAGTATGTCATCTCCTGATGATAGTAGTGATCCTGACACTGCCAGTCCCAAAAGAAGAATAGAATTTGGACCTGCTAGTACACCCTTAGCCCTACCAGAATCAGAACCTATTCTCGGTGATGAAGAAGATTCTGACACTGAAGAATATCACAGTGAAGCTTCTGATAAGAGTGATGATGGACGTGCTGATGATGCTGAGGCTGCTGTTGATGGTGATAACAGACCAGTGTATGGTCTTTCTGGAGATCAAATAGAATCACCTCAGTCAATACAAGAAATACATATCAGTGGAAAGGATGATTCACCAAAAATCAGTGGAACAGCAAGCTATGAGAAACCAAAATACACCCTGTGTGCTGCTGTTTGGGATGACTACCCTGGTTATGCTGTGTTGGGCTTAGAATATTCTAAAGACGAAGAAGCAATGCCAGAATCTGCTGCAGCTGTGAAGAGGAACCTCCCACGAGAAGCAAGGTCTGTTCCTGCTGTTGATCCTACAAATGATAATTTACCTGGTTCAGGAATCTCTCAAGCTGATCTTGATAAGTTTAAGATTGAATTGCTAACTACTGTGAGAGCCACAGTTAGAGAATAAATTTCTAATTCTCTTACTCAAGTGTCTCTCCAAGTTTCTAAACATTCATTGGAAGCCTTCTCACAAAGAGTATCTAATGCTGTGAAGCCAGAACTGGCCAATACTGGTGAACTTATTGGCAGGCAAATAGCCTTTTTGAATCAGACTATGAAGGATCTTCACACTGGCCTGGTATCTCTATCAAGCGAATTCCGATCAACCATCTCTGATATGATGGAAGTTTTGAGAAATTTGATTGAACATCTCAACAAGTCTGACCTGAGGAAGTTGAAAGCTGAGTTAACTCACATAGTTGGCCAAGCCAGTATAGGCAAGGTAACCAAGATCACTACCCGTGAGATAGAAGCTCTAAGAGAAGTTGTGCATGATGAGTTAGATGCTGTTAGACAAATTCTTGATTTAGAATCTTTGAGGAAGATGAAAGAGCTCTGTGATAACAGTCATAAGATGGCATTGGTGTATTCAGAAGATGCTAAGAAAGCTCTGCAAGAGATCAAAGAGAAAGTTGATAATTACTTCTCCAAGATTTATACAAAATATGAGATGACTGCAAGCTTCAAGGTGTTGGCAGAGAATCTGAAATTACCTCCAGTCACTCAGGCCTTCAAAAATCAAGTTCATCAGTTGCAATATTTTGTCCCTTCCTTGGCACAGTTCATGGAGAATAAAGATGATTTTGAAAAAGCTATGAAGTATGGAGCAGCAGTCATTCAGGACTTTATTCATCTTTTGAAGCCCTATTTACATGCACAGGCCACTGCAATAGTACTTCCTACTTCTGAACCTCTTAGTGACTCTGATGTAGCTCAAAATCAGCTATCTGTTGCTCAAGCTCTCTCTCAGTTAAGACCAGTCCCTCAGCAAGCTTCTCAATCAGCTCCTGTTTCTCAACAACAGCCCTATGTGGCACCTGATCCTACACCTGCCCGAGTTGTCTTACCACCACTTCAGATTCGCCAAGACCAGCCTGCCTCCAAGCCTTAAAACTTACCCACTATTGATCCCAAAGACAAAGGCAAAGCCCCTTTGTATCCCAACAAATAGTTGTGTATTGTTTTTGATAGGGTGAACAATGTGCTGCTTGTAATAGTCTGTACTTTTTCAACTATTTTTCTATCTATACTCTCTGCTGACTGCTTTTACTTTCACTTTCTCTTATCTGTTTTCCCTACTTTTTGATTATCCCAAAGGGGGAGAAGAACAAGAATACTTTATGGGAGAATAAAAAGAATTCTTTATGGGAGAAGAAAGATGTATGTGAGAGATATATGGGGGAGAAAAGATGTATATATCTCAGGGGGAGAAATCTGTATAATATATATGGGTAATATAAATTAAGGGGGAGATTTATATATCTCTTTATATTTATTCTTCTTATGGTTTAATTCTCATTATGTTTTTATTAATGATATATCATATTATTTATATTTAATGATAAAGATTTGTGATTATCAAAAAGGGGGAGATTGTTGAGCCCTCTAGAAGATTGTTGATTTCATGTCTTTGATTGATGTTTTAATAATCACAAATCATCACATACCATTAATGCTTAATCTGGTTTGATTTCTCATAAACTTAATTACAATCTATTAATGAATCTGTTATCACTTTTTTGTCTATGCTTATTGACGTACAAAGTATTTTGGAAGCACCGATTCAATATCAACAGACATCGGAAGCACTGATCGCATATCAAAGGACAACGGTCGCACCGATCCGATGCAAAATGAGTCACCGATGCTGATCAAATGACTCACCGATCAAATGACTCACCGATGTAAAATGAGTCACCGATTCTGATCAAATGACTCGCCGATCAAATGACTCACCGATCAAATGAGCCACCGATGCAAATGACTCACCGATGCAAATGAACCACCGATCAAATGACTCACTGATCAAACTGACTCACCGATCAGATGACAGACCGATGCTGATCAAATGACTCACCGATCAAATGACTCACCGATGTAAAATGAGTCAACGATGCTGATCAAATGACTCACCGATCAAATGAATCACCGATCAAATGAGCGACCGATGCAAATGACTCACCGATGCAAATGAACCACCGATCAAATGACTCACCGATCAAACTGACTCACCGATCAGATGACAGACCGATGCTGATCAGTCTGATTCACCGATGCTGATCTATCTGAGTCACCGATCATTACTCACTAATGCTGATGACCTACCGATCACTTGATTCTTCAATAGTCATAAACAACTGTTTGAATTTCTTTATCTTTATCTTTATTTAATCTAACCAACGGTCATATTAGGTATATTTTAACGCTCTGTCAAATAATTAATAAAGGTTGTCAGATGTCAGGAAACCGTACCTCGTACCTGCGGAAAGGAAACTTTTTCTGTCTCCCGAAGCACGTGACATAAATACAAGAAGACTCTGCTGAAGATAGGATAGGTTGATAGAAGAACACAAGAGAATACAGAGGAAAAGAAAGAGGAGGAAGAACCAATCAGAACAGAACTTCATACACAATCAAGCCTACTCAAGAAGAGTTCTATGCATACAAAAGAACTTTGAAGAACTTCATCGACTACATCTCACTGCCTTTGAGCCTGAAGCATACGACACTCTTTTTCTCAAACAAAAACAAGAAGAGGACTCAGAATAAACTCTGACCAAATACAAAAGAGTCCAGAGCTACACTGAAATCACCAGATCCATTTCTAAACTCTACATCTCTGCTCTGTGATACATTTGTTTTACATTTTGAGCAGTGTGTGTTATCTGCTGTATTAAACACACGCACTGACTCTTGTACTTTCACTGGAGGATCTGTAAATCCTCAGAAAACCTTTTTACACTTCATTTCCCACTGTGGATAGTGGTAGAGGTCGTATGAGACCTGGACAGCTCTAAGCTGTTGTTTGTTTTCCCACACAGAACTGTGGTAGAGGTCTTGTGACCTGGACAGTGTGTTCACTGTTGTTAACCCCGATCCAGGGTGTGGATCATTTTTATATAAAATTTTGAGAGGACTAAGTCTCGGCTTGAGACTGAACCTCTTAGTTAATTCTCTGTGTTTGTAGCTACATACTATATCCATACTACATATTTATTTCATATTCCGCTGCTATTACTTTGAAATATAATTTATTTTCAAAGCTACTTTGATAGTTAAACTCGCAAGTGTTTATATTTATTATAGACCAGTAAGTTAGTTTCAAAATTTAATTTAATCATAAGATTAAGTTAACTGAGAACTAATCAATTTTTGAGAAACTAATTGAACCTTTATAATCTGTATAAATTCACTACAGTTTAATCTGTTTTTGAAATAGGGGTTTTTTTAATCAACATTGTTTTTAACAGAAAATTTTAATTGGAACTCAATTCACCCCCCTCTTGAGTATCCACTCCGACCAACATTTTTATATATCATATTTATTATATTATTATTCTCATATAATTATTATATCATATATAAATTCTAAATTTCAATTCTTTGATAATGTTGCTCATGTGTACAATGGACTTCCACCTTATGAAGCGACGTGATTTAATCAAACATTATGTAAAAGGTTATAAGGATGGCTCTAAAGAAATTATGTGATATATTTGAGATAAAAAATATTCTATAATGGAAATATATTATTTATCTTTACTTTTTTATGTCTATCTAGAAAATTTAATCATTATTCATGTATATGTACTGCCTACAGTCTCTATGAATGATGTATTTCATTTTTATCTCTAATTTATTTTATTATTATAAATACATACATAATTAATATATATGATATTTATATCATTTTTAAAATTATAAAGATGATGTAATCATGATCAATTTATTAGGACCAAAAATAAAAAAACACGACTTACATGAAAAATAAAACAATTATTTCTTGGAACGTGACATTAATACAAAATCATTGATCATATGGAAATAAAATAATATTAGTATATAATATATGTTATGATATATATAATTATTTTTATTTAATATATTTGTTTTAAAATTATTTTTTTTAAACATGAGGTTTGAATGTGTACGATGTAAGTCTAGACTTAGGTTAAGGGATTTCTAGTCTCTCTTTTATTTCTAGGAGACATGTACCATATTAACAACACGTTTATTTTGTATGGTTTATATACTAACAATTTTACTTGGTATATCATAAATACAATTATTTTAATGATATTTAAAATATCATTTTATATTATTCTTCAATGGGGCATATGATTAAAGATATTACCAAAATTGTATGTGATTTCTATCTCACTTTTTTCTTTTATGAGACACATTCCATATCAACCACATATTTATTTTATATTATATATATACTTCCCAAGAATTTATTAGATGATTATTTCATTAAAATTAAAGATAATTAAATATCAATTTGAGGATATCTCTGTTATGGGTCTTATGATTCAATGTTAGCAAAGAGGCAATGGTTTTATGATACAATCTCATCATTTATCATGGTTGTTTATGTTTCCAATGATGAAATATTATTGTCCATATCTAATAGAACTAATTAATTATGTTATAATATATTTATTATTTTATAATACATGGGTTCCCATAATTTCCCACTCTTTAGGTTCTTAGGAGTTCAAAATAATGTTTTTAATAAAAATCGTCTTTATTTTTCTCTTCAATCGGTAAAATTTATTTCTTCTAAAACCATGTTTTCTAGAAATGTTTTTAAAATTATAAAAAATATTTTTTAAATAAATTTATTCCCATTATTTACATTTTTACCAATTTTTTGAGAGACATATTCTTTTCATTTTCCAGAAGGTGCATTTTTGGATTTTAAGAAAAATATGAATGGAATCATTGGTTTTAACAAGTACGACATGAACAAAATTTTAACCATCATGACCAATAAATATTTTAAATATTAAATTATATTATTCCAAATTAATTTCCAATGAAAAATATTTTAAATATTTTATGTTTCAATGATGTGTTTTTTTTTAAATTGGAAAGACCATTTTACTTAATAAATGTCTTAGGTGGTAATTAAAAAACATTTTCTATAAAAATGAAATCCTTTGATGTTATATTACCATTATAAGGGAAACTATCCAATGATACCATATTTGTTATTTATTTGGATTATTTATGATTATGATGAAAATATTTTTATGAATCTCAATTATTTCCACAGGGTATACTATAATGAAATGATTATGGAACCAGAAACCATTCCACAGGTTACGATATGATGAATTTTTTATGATGTTATAAAACATAGATCTATGAATAATGTGATCGGTGAGAATTAGATATCCCTCTAATTCATTAGGTAAATATAGATAATCCTGATTACATGTATTATTCATGAACCTGATTACATGTTCACAATGTTATATGTAACCTTTATTACATGTTGTAAATAATATGCATGAATATGATGATATGTTTACAAAGTTACGTGTGAACCTAACTACATATTCATGGTGTTATACATGGACCTAGATATCATGAAAATAAGGATATTCATAGGCTTGTTTTAATTTACATTTGATTATGGGAGGGATAGATTTAATGTCCTTAACTTCATGAGTGAACCTGTTTCTAAATAAACATGTTCAAAATGTTATAAGCTTATACGTGTACCATAAATCTTTAAATTATGAAAATATTATACTCCCATGGTTAATCTTATTTATATTACATTATGATTTATTCCTTATTAAATTCAATGATTTATTCCATGACTCATATTTATGATCTATGATATGTAGTGATTGAGTTTGAAATGTCATTCTCGAGGTCTTATACCCTTATACTCATGATATTTTGATATCTATCAAAATAACATTTACTAATAATATGATATCACCATTTATTATATTTAATTTCCTTATGTAATGATGAATTATATTACATATGATATGTCTATGAAGGGTGGTAGTTATTATGAATTAGTGAGAGATGATGTATCTCACTTATAGAACATATGTTTTTTGTGTCCATTTTTCTAAAGGAACTATACTTCTCTGATCCTAAGGTTTGTGGTTGTGTAATGTAATGAATATTCATATAAAAAATTTAATATCAATTTATGAGAGAATTAGGTCACTACCCATCAAACTAGATACTTCATTGTGAAAATGTAGTATTATAAAAAAATTCAGATTACATTTTCAGCAATTGATGGATTCTATATGAATAATATATTATGGAAAGGTGACTTTGAAAAATCACTGTATAGAGATCAAGGGTTCAGGAAAATGATCTAGGTCCATGAATGATAGATGGATTATCACTAAGAAATCTTAGGTGACCATACAAGGTCCTTATTTCTTTATTTACAGGAAAGGAAACCCCAGGATTCATGTTCACAATATATTTGTGCAATGCAAAATGATATTTTCATGAAAATAGGATACTTATCCTATGATTTGATGTTTTCCTCATAATTTGACATTATAGTTCCCTATAAAATCCAATTATGATAGGGGAGGGGGTATTGGTAAGTTCTAAAAATGTCCCTCAATCCCCAGAATGTATGTTTCATATGAATCAGATATAGTCGACCCTAAGGGACCCTCCCAATGTAGAGGGGTTGAGCGAATACATATTTTGGTTTATGCATGAAACTCTGTATTTGGTGCATAATAAATTTCCACATAAATGGATATGAAGAAAGAAAAAAATGTGTATGTAATTAATAATCATGGATATGGTGAAGAAGTCATGGTTACCCAACTTTGTCCCAATGCAAAAAAACC
Source organism: Viscum album (assembly GCA_963277665.1). NCBI lineage: Eukaryota > Viridiplantae > Streptophyta > Magnoliopsida > Santalales > Viscaceae > Viscum > Viscum album. The sequence continues at coordinate 1,558,921,333 of OY728158.1, forward strand.
CTATTGATGGTGTAGAAACCATTTGCTCAAGAAAGGTGATGTTAAAGCAATGTCTTCATCTAATTAATACTTTAGATAAAGGAATGAGGAGTGAAAAATAATATTGTATGACATAGCCATAGTAGCATGCTCAAATATTCTAATTTTATTATATAAATAGAGCATCACTCCCCCACCCCACTAAATTTGGGGCATCGACCTTTTGAATTCAAATCATTAACTCTTGCTTTTGAAACCAAATATTTCATGAAATCATGGAACTATAGACATACATGGATCCCCATAGGTAGATAACTTACACAAATGACATCACAAGGGCCCCAAATTGTCTTCTCTATTATCTAAGATGAATTCATGAAACTACCCCTAAAATCTAATCAGGTTCACTTTATATGATTTGTCTTTGTGTAACCCAAAAATTCACATGACCCCTGATGTCGTACTCACCTAAGCCTAAAATATACATGTAGTGTCCTTTTTCTAGAATTTACGGTTTTTAAAACCCCACTTGTATACACAACTATATATTTTTCATGTAATAAATATCTGGTCCCTGAACCAATTCATCAAAATAGAAAAAACCGTTTCACACATGTGAAGTGCTTAGGTTCCCTATACCAACTATTACTATGTTCACCTTAACCTTGATCATCCAAATGATCCGTATCCATCATGTATGGACTCTTTTGTTCAATCATGGATATGATAGCTTAACCACCTATTCCTCCTAAGTATAGGGTCCCTAATGCCTCTTTATCTTTAGAAAAACACCCTTATTTTAGGATCCCAGTTTTCCACTTCACCATGAAAGTGTTTAAACCATGAAACACCTAGATGAATCTATTAAGTGGAAGCGTAATCCCTAATGGTGGTATCATTAAGTGAAAATGGATTTCTTTCCCTATGTGTGGGTCTTGTGTTATATCCTTCTCCCCAACATGAAATGTTATCCTTGGTTGTATTCTCCTCATATGTCTGATCTGTAAGACATTAATATTTATAGCTCAGTGTCATACTTAAATTATGTTAAGAATAATAATAATGACCTCATAATAGTATTTTAAACTATATCCCTACACTATTCAGTGAACAAATGATCCCCCACATATTTCTATCATGGTATTACACCACCATACTATATTGTGCGATGAATATTGGATGCCCCATGTAAGATAGTCTGGTGATTACACCCCCTTATCTATCATGGTATGACCCCCCTAAACCATGTATCCCATATGTGTAATCCCCATATAATCACATTCTATCACTCCACCAATAATATTAGTTTCCTAACTATATGATTTTATACTATATGGACTATTCCCATATTACAACTATAAATTGTGCACTCCAAATACATGTTTTCAATCCCTTTATTCTAACATGGTATGTAAGACACCACCCTAAGGTTCAATAGTAACACACATCCATTAAATCTGTATTTCTTACCCTAAAGGATGGAAAATACATAGTTTTATCATCTCCCCTATGGTCGAATACTCTCATCACCACCATAAATAAATATATCTCCCCACTGGGAGGTGATGACATGATGTTGAGACCATCCTCCCTATGAGAACACACTAAAACCTTTTCCACAAGATGTTAATCATGTGATAATATTATCCACATAGTAAGTTAAACCTATTACAATCATATCCCCCAAGACATAAACATGTGACTAACGTGTCCCCACGTGATGTTAAACCTGTGACCGACCTTGCCCCATAATGAATTAAAACTTTGAAAATATATCCCCATGAGATGTTAAATTTTTTACCACATACCCAAAATAACCTTAACATGTGATTACACCTATAAGATTAATAATATTTACCTTATGTAATGAATAAGGAATTCATGGGGTAAATTCCTCATAAGTCTTATGCCTCTGGACCAAATCACCCCATGAATGACATGGGATGACTTGGGTAATATGCCTGAGATCCCTCAAATATGAGAATACCTCAACTTTTAAAGAGGATAAAATTATATTTTCCCAATAAACCCAACATCAATATATTCTCAGAAATGTTGAATTTTCCATCAATTCTAACCGTATGTAGTTTCCCTATTATGATAGAAGATGTATAATTAACCTGTATCCACCTCGAGATGGCATCAGGAATGAGTTTCAAAAACACGAATTATAACTTTTAGGGAGACCGAGACTAGGAAATGAGATCCATATAGGAATAAATAGAAGTAGGAATTGATATCACATCCTCCCATATCAATCATGGAGACAACATCAACAACCTCAGTTATGGACATCTTCAACCTATGGAATGTCAGAATGTGGGGGAAACCAACTAATAACCAAGAGGAGGAATGACCAGTAAATGTAAGAAAAACTATTCAATTGGGGAATTGAAGAAAAGAAATTACAACCACACCCAAGTGTGATACCATTGTTTAAAGAAATAGAAAGAAAAAGTCCATGGGATGTATATATGGATAGTTAATCATATCTCTATGTGGAGGTTGTAGTCCACATATATTCATGAGAGATAATTTTATCTCATATTTGATTATGAATAGGTGATAAATGGTTACAATATAATCATAATATAATATAAATACATTTATGATAATTTATTGAATAACTTTTTATATAAACAAACATGTTTATAATAATTATATGAGGAAATAAAACTATAAGGCATTAGATAAGATTATTACCACTTCTTTGAGAGACATCCTTTTGAATTCACTTTATGTCTTGAAGGTTTTGAATTAAAAGATGAAAAAAATATCTTGGTTGAATTAAACGATATTAGGATTTATTTTAATTTTATATTTTCTAATATATAAGGACCCAATGGTGTGAATAATTGATGATAATAGGTTCCCTTTTATAAATGATGGGCCTGCCAAACATGGAATTTCATAAATGATTTTGATAATATACGGTAATAATCATGGAAAAATAGCTCAAATTAGATAGGTATTAGAATTTGGGATAATATACTATTGAAATATCTTCATGAAATAATAATTATACACTTAAATGTTGGAATCCAATTCTTATCTCGTATCTTAACACCACGGTAAACTAGTTTTGACCTTAATTGTGGTAAAAAAAGTTAACAATTTTTACTATTCACTATGACAAAAAATTATACTAACCCTATTATATTATATTAAATATGTTGATTCTAAACATGGAATCCATTTTTCATGATTCTATTTTTTTATGTGTAAGAATTTAATTTTAAATTGCATGTAAACTACAATGAAAATCCATTTTAGAAAAAATGCATTTTTTCATAAAAGTTAATATTTAGGAATTAAATTCCTTATAATAACCATCTATTGAATTATAAAACATTATCTTGAATAAAATATATATGTAATTAATTTACAACCATTAATAAATAATGATTAAATCAATTTATTATATTAAAAACACATTTCATGCAAAAAAACAGTTTTTTTAAATCATCATTTTTATCCCAAAAATGAACTTATATCAAAATAAATATAATTTTTATTCCTATATATATAATTAAATAATTAATTATTAAAGTATAATAATTTAACTTTATGATCAATATCAAAAAATAATACGTTCTTTACTTGAAAAAAAATCATTGTGCTTATAAAACTATATTTATAACATTTAATGAAAAATAAACCATTTTTAGAAAAATAAAAATTATTCAACTTATTATAATTTTGATATATTTATTTCAAAAATTTTACCAATTACATAAAATAAAATTCTAAAATATATAAATTAATAATTTTTTTTATAAGAAATAAGGTGAAAGTTACAATTTTTGAGTAAATTATATTTTTTAAGCATTAATTAAATTTACTGAAAATTTAATACATATTTATTAGGGATTATTAAATTAATCTTAACTATATAAATATTTTATAAATATGTTTCTTTATTTAGTTATTAATTTTTTTCCTTCCATTTATAAAGTCTTGGTTATAATAATTCACTATATCACAGTTCATATATACATGGGTCATGTGTAAGGAAAGCTATAGAATACCAAATGTTTATTCAAAATGAAGCACATATAAACACTAAGGTTTTGACATTATGACCAAATTTAAATGAATTTCTCTATCATAATTTAGTCACTTTGATACAAAAAATGGTTATATTTTTGTTTTAATACATCCATGGGTTCCCATGTAGCATCATCAAATTTCATGTACCTCTAGATGACCTTAACAATATGAGTAGTCATGTTCGATATCACTTTATCTCTATGAATAAATATTGATATGTATTTTTCATCACATTAATGATCATGATCTATTGGTACTACCTCTATATTTAATTAATGTTAATGATCAGATATGTACATTCTTAGAAGAGAAACATGGAAACAACATGAACTTGAGAGGGTTTTTTGTGGTGTTCCATGTGATAAGAAACAATCCCAATCAAATAAAAAATTTAAATTGGAATAATATTAATAAGTGTTTTATTTCATTTATTTCCGAATCTCATAAAATTCTACAATAGCTAAATTCACATAAATACCTTCCCAATAAATTAAAGTACAATATATCATTGATAATTGTTAGCATAATAATTATATCCACTCTGATTTTCCTTAATTTTATGATTAATATCTCAATCCATTACTTCCATTGAAATAAATTTCTCAAGACCCATTATATTTCTTTCTAAAAATAAATACTACTATATAAGAGTTCTATACTTCTTTCCCTGGAGGGATTCATAAGGAGAATTCAATATTCTCAGGTGAATCATATTATTGTATGATAACTAATTTAGTGGAAGTTTTTGATTCAAGAAATATTTTAAATTTGGATAACCTGATCTCAATATAACCTATTAGTTTAGAATGGCACTACTATACTAACCATTTATTTAAGGATTATAAAAATCACTAATACACAACTCTATATCTGATCTTTGTGAATAATTATCTAAAAATTTGAAGTAAAACTATGATCATGATCAGATACAATATAATTTACTCCTCCATCAATCCTTTCCAATCCATTAATGTTTATCTTAGATATTAGTTCAATATATAAATCATATATGATATAAATAAATTGTGATGAGTTTTTAAGGTAATAGACTATAACCAAAATAGAATCCGCACTAGTAGATGTTTTCGGGGTCCAATGATGAAATCCATAGAATTTTTTTAATTGCAGTTATGTTATATGTAATGGTTATAACAACCCATTAGAATTATATAAAACATCATTAACTTTATAACATAACTAAAATTGTGATATAGGGTTCATAATATCTCCCATTATATTGTTATAATAGAAATACTCTTTCAAATCTCTATAAATCCTTTCACTTGTGATATGAATAGAGAATTATGGGTAATGATATTTTACCAATTTCTATTTTCATCACCACCCACATTACGATTTTATTTCATAAAAATAACCCAACTACAAACAGCCAACCAACGGGATCCCCCCTAAGGTGGGCGAAAATAATGCAACCCAAGTGCATCTCCCCTAATCAAATTGACCCCCTCAGGTCTAATAGGCAACACTTTATCCACCCAGACCATAGTATCCCCAGGGACCGCAAGAGATGCAAAGTAATCCGCAACTTTATTCCCTTCCCACCAAGTATGAGTTATCCTGACGTTGTTCCCCATGATGGCCTTGTAATGCCTAATAGTGTAGGAGATCCTCCACGGCACTGTACCTCGGCCATGCAACTCATCATGAATAATTTTTGAGTCCGTTTCTATCTGCTCCACAACCAGCCCTCTATCCATACATAACGACACCCCTGACAGCACAACCAAGGCCTCTGCCTGTACCGCACTCCCCCTCCCGTAGTGGGTAGAGAAGGCCATCATCACACTACAGCTGCCATCACGTAGCACCCCCCCTCCTCGCATGGTCTCCCCAGTGCATGATCCATCGACGTTCAACTTAAAACCTCCCACTGGAGGGATCCAACGGACCCAACTCCCCCGCCTGCTAGAGCTCCTATGCCTAACCCTCAGCCCAGGGAATTCAACACCCGTATGGAAGGAACATCCTCCCCAAAGCCTGCAATACCCACTAGTTCAATCAACATACACCTTAATCTGGCCACCACCGCCCTCCTAGTGGACGCGATTCCCTCGTACCTGGCGCGATTCCTCGCTTCCTAAAGTACCCAGCATCCCGCATTGTAAAACAAAGCCCGAGCCTCTTTCTCCTCCACGTTTCCATCACACCACTGGAACCAAAGACCCAAAAACCGATCCCAAGTGTCGGCATCAGAAGAATACCCTGTGTACATTCCCAGAAAGCTCCATACCACATGAGCCCATTCCCCCTCAAAGAAGATATGATCCATGCTCTCCTCCCTCCTCCTTTTACAATACTGACACCCAGACGCTAGGCTAATACCCAGTCTTTTGATATTCTCATCTGAAGGGACGACCTTTTGCTTGATCCGCCACGTTAGAAAGTTCATTTTTGAGGGAACACTTCTGCTCCACTCCACCCTGTTTCCCAAATCCTGCAGCTGCTGATCATTGGAACTCCTACAAAAGTATTTCATATTGAACCTACCCAACACCGAGGGCGTGAATACACACCTATCCTTCTCCTGGTCGATCACAACCGAGTCAAAGACCCTCCGAGAATCCGCATCCAGCACTGCTCTGAAGAACAGGGGATGTAAATTGGCCTCCCTAAAGGAAATAAGAGGGGTAGGACACCCCAGAAAAGCATGCACCCACCCTGACCAGTTGTAATCCCAGAAGCGGATCCTCCCCTCCCCAATAATCCACTGAGAACAATGCTAAAACTTTGGGACGATATTACTCACCTTGACCCACATGGAAAAACCTCTCACTGGAAGGTCGGCGATGCCAACCTCATACCTGTTCAGCATACACCTTCCACACAACGTCTCTCCCTCGATAATTTACCATGCAAGCTTCACACATACTCCATGCACCGCATTCTCCATACTCCTGACGTTGATCCCTCCTTCATTGATTGGCCTCACCATCTTCCTCCACGAAACCCACTGTCTCTTCCCCTCAAGCGATGCATCCCAAATGAAATCAGCGAGAACCCTGTCAATGGAACTAATGACCCCCTTCGGTACATTAGTAGACATGATCGCATGCACCTGGACAGCTGAAAGCACACTGTTCACCAATGCAATCCGTCCCCTAAAGGATAGGAAGTTATTTTTCTAATTTAGGTTACGAGCCAACATTTTGTTCACCGCCTTGTCAAAGTCCCTGTTCCGAAGCCGACTGAGAGTCACCGGAGCCCCCAGGTACTCCATCGGGAAAGACCCTTTCCCCATGCCCAACGTATCTCTCACTATATAATTAATGCAATTATTAACACTGTAAAATCCAAATAATGAGTTACGTAATTTTTTTATAAACATTCAATTGGTGTGGGGAATAATTTATCACAATAAAATTATACATGAGAACACATCACATACCTTTATTCTATGAGTTATAATAATTCACAAACTATTCTCTACTATAGATTAGTGAGAGTACTGGTAAACTAACCATCCTTCACTTCAGTTCCTTATATGTTTTACACTCATTAATCCAAATTTACTGAAATACCTTCTAATTTTATATACCTCTAGTCCAAGAATATATGGATCTTAGTCATAGTGTTTCATTTGGACCAATGTTCTACAACTTCCATCATATATGGATTTACTAACATACCCTATCTTAATATAATATGTTCCAAAGAATAAGTTTTATATTGCCAAAACTAACTCTTGTTAATTGTTTACAAAAACACCTCCATCCTTTGGGTCTATCAAAAACTCATCTTCGTGATTTAGAGTATGAAAAGGTAATTATTATGGGAATACATAAAAAAATCACATAAAATTAGAATATATTTGATACTGATTTTATTTCCAACCAACTACGATAAATACCCCCTTTGAAAAAGAATTATGACTCACGAAATGGATATAATTTCAGTTAGAATTTAATATTTATTATTTTCTTGATTAACAATCATAGGAGATATTGTAATATAAAATTTGACTTCCTTACTTAGAAATTGATATGGTATTTACATAATGATATCCAATCCATTCATAAAATCATATAAAATTCAACTAGAGGGAAAATTATAAGATTTACAAGGAGAAAATTCCCACAAACTTGAATCGGTGGATAATCATAGACTTAAGATGAAATCCACAAACCATTAGGGGTATTTATTTCTAATTATAAATATAATTTTTTATTATATGAGTTTATCATTCCATACAACACTTAATAATATATAAGGATTCATATAAATAAGATCGAATTGGGTATATCAATATTTATATATACCTATCACCACCTAATCATTAATTTTATATCATTATTCCCATACTAAAACCAATATGGTTATAATGACTAGAATACATCATTAATCAGAGTGATTAATCATGAAAATCCATTCATTGCATGTCTAAATCATGAAACATTATTTACAGTATATGAATCCTTGGTTTAACTAAGGACATTATTGATTATAATATATTCAAATCCTTGATAATAATTCTAATTTTAAATTTAAATTTACCGAAAAATATCATTTGAGTGTGTGAAACTAGGTATGTAGTACTGGTACATTCACCACACCCTAGAATAATGGTCAAGATATACTTGAAAATATTTTTTAAGGTTATAAAGCATAGATGTATCTATGCCAAAACTATGTCCATTTACAAAATCTAGAACTGGATGCATATACTTGTGAAAACCACACTGCATTTGTTACAGAAACTTTTGATGGACTCCTATACTTAGGATTAACCTAATGTTTTTCAATTAAAAATTCACATCCCATTTTTCAAAAATTACTAAACCTTTTTTTGATATAAAATATAGTGATATGGATCATTATATATATAAGTACTACAACGTATTAGTGGAATTTTTATTACATATCAGTATGATCCATGCCATAAATGAAAATTTTTAGTGTCTATGGAAACATGGACACATAAAGAACATGTAAATAAGATATCTTCATCATTTTCATTTATGTTCATCACAAATATTTTCCTACATAATAATATCAAACTTATATTTTAAATTTATAACATGGGGACGTGAATCATAAGAAGGTTTGAGCCTATATGCCTAGTAAGAGTTATCATAAGAGATATAAATCAATCATTATATGCCAGTATTAGATAAGAATAAGGGTATGAGATGTTTATAAAAACAAAAAATAATCCTACATAATTAGACAAAGGTATTAAATTAAAAATAATCTCATAAGGTATTTTACAATAAAAATTTATAAGACATAAGAGTGTAGAATCATCATTAATCAGTCATGATCCATGAGAACATAACATAATAATAGGGAATTAGTTTTTGGAAAACAAATATATAAATAAAATCATTCCCAACATCAATTATCACTTCTATAAATATCATAGTGGATCTGTTTTACTCGATATTCCATCATTTCCATTTTCATGGTTCACTCCCTAGACTATCTTATTGAATAATGTCCCTTATGAAACTAGTTTAAATCCAAATTAAATCCCTTACAATATGATGATATATCCTTCATTACACAATTAATTATTGGGATATATAATTCATGGTCCACCTGTCACATAATGAAAACCATACATACATGTGTCACAATATTTAAAAACATTCCTCATATAATTAGATTATTACCTAAGAGAATCATACTATTTTTATTACCATTTCATAATCATGAACATTTCATCATCATACAAATCAATGCAGATGGTATCATTGGATCATATCCCCAATAGAGAATATATAACATAAAAGGATGTTGTCATATATAAAAATACCATTAAAAGATCACTAGAACATTTAATGAGGAAAATACTAGTTTTATTTCAGAATCACATATTTAAAATATAATTTTTTCCAATATATTAAAGAAATAATTTTCATTAAAATAAGAATGGAAAAATTATAAATATTCTTTAATATAAAAAATAATTCATGAGGTAATGAATGATTGTTCATATAGTGTATGTTAAAACAAAGTTTTCTTTCACATTTTTAACAAATAGTAAAAAGTATCTCATTCATAAAATGAAAAGAAGATTCATTAAAAAATATTTTATTGAATTTAAAAAATTATTAAAATTGCACTATTAAATAAATGGATAATAACAAAAAAATAACCCTGAAAACAATTTAATGAAAATAATGAAATAGAAGAAATGTTTTTCTAACCAAAGAGAAAAATGAAGCCATATTTCATTGAAAAAGAATACATTTTGTCTCTTGAGTACCTAAAGAGTGGAAAATGAAATAATTAATGTATTCTACTAAAATAAAAATATTATAATAAAATATATATGATATCTATGATATGGATAAAATAATTTTAGCATCATAAAATTTAAGCATCTATAATCATGGTAAAAGTGAGATTATAACATAAAACACTTTCTTCATCCCTATATGTATTCATAAGGACTAAAACCTATGGTATAATAAATTTTAGTTTATCATAAATATATTATATAATAAAAAATATAAATATAATACAATAAATGTTGTAATTATAATATTTAACCACACATTCAATTTCAATCATTCATTATCATCACCATTCTAGGTGCTAATTGCATTATTTTTCATGTATTTATTGGTTTTCCAGTTACGGTCTTTGCATGTTTATCATGGATCCATCATATCAAAAATTTGAATATTTTTATATTTATTATTATATATATAAATATTCATTATATACAAATTTATAACTATTCATATAAATTACTAACTTAAAACGAATAATATCACTATATGGTGATGACTGTCGGTACATACATATGAGTATTGTTTTCATTTTTATATGAATTCAATGAAATATAGGTAAATATTAATTAAACATTAAATAATTAATATTTAATTATAAATATAATATATTTATATATATAAATTAAATATAACTTAATAACCCTTGATGTAAATAGAAAATGAAAAATAAATATCAATGATTTGTGGAAGTGGTAGTTTGTACATGTTGTCACACCCCGACCATAATTTTTAATTTATTTTATACTTTTATCAGTGTTGGATATTTTATTTGATGTTAGATTTGTGTTCCAGGTGATATATTTTTGGTGTTTTTGGGTGTGTTTTGGACTTATACATGGTTTGTGTGCCTGATTTGGGGGTTAACTATGTATCTTGTTAAGGTGGATGGAGTTTCTAGTTTTTTTATTGAATTTTTTGACTTTCATATCCAAATGACCATTTGGAAAAATTATGAGAGTACAAGGAGAGTCCATGTGTCATCCTTTTGGTGTTAGGGTCCATTCACACAAATTGTACAAATTAAAAGAAATTATACGACAATCATGTGAGGGTTTCTATAATTTTTGACATAACAATTTTGTATGGTGGATGTATGGTTCCCCAAACCATGCAACCAGATCATGCGGGGTTTCCCCCTTCTCTAGTAGGGTTTCCATGATTGGTGTATGGTTTGAGAAACAATGGGTCCAAATAGTGATACTTTACCATGTGATAAAAAATACTAAAATTCCTATTCTACACCTTCCCTCTTTTATCCTTATTCAGGGTATTCCTCCCCCATTTGGATGAGTCACACCAGGGGGATATCAAAACCCTCCTCTCATGCCCCCCTACTCCATTGGTTTATCTTACCATCTTATAGGTGAGATTCATTTTTATTTTTATTTTATTTACATATATTATATTCTCCCACTTCTTGTTCGTGGTTCTTATTTTTCTAGCATCCCATTTGGATAAAGCCTATGGTGATAGTTGGGTAATATGGGTGGAATTCCTTGATTCTATGTTGTGTTTATCATCTATCGGGCAGAGTTATTCCTTCTAAGAAGGTTTTTTTTGTTTCTTCACACCATTAAGTTAGGTATTCCCATACATTTCCATTCAGAAACATTCAATGACTCTCATGATCTTTCCAAATTAATTTTTGAATGTGCTATCCATTATCGTGTTATACTAAAACTATTTTTATTGGATTTTCATGTTGGAATTAGATGATAATTAGTTTTAAAATCGTTTTTTAAGTGTTCCTACATATATATGTATATAAAGTGTTTTACTAAACTCCAATTGGCCTTTGAAAATGAAATTGGATACTTTTGATTGATGTGTAGCTTGGGATATATGTTGTTAATTAGGTTTTAATTATAATCTAACCTTTATGTGTATCCTTAATTCCTTATTGTGGTTTGGTGTTTATGTGTGTGTAATTTTTGTTAGGGTTAATGCATGTGGTGTATTTGAAAATTGGTATTTTGGTGTTTTATGGTTTACCAAAGATGTGGAATTGGATGTGGGAATATCTATATATATAGAGGGTAAACATATAGGTAGACACACAAATGAAAATGGATTCCATAGAAATTTATTCAAACTCTGTATTTCAAATAAAATCTCCCTCTTATTCCTTATCTTCTTTATCACAATTATTTTCAAAGGTATATTTTAATCCACCTAAGGGTTTTCAAAATGGTCTATTGGTTCCAAAATTACATGAATAGTGTTTTTTAAATGTGTTTTCTAACTAAGGATATGTTCAACATATTGAGATGTGGTTTGGTTTTTAAATGAACTAAAGGAACATTTCAAACATTTTTCACATGTTTTGTGTTTTCATAATGTTTTTGGAAAAAAATTTGGAATTGTGAACATTGATGTCTTGGTTGGTACTTTAGGGAATTTTTGGAAATCAGTTTCAAAGTGATATGATGTGCAGGCCTAATTGGGACATTCATATGACTTGATGTATGATGATAACATCTATGGAAGGCCCTCTGAGGATAGATCCATCACATGGGTGGTGTGGTATATTAGTCTAGGAAATCACAATGGCATCTGTGAGTTATTAGTTCATGTCTTGCATATAAGGACCTAGCCTTTCTACATGTACTATAATTATGGGATTACCGAGCCTCATTTAGAGGGTGGAGTGATAGTGTCTTATCAACCTCAATTAGATGGTTCGGTACCCCTAGATTTACTGAGAGGCTATTTGGGTTGTGCCACTAGTGAGGCTAGTTTAAAGCAGCCAGTTGGTTATTAACTACACAAATACACCATATGTCAATAGGTGAGTCCGAACTAGGTGCTTAGAGTGATTTCTTCTATATATATTTAGGAATGTCCCATGATTATCTATTTGTATGTTCTATTTGTTTCTAATAAAATTTGACTATTATCCCTATTGGGTTTTACCTAGTTTCCCCTTTTTTAGAGAGACCTTCTTATCATGTGGGGTGTATTTTCTTTTAAACATTGGTTTGGAAAATAATGTTAAAAATCGAAAAATTGTTTTGGAAATGGAAAGTTGTGTTTTATTTATTAAATGGTAAAAATTTTATTTTTAATTTTTTTCAAACTAGTTTTTTTGTAATGTTTTAAGAATGCATATTTATGTATTTTTGTTATTACCAACTAATCTCTTTATGCTCACACCTTATATATTCCACTTGGCATCAGTAAAACTGGCATATTCTGGAGGTTTAGGTTTCAGGTTTGGTTGCCTTTGTAGTAGGTTCATCTTATGGTTGGTGTTTACCATGAGATCATGTAGAGATTATATCATTTCTAGTTTGGTTTTTGGTTGGTTGTGTTTAGTTGGGTTGTATCTGGTTTTTCATGTATTTATTGGTGATCCATTTTTATTAGTTTTGATGTGTTCTCTGTTTTGTTTATTTGAACATGGTTTTTGTAAGAAAAAATCATTCCCCTTATGATATCATTGATTCTATGGGATAGTATCCAACTCGGGGAGATTTATAATTCATCACTAGCCTTGCCTTAGATCAGGTTTGGTTTCAGGGTGAATGATAGTCCATCTGGGTTGGTGACACATACTCACTAGAATCATTATCATTTTCTAATGGATGAAAATGAAAGAAATATATATGATATAATAATTACAAAATAATAATTTTGTCACAAAAATATTAAATAGTATTAAACCAATAATAATAATAATTCATTAATTATTACTATAGAAATTTAATAGTATCGTTGCATGAATGTGGTAGTCCACACATACATATGAGCAATACATCTATCTCTGATTTGGTTGAGAAGTGGTGGTAAAATATATTAAAATAAACATAATAAAATTTTAGTATATTTTTGATATAATATTAATCATGTTATTTTGATAAATCATGTTTAAATTAGTAATAACAAGATATAAACATAAAATACCATGTTTAATATTTTTTCATTTTTCTTGGAGAGACCTCATTTGGCTTACACCATAAGCCTTACAAGACTGATATTAGGAAAATAATAGAAGATATAGGATGAAGGGAATTATTCTGTTAAGTCATTTAGCATGTACCTGTCGATATCGAGGGCTATAATTGTATGAATAAAGGAGGAGAAGAGGATCCCTTTAATAAGTGAGAGGAGTGAGACACATGGATTTTTTTAAAAAGAGTTCAATGATATAAGGCCACATTAAATGAAAATTGACTCAAAATAGCCATGAATTAAGATTTAGGATAAATGAGGTTGAAATATATTAATAAAATATTAATAATTAAATATTTTTGTGGCTATACTACCCCTATTTGTTAGTTTAACCCCCAGTAAAGCAATTTTAACCTTAAAAATGGTAAAAAAATTTTAATATTTTAATATATTAATTAGGTATAAAAAATAAGTTTAATATATTAAAATATATTAATAATTATTATTTGAAATATTGATTTTTTTTACTAGACACAATTTAATTAATAGATAGGATTTAATTATAAATATTTTTGCATACCGTAAGAAAAATATGTTTTATAAAAACACATTTTTAAGAGTAAAAATTAATTTATTTTCATTACATGGATTTCAAAAACCATAAAAATAAGGTTAAAAATATTGATTGAATATCTAATTTATAAATTTCATTTTTTATCATTAATAAAAATATAATTATTTAATTTAATAATATAAAAACTCATTATGCAAATAATTGTTTTAGAAAATTGTGTTTATAAGCAAAAAAATAACCTATAAAAATAAATTAAAAGGATGATTCTGATGTAATTAATTAAACTATTTAAAAATAAAAAATAAATATCTTACTTTAAGACAAATTTCAATACATAATGGTAGTTTTACTAGAAAAGAAAAGAATGTTTCTTGGAAAATAGGTATAATTCAGAATTCAATAGAAAATAAATATTTTTAGAAAAATCATAAAAATTATCCTTAAGAATATATAAAAATGGTCATTAAAAAAATTATAAATAATATCTGAAATAAATTTCTAAAACAGTGTAATTTTATTTTAATGTTCACGTGAGAAAAATGAGATGAAAACCATTTTGAGAAAAAATTATTTTTTGTGGGGTAAATTGACTTTACAAAAAATTTATTACATTTTAATTGATAATTAATAAAAAAATTGTAAATATTTTTAAAATTTATACATGTTTTATATAATCTAGATACTATTATTATTAACAATAAATTCAATATTTCGATAATAATATTTTACTATATTATAGTTCATATACACCATGGTTTGCATGTAAGGAGGGCTATCAAATAATTAATCCTTATTTTAATGAAAATATGAATTAAACCTTGGGGTGTTACAATTATATTAAAAACCATTTTCATGGTTTGTAAGAATTTATTCCTTATGGATTTAGATTATACACACTTAGCATAATTATATGTAAAATTATTAATGGGTTAGTTTTCTTTATTAATTATTTATAATAATTATTAAAATGTATAAATCTCATTATACACTCTAAATAAACCACTTTTTATCTAGAATTTTAAGGTTATTTATGAGTTACCAATGGGAATTAAAATGATCTTTTGAGTAAAATTATAAGTACTAAATTTCTTTATAAGTGTTGGGGGAGAATGTCATAGTCTAATATTCTAATATATGACATCCTAGAAATTATTCAATGTGATCTGTAGATTGAAACACATGAAACATCGAATTAAAACAGAACACCACTATCTTTAGATTATTAAAACCATACCCTTTAATTTGATAGAATGAATTACATTTATTTTTTTTGAAACATTTATATAAATTAAATAAATTATACTTTTGATATAAATTAAATTCAGTTAGTATAACTAAAATTACTAATAAAATCATTTAAAAACAATTTTTCAAAAAATATCATTTTTTAAGATATGTATTTACATTTCAAGAAATTTTTTATTATTGATAATAAAACATATTGATAAGATTAATAATATATTTCCTATAATATAATTAGTAATTTATAGGATGTATGATCAATGAATATTTATCAATATTCTAATATAATTTCTTAAATGAAGAGTTCATAAATATATTGTTGGATTTCATTTAAATATTGAGTTATAAAATTTTAGAAATATTATATAAAAAAATTAACATGATATTGGGATTAATCTAAGTAATATATATTTTTTATTAATTTTTTTTTTGCATTTTTCTAATAAGAATGATTTTTAGGAGAATAGTTAAAAATATCATTCTTACAAAAAACATGTATTTTATGATTTTATTAGATCATAAATATGGATTATAATTTTATAAATAAAATTATAATAAAAGATATTTATTTTATATGTGAATTTATTATTTTCATTAAAAAAAATTAAAACCCATATTTTAAAATTTAGAACCTATGAAATTTTATCTGAAACAATTATTTTAATAAATTAATCATTTTTTATAAATATCAATTTATATCAATTTTAAAAGTTGAATAAAATTAAATGGATTTTAAAATTTGAATCACTGGGATTAAATTCCATAATAAGAATCACTTTATTTTTAGGAATAAATATTACATTACCTTAGGTAAAGTATTGTTACTAGGATAAAAGACAAATGGATAAGAGTAACAACTATATGCATAATGGGCTTGAAACATTATACTAAAACCCAAAAATTGAGTGTATGAGGTGTATATCAGTATTATAACATCCAAACTCTATTTTTTTCTCAATTTTGGAGCCACATGACATGATAAAAACATGATCCCTTTATATAATGTTTAAATATTCACAAACAATCCATACTCACCACTTATAAAAGTATCATATGACCACCCCTTTAAGGAATAAATAAAAAATAGTTTTACTCTTGATATGATACACATGCTTATTCCATTATAATCATATCTCACTCTTTTATTCTATTAGTCGTTACAGAATAACCTCTCCCATCAATTTTAATGTGCCCTTTCATGAAATTATAAATGTGTTCAATGTCAGTAATATTATTTTACATAGCTTGTTTATTTTATAAGTTTCATTTCCAATTATAAATTAAAAATATCTATATATATAATTTTTGTATTGGTTGTAAAATAATTTTATTATTCTATGGAAAAAACAATTAATCAAATTTTTTTACTTATACTATGAAATGTTAATTGGTCATTTGTTCCATGCACATAAAATACTAAAAAAATTTCTATTTGAACAGGGTTAATTGTGAATAGCTATTTAAAGATCATAAATAGACCCCAAAAGAACTTATTTTCATTAGCTGATTTATTCCATCACAAACAATTCATCATTTGAGACGGAGTAAATCTTACTTTAGAAATAAGTCTAACATGAATTCCCACCATCCAATGCAAGAAGCTGTAATGATGGGAAATAGTGATAGAATACAATATCTTTCACTCATAACCATAAAGTTAGAAGTATTTGCGATAGGAATTAGTGCCTATCAAAAATACATTTGATGGAAAAATTATTTTTGATGTAATTAATTTCATCATAATTTGTCCTCTGAAATTAATAATTAATTAAAACATTTGACCCCTCTTCTTACCCTCCATCCACTTTCTCTCCTTCTCCCAAATGGGTCGAAGCACATGGCTAGAATCACCCCCACTGTCATACTCCATTACATATAATTTAAAAAATCCATGTTCAAATCACCATGGTATGGTCTCCTCTTGTCTCATTTTTCCTTATTTTTTTGTTTTATTCATTTTAACTTATATGATATAGTTTGGGAAAACTCTAGGATAAGAAATTTATCTAATCTGTAAGGATGATTTTGTATTTAGGATTGTTTGAAATTTATTATTCCCTATTTTAATGTTAATCGGGTATGCACGGGTTACTTAATTTGATTTGTATGTATTTTTCGCATTGTTTAATTTTGATATATGTTTGTGTGTGTATATATATATTAAAATTTTAAGATATTCATATATTAATCTTTTAAAAGAAACATGTATGATTTTTGATATATATATATATGTCTCTATCTATTCTTGAATCTATTTATAAATACATTTAATATGTGTAATGGTTCAAAAAAAGTGTAAAAATATATTTCATGTAATTATATTAGTTAATAATTCTGGTAATATATATCTATAATACCTTTATATTTATTTTAAATATATATATATATATGGTTATATATATAAAAATGTATAAGGTTTTTAGTATATATATATTCATGTTTTTATATTAACATGTTAATATATATATATATATATTTTAAAAACGTGTATTTTTTTGACACACACGCATACACACACACACACACATATATAAAGTTTTAAAAAAGTATAAGGTTTATGATATATATATATATATTGATTTAATATGTATATATGTTTGAAGAAACATGTAAAAATATATTTGATTAATATATCATGTGATATATATATATTCTCATATAAATATGTAGATCCAAACGTTTTAAAAGAACATACAAGTTTATATATATATATAAATATTTATATAGATTTGATATATATATTTTTTTAAAAGTGTCTCAATATATTTTTGGTATTTATATTTCTTAATAAATCATGATATATATAGTAAATATTAAAAATATAATACTAATTTAAATTATTATTAATTATCATTAAATAAATTATAACAATTAATAATTAATTAATAAATATTAATAATTAATAGTAAATATTACTGTTAATTTCAAAATATTATTAATGATTAGAAAATTTGGTTAAAATATGATAATTTGAAATAATTTTTAAATGAATAAATAATAAATACTAGTAATTAAAAAAAAGAAATGTTTATTATAAATCCAGTTATAAGTAATAAATAATTAGTAAGACCAAAAAATTAATTTTTACAACTTGTAAAATTTAAGAAATATTTCTAATTAATAATAATTTTTTGTCATACATTGAAAAATGGTATTAAAAATAATAACTACTAGAAATTCCCAATAATTCATATAATTGTTTAACAAATTAAAATAATTTGTATTAATATTTCATACAAATGTTCTAACATATATAATATCAATAAAACATTGAAAATTTTACCCTCGTGTTTGATGTTACCAAACACTCAATGTGTATAAATGTTATGTCGCATTTAGGGTAAACCAAGCACACCATATCTAATGATGGTGTCATATTTTTTGTACAATACACCGTTACAGAGGTACATTAATTTTTTGTAAAAAATTATAATATTAATCTAAAATAAATTAAAATCGTGTGTGTTGCTACCACCCTCTTGATGCACACAAATGTTATATCACATCTAGGGTGAATCTAACATCCTAGTCATAATGGTGGTCTCAGATTTTTTTATGATACATAATTTGATAGATTCATAAATTTTGCTAAAAAATATTAAAACAAAAATATTAAGTTAATTACCCATGCATGTAATGTAAACAAAAACATGATTCACACAAATGGAATGTTGCACTACATGTATCACCAACATCCCAGACCTAAAGGTGGCCTCATATTATTAATATGATACATTGTTCTAAGGATGCATCAATTTTCTGTAAAAAAATAAAAAAAATGAATTATCATCTGGTGTGATGCTACAAAACTCTCAACATGAAAATTAGGTTATGTCATGTCTAGGATAAACCAAAAATCATGTACATAGTGGTGGTATATAATTTTTTTATATGATACAATGTTTGGGAGATACATAATTTTTTTATAAAAAATTATAATTAAAATATTAAATAAATTAACCACAAATGCCATATAACAAAACACTAGACACAAAAAAAGTTATGTTGTTCCTAGGGTGAACCCAACATCCCTGATCTAATGGTGGTATCATATTTTTGATAGGGTACACCATTATAGAGATACATTAATTTTTTTTAAAAATATTATAAATAAATTAAATGAATTACTATCATGAATGATGTTACCAAGCTCCTAAAACAAAAAAACATTATATTGCATCTAGGGTAAACCCAAAATTCTAGACCTAACAATTTTATATGTTTTTTTATATGACACACAGTATGAGAGATACTGAATTTTTTTATAAATAAAATATAATAAAAAATTAAAATTAATTTCTATTACGTGTAATATAAAAAAACACCCAAGACACACAAATAGTATGTCGTTCCTAGGGTATTCCATGTATCTAGGACTAAATAGCTGTCTCAGATTACCCATATGAGACTACATTCTGATGATATTCTACTATATTTTGAAAACAAAATGTTCTTGGGATAAAATATTAAATAATTTTATTGTATCATCATCGAGCCTCTATAGGCCTTGGAATGTAATGTTAACCGAGTGCCTCACTCTGATCATATGACATTAAATACTTCAAGGTGTTAAAATATAATAAAAATTTCCAATTAGTCATAATGATGAGTAATAAGTATTCTTATTTATGTTTTTTATAGAAAACTATGGAATCAGTATGTAAACACCGGTTTATATTACATGATCATGATTGGATAAATCATAGATAAAATCCCAATTTATTGGGTATAAATCATATCTAAATTGATGGATTTTAAACAATTATATCATTTTCAATGTCGAATTCATATTTTTTTCAAGGAATAATTAAATGTACTTGTAATAAATTTGATCATTTGAGACTCGAAACATTAGAAAATATTGTAATTCATTTATGGAATTTTTGTTTTCAAAAAGATTATATTTTTTGGTATAAAAAAGGTGAACATATTTTAGTAAAAAATCATTTTTTTGTTCTAGATACATTATTTCATAATTTGGTACATGATGCTGTTAGTCTGTCTATTCAGAAAACAAATAATCTAAATGATTTTCCAAATCCAGAATTAGAACCATATTAGTTTTATAATTTTTTTAAATATGATTAGGATGCCTTATATCCAGGATTCTAGATGAGAAAACATAAATATTTTAAAAAATTAATGTCTTTTAAATATTATTTTTTATTGTCAACTAGTTATTTCGAACTGATATATTATTGATTAAATTGTTGTTACCATACGTAAATACATTATCGTTGTTTTTCTATGAATGTAAGAGGTTGGTGTCTAATTTGGTATTAGTTTGCAGTAAATTCTTGCATACTCAAATGACTGTATATTATATTATGTTTATTATGTTTCGTTAATTAATTTTCCATCATGTGAAGAGTCAAGGTATAAAGAGGCACAACAAGGAATGTCCTGATTTCCTACGAAATTTTTGAGGTGTTTTCTGAATACACCTTGTTTAAAATTTTTATTTATTTCCCAAAACATAATTGCATTTTTGACATGTAAAAAATAAAATATTGATATCACTAAAAGCTTAAATAATCTTTTTTATGGTTATTCATGGAAACAAATTGATTATATACAACCTTTTTTTCTTCAGAAACCTGTAACATATAGTTGGGTATTTCAATTAATGGGTTCTTTCCATTTGGATCTTATGATCATCAATATTATTATGGGAATATCTTCATTACTCTGTTCAAATTACCTCTATGGATGCTGATGAAGGAACTTTTTATATATTTAGAACAATAAATTCTATGATATCCATAGAAAAATACTGATGCTTAAATGAATTCACTAATTAATGAGTTAATTTCAATATAGAACAATGTTATGACTACATTTGATGTAGTATAAGATTATAATTTAACACTGAAGGACTCATTAATATGGACTATCAGTGACATTATAATGTATTTTATATTATATGTATGGAGTAAACAATGTCTAAAATCAAGACCATACTTCACGACTGAGAATAAAGAATTTATTCTTGATAATGGGAGAAAAAAAACTTTCTTGACTATGATCAAATATTTCTTCATAAGGATCACCCTTTTCAAAGAAACAAAAATAATTTTACAAAATTAAGAATTAAAATAGATGAACATCCAATAGTTCTCTTAGTTATTTTGGTAATATCTTTCACCTCCATATTACCTCCTGCTACATTTGGATGAAAAAAACATAAAAAAAATAGTCTTGGGAGAGATCATAATTTAATAAATCATATAATTTTTTGGGACCAACCATAGTTGTTTTATTTTTTGGTTCATCACTTGTTATATATAAGGAATATTTATTTGAATTTTTTTGATAGAATAATTTATATGGTGTGGGACACAATTGGTAATACCAAAGATAATGTAAAGGCACATTTATATCATGTCCATATTTAAAAATATCATGGACATGAATTTATTTAATATAAATGATCACAAAATTTAAAGAGGCTAAAAATATCTTACACACATTCTAATTAATTTCATTTATTATTTTTTCATTGGATTCAATTTATGAGGATACAATATGGTTATACTTCTAATTTTTTCCCCCTACATAACAAATGGGCATATAATATGTTTAAAAAGGGTATGACTACCATGTCATAATGAAAAAATTACTTCTCATTTGTCTAAAATGGTTATATATTTCTTTTATATGTGATGTGTTTACCGAAATATCATATTTTGTCAGAGATATTTGTATGAAAACATCGAATTTTGATGGATTGAGTATTCTTCAAAAGGATATTGATTTAATTTTATGTAAATTGGAGAAAATATTCACACCAGGATTCTATGACTCGATGGAAAATTTAAAATTTCATGCTCCATATGAAGCTCATTATGGAGGACCGATACAATTTTTATGTGTGTAAATTTTTTCAGGATGTATGAAAATGTTAAAGAAGAAATTAAGTGAAAAAACTTCGATTTAAGGGTAAATTAAAAAAAGCATACTTGCAGGATAAAATTTAAAAATTCTGCTCTTGTTATTTGAAATCTAAATATCCTTAAAAACATAACTATATGGGCTAAAATTAGTGAAATTTTTTTGATTTCAGAGACCATCAACTATTAGTTTTTGTAGATTATAAGATGAAAATATCAATTTGTTTTAAAAAAATTACAGTTTTTTCTCTTGAAGAAAACCATCAAGAACATTTTGCACATAAGTTTCAAAGACTGGTATGTTATGTTTCATTTAATGGAACAATAATTTTTTTTGTAATGATATCTATTATTAATAATTTTTGTGTTTGTAGGAAGAAAACATGAAATCAAAATTGATAGTAGATTATCCATGCTCAAAAAACCTGCATCGAAATTGGTAAAATCTTATAATGTGTATATTGTTTTGGAATTTTGATTCCATACTCACATATATGTTGATTCAATGAAATCGATTAATAGTTTTTTAAGGAAATTATCATAATGAATATCATGTTGAGTTTGATGGAATGATGGATTAAATAATTTAGTTATGTTATCTAGGATAAAATTATGTAACAATGTTTAAAAGTAATTGGGTTGTTAAAGATCAAGGGTTTCGAGTTCATCCAAAACATTGAGATTATAAAATTAAATTAAACATTCTTCTTGTATGAAATGAACAATTAATGTTGTATAAATAAGAATATAAATTTTATTATGCAAATTATTATGATATTATAAGAGATTTTAAAGACTAGTAGAGTGTAATAAAAATAAAATCACATGAATGTCATTTTATTAAAAATGAAAAAGGTTATGTGGAAGTGAAACATATGGAAATTTATTAAGAAACATCCCCAAATATATGTCTTACCTGATGAGATACAAATAAGTACGATGAGACACCCCAGTTAAGGGTCGATGATATAGATAATATTGATAAATTAATAAGGAACGAGGAGTCTAAATGTCATATTAAAGTTGATGATTCTAAGTATGAGGATGAAAACATTTTCTTTGATGAAAATTATGAAGAAGATGATTATTTATTTATTATTTTCAGGTATTTGGTAGTTTTTTATATTTTATATCAATATTAACAATTATTTATATATACAATTGTCTGTTATTTATGGATGGACCTTGGGATATATTCTATTCCTTCAAAAATTCTAGTAATTATTAGTTTTTTTATATTTTATTTCTATATTAACCATTATTAAAAGGTAATAATATAATATTCTATATGATTTTTATTATTTTTTTATAGTTTATAACTATATTAACAAATATATATAGGTTAAATTATTATGTTTTTGTATTTATTTAAAGTTAATTATAATATTCTAGTATTTATTCGTTTTTTTATATTTGATATCTATATTAAAATATTTCGTACACATATGATTATTATATTCTGTTATTTTTTTATATTTGATATAATTATTAAAAATTTATTTTAGGTATGTTTATTTGTTTCTAATTACTGTATATTCTCTTATCGATCTATATTGTTCTCTCACTAATGCTGGACTTCCTATTAATGAGCTTGAATTATCATCTCAACATGATGTTATGCCTATCTAGAGGGGGTGTGGCCCTGTTTGATTGATGAATTCATACCCTTTTATAGAGAGAATACCATCTGTTGATTTTTATTCTAATTTATGGAGTTATGTATACCTATTTAAGATATTTATTTTTATTATCCTTTTATAATAATTTTAGAAATAAAATTCATGTTTTTTTATTTTCATGTATTTTCACATTTAGCTATTTGGATGGCTTGTTCCAATCTATGAAATTATTTTTCTGAGCTATGATGTCAAGGGACTAGGTTCTTAGTACAGTGCATCAACATATGTTTTACAAATGGATTACACATTATTAAATAATATGCACTTTTGAAAATCTATTTAATTACATCTATATCTCTTTAAATTATCTTACAAAATTTATTTTCTCTGGTTGTTGATACCATGAGAGATCCTATCTGAGAGGCATGATAGACTCTCATATGTAAGAGATTTTGTCAATTTTTACACAAACTCAAAATCTGAACTATAGATTATACTATTATTTTTTACTACTCTTGTGTGTCCCATTAGACTGACTATATCCTAGCTTAGGTATTTGATGAATTATATTTCTACTAGATATGGGAGAATTTTAGGAGGAGGTAATCACTTAGACTTCAGTTCTGAGGGAGGCAAGAGGCGAATCATAGGCCTGGATGTCCAACATTTTGAATACATCGATGTAATATAGAAAGTGATATTACTAATTAATGTATATATACTTTACCTATACAATTATTATTATACTATACAAGCCTTTACTGACCCATAAATTATGGGATTTAAAATTTATAAAATTATGAATAATGATCCTCATATAAGAGAACATATAAGGGACCAATACTTCCATATTATGGTTAGTTATTTTTTTAAAAAATATCCTAATTACAAATTTTATTTTCATTCAAATTTATAATTATATTTCAAAGAAACATATGACGCTGAAAAATCTGTTTCATAAGAGATTCATGTAGAGTGAAAATTTAACACCCCAACCCTAGTTACCCCAAGTCAGTGCATTATTATACAACATTGGCATGATCACAATAGATCAAGTCTCGAAATATTGATTAGTTTAGTAGCCTTGGAAGTATTAGATACATACATAAGTTTTACATTACATCATGAAATGAAAAAAAACAACATTGTGTCCCCTTTGAACACACTCATATCCCTTATCCTATTCCTGAAGGTTAATGGTAATATAGTTTTTCACATCCTGAGAAAAATAAAACCTAGAAAGGGGTGATCTCAGATGCTCAGTAAGGATAACAATATAGCGAAAAATATCCTAAATAAGCATAAAAATTTAACGAAATGTATAAGACTAAAAAAATACTTTTAAACATAAAATTTGGTATAATATGGAAAAGATAATTGAAATAATTCCATTTACTTATTCACATGGATATTCTACTAGTCAAATAATCACAGGTAATATTAACAGCAAATTTAATAATGATGGAATGCATAATGTCAGACATCATAACCACATAGTCAAGGCCTCGTGCCAAGACTACAAATAATATTTTTTCAAGGCCTTGTTCCAAGACACTATTTTGTCTCATGATACCTACCAATGCATTAAGGAGCTATAGCGGGCTCCACCCGTCACTTACTAAGTTCAATGCATTTCTCATATGAAAAAGTTGAAACATAACATAAAAATTCGTATTAAAAAAAGCATAGGAAATGTTAATAATTTAACCATAAACCATAAATGGTATAAAAAATGAAACATCCACAATCAATCATATCACAAACCCTTCAATACAATATGGAATATTGTATCATAATAAATCAACTTCAAACAAGTGTAAAACCCATCAAAGGATGTTGACATAGATGAAATCAAAACCATTTGAGAAAAATATCTCTTTCTATTTTGAAAACATTTAAAATACACATAATTATAAAATAAAACATTTAATTTGAAAATATTATTATAAGTATGAAGGTGTTATACTGGAAGAAAATAGATGCACCCACCGTATAAGTTAAAAAACATTCTTACCTTAATTTGTCAATAAGTTCATAAAATACCTTATTTGGAAAATGACGTAATGATTGCTTTCAAAAAATTTTATAAAAATTCATAAAGTTTATAAATTAATTTAACACATATTCTAGGAAATAGTAAAAAAAATTGAAATACATTTTTAAGAAACATAGATGTGTATGATAAAGAAGTCCAAGTAGATAATTATGTACAACCAACCTCAAATAATAAGAAGATTGTAAAATTAACCCTTACCTTATACTATTACTTGGTAAATGGTATGTTAACCTTATGTATAATAGTTAAATCATTGTTTTCAAATTATACAATAACCACATACATAAATATGATATCATATATGATATTCTAATATTGTTTTGTTAATAATATTTTAGTAGTATCATTGTTTCGGGTTTTAACTGATTTATTTTCCTTTATATGTTTTGTTACGAAAGTCATGTTTATTATGGATAGGAAGTATTTTATTCATATCCAGAATGATATTAAATTCTTAAAAATTATTTTAATCATAAAATTAAAATTATTCTTGAATGGTTACGATGGGGAATGAATCTCATCGCGTTCATGGAGACATTTATCAGTACTTACACACGAGCGACAATACCATTCAATTGATAGTGAAATAGTATATAATTATATGTTATATCATATATAAAAAATCATTAACATGTTATATTTATTATTTACATCAATTATAATCATTATTATACCCATCAAAATAATGAGGTGTTGAATAACAAACTACACCACGACGTGGAGACGGTAAGACATACGTACGCACGTACGATGAATTTTTCATTAATAGGATGGATAGAATAATGTATATGGTTGATCCATATTTATAATAACATCACTTTATGTAGAAGGTACTAGAGTTATTATTTTTGTATGTAAACAACAAAGAGAGAGAAAGTGGAGGAAGAAAATAACTTTGAAAGAGGTGATGAAATTATTACATCTTCTTTGGGTTCTTTCTTTTGATTTGATCAAAAGGGATCCTTAGGTTGGCTTTCTGATCAACATAAGGCCTCTAGGTTGAATTGAAGGTAGTTGAAAGGATATTTGAGTAGGGGTTGGCTGAGCCAAATGTCTTTATAGGTGTGATTTTAAGATAAGGGTAAGTACCCTTCTATAAGAGAGGTGAGGGTCAATTTAGTAAAAGCTTGAAATATTAATTTATTATATAATAATATTTGGTTTATAATGGATAAAAAAGGATTTATTTAGAGTATAAGGTGGTTCTGGGTCGAAAACATCTCAACTAATAGGTTTTAGATAGGTTTATGTCACCATATTAACCTTATCTTATATATTTAACTCCTAGTTAAATAGTTTAAGTTTTACCATGTATTCTTGTATTATTATAATAAATGGTTAATAAAAATACTATAAAATCTAATAGAACCCAAAGTGGTTTATTATTGAAATATCTAACCTTATATAAGTCCTTTGGCCAGTCTGTAGATTTTTAGTAATAGTATATCAATTAATAATATAGTATTTTTTTTAAAAACTCATTTATGCCAATTTTGAGACTATTTAGTATTTGGTTTTTGTGAAAGTAATAACAACTTTTTCACTTAGAAAAAATTTATTTAATAAACCCTAATGTGTAATATTAACATATTAAATTTGTGGAATACATAAAAAGTTTCAATTTACTATTATTTTAATATTTAAATATCAATTATTTTACTCTTTCAATAATAAGGTAATTACTGCATAATCATTGTGTCATAAATAAATTTTATTATTTAATGTATAAAAATAATAAATAAAATACCATTATGTAGGAATGATTTTTATATTTCTAAAGAATATTTATTGTCCAATTTATCTTATGTATAATTCTATATTAAAAATGTTTTAGTTATGAAAATTTGAATTTAACACTTTAAACTCTTATTTAAATAAAATAATAATAAATGTCCAAATGTAATCCAAGTGGAACAAAATGATCATATTTTATTCCTAAGGTTTATTTTGGTTGAAATAAACTTATCCAATAGAATTAGGACATGTGTTAGGTAATTATAATATCATTTTTACCTTTAATTACCCTATTTACTTTTAACTGTGGTAAATAAAATTCACAAGATACTATCCACCAAAATTTATTTTCATCATATTGAACCAAATTTTACTTACTGATGTAAACCATGTCTCTCTTATTTTTGAAATTCAATTCACAGAAGTAGTAAAATTTTGTTTTATGCAAATTTTCTAACGTGCCTAGAAGATGGGTAAAAGATGTTAAAAAGTTCAATTTTTATATATATATAATATTATTATAAAATTACTTCAATGGATTACATTGAAATAATATAGGTATTTTGAATCTATTTTTACTTAAAATAAATTTAAATAAAACAAATATTTATTTAAATAAAAAGTCATTTTTAAACAATTACGCAGGGTTTTTCAAGATTCATCAAAAAATGAATGTTTTCAGAAAAATACCAAAAGTTCACATTAAGCTAATTCTGATATTCCGAATACAAAAAATGAAGTCCATTTTGAAAAATAAAATTTATAAAATTTTAGAAAGTGAGTATTACTATTGATAACAACTTTTTTGATTGGTCATGGTGTGCTAGAACTCGAAGTTGTGTACAGCGCAAGCTATTGTATTATTCAAAGAGAAGCGTACTGTAGAAGATTGGGGTGTTACATTCTTCCCTACTTCTAATAATTTCATCCTCAAAATTTATAGGATATTACTACATAAAAAGATTCAGGTGGTTCTTCATCATAAATTCCTCGGGTTCCCACATTGCCTCTTCCATCTTCTGGTTTCTCCAGATAAATTTTACCAGACGAGTCGTCCGGTGTCTCAAAACTTGTTCTATGGTATCGAGAATCTTGACAGGATCTTCACAATAAGACATATAAGGTTTCAGTTCTATTTATTTACAGGTGAGTACATGCGTTGGGTCGGGCATGTATTTTATTAACAATGATACGTGGAACACATCATGAACATTGGATAGACTTGGAGAAATTTCCAAACGGTAAGCTACAACTCCAATTTGTTCTAGAATTTCGAAAGGTCTGATGTACTTGGGACTTAATTTAACCTTATTAATGAATCATATAACAGCCTTTTAGGGAGATACCTTCAAGAAATCATGATCTCATATTTTAAATTCTAAATCCTTATTTCGGTTATCAGTATAACTCTTTTTCCTACTTTGAGCTACTTTGATGTGGGTTTTGATAATCTTCACCTTTTTCATTGTTTCTTCAACAAGTTCTAGGCCTAAAATTTTTCTTTCACCAACATCATCCCAAAATGTTGTTGTGCGATGTCTCTTTCTATATAACACTTCATATGGAAGCCTATGAATACTTGAATGGAAGATATTGTTATAGGAAAATTCTACCAGAGGTAAATACTGATCCCACATACCTTGAAAGTCAAGTGAGAAAGATCTCAACATGTATTCTAAAGTTTGAATAGCCTGTTCTGATTTTCCATCAGTTTGAGGGTGGTAGGAAGTGCTTAAATGAAGTTCAGTATTTAGGGCCTTCTGAAGACTTTTCTAAAATCTTGATGTAAAATGGGGATCATGACTAGAAAAAATCGATAGGGGTACTCCATGATGTATTACAACTTCATTAATATATACTTGCTAAATGTTCAAGTGGTAAATCTTCTCTTATAGCAAGAAAATGTGCTGACTTGGTAAGACGATCAACAATGACCCATATTGCACCATTCCTTCTAGGAGTCTTTGGTAACCCCAAGACAAAGTCCATCGTAATATCATCCAATCACTACTGGAAAAACGGGCTATACCCACGGTTCAAAACCGTGGGTATAGCCCCCAAAACCGTGGGTATAGGCTATACCCACGGTTTTGTGAACCGCAGGCTGGAACGGCGTCGGGATAGGGGGGTCACCCTATACCCACGGTTTGTTGAAACCGTAGGGATAGGTTTGTGGCAGCGTGGCAAGTGGGTGGCCACGCTGGCAATGCAGTGACCCCACGGTTCTCAAACCGTGGGGATTTAATTTTCAAAAAATGGTATCTGCTGGGAATCGAACCCAGACCTCGCACAGCAGCAGGCGAATTCGCAACACCCACTTCCCCACACGAGCCATCAATTCAACATGTTATTTATACATATATTAGCGTATATATATTAATATAGATTATATAATTTAAAAATGCAGCCTAAGAGGATCGAACCCGCGCTGGACGGGAAATCCTTAAACACACCGCTACATCGAACCAACGGAGCTACATTTCATATACGGTAATTATAAACATATCATCATATATATATATTAACATTGACTATTTATTTTAAAAAAGACGCCAGCGGGAATCGAACCCGCACTTATCTAAATATCCCCGACCGAACCGCTGGAACGACCAATCAAGCTATCTTTTAATTCGGTATTATACTTATACATCTTTCTATTTATATTAATATTAGTTCTATTATGAAAATTAAAAGCCGGCGGGAATCGAACCCGGGCTTCAGGAATAAACGCTTCAAAGCGCCGAACAAAGGGACCGACTCAGCTGCGAAATATTACTGTCATTTACACATATAATTTTATATTTATATTTATATTAATAAAAATCATGTTCCCGCCAATTTTTCCCATTGTCCCGCGTAATTTTTTTCCCCGACTAATGGCGGGAAAGCTATACCCACGGTTCTGAAAACCGTGGGTATAAAAAAATAAACCCCAATACCCACGGTTTTGAGGAACCGTGGGTATAGGTCTTCTGGAAAACTCTACCCCCACGGTTTGGCCAAAACCGTGGGTATACACCTTCAAAAAAAACACCTATACCCACGGTTTTGTAAAACCGTGGGTATAGGTCTTCAAAAATAATCTATACCCACGGTTTTGTGCAAAACCGTGGGTATAGGTGATCTATACCCACGGTTTTATGAAACCGTGGGTATAGGTCACCATTTTACCCCTATACCCATGGTTTGCGAAAACCGTGGGTATAGGGGTACCCTATACCCACGGTTTTGTACAAAACCGTGGGTATAGCCCCGTTTTCCAGTAGTGAATTTCCACTCAGGTATGGGAATAGGTTGCATGACTCCTCTAGGATGTTGTCTTCCAGCCTTCACCTGTTGAAAATCCATACTTATTGACACATAATCAGCAATCTTCCTCTTCATGTTGTCCCACCAAAATTTTTCCTTCAGATCTCTATACATCATAGTGCTACCAAGATGTATAGAGAAATTTGAGCTATGAGAATCATCCAAAAATTATATTTTTAGATCAGGTATGTCATGAACACAAATTCTCTTCCCAAATTTCAAAATTCTATATTCATATACGAAGTCAACCAATCTCCCATAATTCACAATTTTAATTTTCTTTTGAAACTCCTCATCATCAGTCTAAAAACTTTTTATCATTTCTAATAAAGATGGTTTGAAAAAAATTTCAAAAAGTATTGATCTTTCACATTCCATGATTATTCCTATATCCGTCTTTACTAGTTCCATGAACATAGAATCACTTTCAACTCTCATATTATTCAAAAATCCATTATCATTTTTGATCAAAGAATATACCGCCTTATTTTCCTTCCCCGGGTGGTAGTGTATAGGGAAATCACAATATTTGAGTAGTTCAAGCCATTATCTTGGCCTCATGTTGAGTTATTTCTATGAGAAAATATACTTCAAACTCTTATGATCGGTATATATATATATATATATATATCACATTTTAACCATTAAGATAGTGTCTCTATATCTTTAAATAATAGATCATAACTGCTAACTCAAGATCATGAGTGGGATAGTTTTGTTCATGAATTTTTAGCTGTCGTGATGCATAGGAAATAAATCTATCATTCTGTATAAGGATATAACCAAGTCATTTCTTTGAAGCATCACTATAAATAACAAACCCATCATTACCTGATGGTAGAGTCAAGAAATGAGCATTGAATAATATTCTATTCAGTTCTTCAAAACATTCTTAAAACTCTTTTATCCAAACAAATTTAACCCCTTTACATATGAGCTTCACTAATGGGTTATCCAATTGGGAAAAATTCTGGAAAAAATACTAATAATAACCTGCTAAACCAAAAAAACCGTGCAACTCAGTTACACTCATCGGTGTGGGAAATTATTGTATTTCTCTTATCATAGAAGGATAAATAGATATTACATCTTTAGAGACAATATGGCCAAGAAAAGAAATATTTTAAAGCTAGAATTCACACTTTCTAAATATCCCATATAATTCATTTTTTCTAAGAGTGTTTAGAATAGTGCACAAGTTATTTTCATGAACTTTATATATTTTGGAGTATACCAAGATATCATCAATAAATACTACTATAAATTCATCAAGATATTCCTTGAAAACTCTATTCATTAGATCCATGAAGATATAGGGTGCATTAGTCAGTCCAAAAGGCATTACTGTAAACTCATAATTCCAATACCTGCTATGAAATTCTTTTTTCGGAATGTATTCCTTCTTCACACACAACTGATGATATCCAAATTCAAGGTCAATCTTTGAAAAATATTGAGCTCCGTGAAGTTGATCGAATAAATCATCAATACGAGGTAGGGGATACATGTTATGTATTGTTATAACATTAATCTGCCTATAGTCAATGAACAACCTCATAGTTCCATCTTTCTTCTTAACCAAAATAAAAGGGGCTCCCCATAAAGAAACACTAGGGTGGATAAATCCTTTATTAGTCAATTACTCTAGTTGTTTCTTTAGTTTCATTAATTCAAAATTGGCTATTCTATATGGGGTCAACGATATGGTCCTTGAACCAAGAATTAAATCAATGGAAAACTCAATTTCTCATTCTGGAGGATGTCCTGAAAAATTTTCTGGAAACACATCAACATAATCTTGCACAATAGATACATCCTCTATTTGAACATTCCTTTCCTCACACATATTAATTTCACTATCTTCCTCTGAAATAATTGAATTTACTAGAGCTAATAGGGGTGGATCTAGATGATAATCAGATGGTGACATTTCTTCTCTAAAGATAAGGTACTCATTATCATCATTGAAAATTGTAACCTCCTTCTTACAATAAATTTTCTCATCATGGTCTGAAATCCAATCCATATTGAGGATTATATCAAATTTAATCATGGGTATGATGATGAGATCAGTAGATAAAGCAAGTTTATATGCCCTAATGGGAAATGATTCAAAAAACATTAATTCAATGATAATTCAGTTAAGAGTTTTGACTAACAACTCCCTTATTATATAAAATTGGAAATATCTAATTTTCTTAGAAAACTAGGAAGACATGAAACAATGCCATGATATAGAATTAAATAAATAATTGGCTCAATTTGAGGAAACCATTAAATTACATGCCACCATGTCATTCAGAGCTTCAACCTCAGTAGTATTGATCGCATAAGCTTGGCCTTGATCACTTGTCCTTTTCTAAGATATGTTTCCTTGGTGATTAGGGCATTCATTTTCATAATTACCCATTTCTCTACAATTGTAGCATTGAACATTGACAACCTCTTTTTTTCCCTTAAAATCACGAGCTTGGTTGCCTTTTTCACCACACTTGTAACAGACTCTCAATCCCTTCAGGCAAGTACATGGGTGTTTCTACCCATATTTACTGTAGTATGGAAATTCATATTTTCCCTATATCCCCTTATTTCTATTTCTAGAGAGTTCATTAGATCTCTTATTATCCTATTTTCCTTTAACGTTGTAATACTTATAGAATTACTTTTCTGTCTTGATAGCACATGAGACAATATATTTATACGATGAGAAGGATTGTGAGAATAATGATCGACAGAGAAATTGTTTTAACCCATAAAATAATCGATCAATC
This sequence comes from Viscum album, assembly GCA_963277665.1. NCBI lineage: Eukaryota > Viridiplantae > Streptophyta > Magnoliopsida > Santalales > Viscaceae > Viscum > Viscum album. The sequence continues at coordinate 1,558,955,705 of OY728158.1, forward strand.
TTACTCCTTGGGTTATGTATATAATTTGCTGCATGCCTTTCTAACCTTGTAAAGTTATCCTCATACTTTGAGACATTCTCATATTTATTTTTCCTCAGACTCAAAAATTTTCTTTCCATATCCTCTCGATGGTCACGAGGAAAGAATTTTTCTATGAAAAGATCATTAAACTCCCTCTATTCCATATTTGATACTTCTTCATCCTCCTATGTGTTTTGAATTAATGACCACTATTGATCTGCATCTCTCATGAGGAGATAAACTACCATGACAACCTTTTCCCATTCACTACTCCCTAAATCATGAAATATTTTCTCTAAGGACCTTATCCACTGCTTAATTAAAAATGGTTTTTTAGTCCCATTGAATGTTGGTGGTTGTTTCCTCATGAGGTGGTCTAACATTGATCTTCCACGTTGTGGATTAGGGTGATCCATACGGATAAGGTTATTATTCATAACCTGAGCGAGTTTTCCTAGTATGTTAATAAGTTGTTCAACATCGATTTCATCACCATTTCCACTATAATTATCTTGAGTAGGAGGGAAATACCTACATGGAATACGTTCATTGATACAGTTTCCAATCCTTCCACCAGGTGCCATATCTAAAAAGTGGAATACATTAAATTAGTTTATGAATCTCAATACACAATTCCATACTAGTTAAATACCTAAAATAAATTGAAAAATTTATGCATATAATCCATAATCATAAAAAAAATTCTTTGGGGAGGTATTTACTCATAAATCATTCATAATGGTTTGTAAAGAAAATGTGAATTATCCTAAGCATATCCCCTAGTAGTATCATAACCAAGAGTGAAAAAAGGCCCGTTGTCATGTACCAGGATACCCCAAGTCAAGCTCGAAACTTTTTTTCAGAGTTTTCACTAATAGGTACATTTGTGCCAGAGACGCCTCTACCTACTCATATCCAGACAAAGATGTATTTCTTGGAAAATACACAAAATCACTACATTACCAAAATTCTAGGTTGTTATTATATAATAATCTTCAAAGTCTATATTAGGTTAATGTTCTCTAATAATGGTTTTTCTAAATCTAGTTTCCAAAGTTTGTACTAAAATTCCTCTGATACCAACTGTAATGCCCCGACCCTAGTTACCGAAAGTCGGTGAATTATTACATAACATTGGAAAGATAAAAAAAGATCAAGTCTCTAAATATCAATTAGTTTAGTATCCATGGAAGTAATAGATACATAAATAAGTTTTACATTACATCATGAAATGGAAAAACAACAATATTTTTCCCCCTTTGAACACACTCATATCCTTAATCATATTTCTATAGGTTAATCTTAATATACTTATTCGAATTCTGGAAAAAATAAAACATAGAAAGGTTTGAGCTCATATTCTTAGTAAGGATCACAATATAGAAGAAACTATCATAAATAATCATACAAATTTAAGACGATGTATAAGTCTAAAACACAAGCCCTTTAAACATAAACTTCAGTATAATATGGAAATGATAATTCAAATAATTCCATTTACTTATTCACATGGATATTCTACTAGTCGAATAATCACATTTAATATCAATAAATAATTTCGTAATGATGCAATGAATACCACCAGACATCATAACCACATAGTCAAGGCCTCGTGCCAAGACTAAAAATAATATTTTTTCAAGGCCTTGTGCCAAGACACTAGTTTGTCTCATGAGACCTACCGATGCATTAAGGAGCTATAACGGGCTTCACCCGTCCCTTACTAAGTCCAATGCATTCCTCATATAAAAAGGTTTAAACATAACATAAAAATTCGTATTAAAACTAGAATACGAAATGTTAATACTTTAAACATAAACCATGAATGTTAAAAAAATAAAACATCTACAATCAAACATATCACAAACCCTTCAATACAATATGGAATATTGTATCATAATAAATCAACTTCAAACAAGTGTAAAATCCATCAAAGGATGTTGACATAGATGAAATCAAAACTATTTGAGAAAAATATCTAATTATATTTTGAAATTATTTAAAAGAAACATAATTATAAAAGAAAACATTTATTTTGAAAACATTATTATAAACTTGATGGTGTTATAACTGCAGAAAATAGCCACACCCACCATATAAGTTAAAAAAACATTCTTACCTTAATTTGTTGAAAAGTACATGAAATAAATTGTTTGGAAAATGATGGAAAGATTCCTCTCAAAACATTTTATAAAAATTAAAAAGGGTATAAATGACTTTAAACAATATTCTATAAAATAGTAAAAATGTTTTGAAATATATTTTTAAGAAACACAGATGTGGATGATAAAGAAGTCCCAATAGTTACTTACATACAAACAACCTCAGATAATAAAGAGATTGTAAAATTAACCCTTAACTTGTAATTTTCCTTGGTCGAGGGTATATTAACCTCCTTTATAATAGTTAAATAATTACTATTAATTTATACAAGAACCAAATACATAAATATGATATCATATATGATCTTCTAATATTGCTTTGTTAATAATATTTTAGTAGTATCATTGTTTCGGGTGTTAACTGATTTGTTTTCCTTTATATGTTTTGTTACGTAAGTCATGTTTCTTATGGATAGGATGTATTTGATTCATATACAGAATGATATTAAGTTCTTAAACATTATTTTTAATCATAAAATTAATATTATTCTTGAATGGTTACAATGGGAAATGAATCACATCGCGTTCGTGGAGACAGTAATTTGTACGTACGCATGAGCGATAATACCATTCTATTAATAGTGAAATCGTATGTAATTGGATGTTATATCATATATACAGAATCATTAACATGTTATATTTATTATTCAAATCAATTATACTCATTATTATACCCATCAAAAGAATGAGGTGTTGAATAACAAACTACACCAGGATGTGGAGACGGTAAGCCATACGTACGCACGTATGTGACTTTTTAATTCATTGGATGGATAGAATAATGAATATGGTTGTTACATATTTATAATAACATAACAGTATTTAGAATGTACTAGATTTATTATTTTGGTATGGAAAAAATAAAGAAATAGGAAGTGGAAAAATAAAATAACTTTGAAAGAGGTGATGAAATTATTACATCTTCTTCGAGTACTTCCTTTTGATTTGATCAAAACGGATCCATAGGTTGGATTTATGATCAAATTATGGAGTAAAAGTTTAATTGAGGGCAGTTGGGAGGATATTTGAGTAGGTTTTTGCCGAGCCAAATCTCTTTGGATGTGTGATTTTGAGAGAAGGCAAAGTACCCTTTTATAAGAGAGGTGAGGGTCACTTTAGGAAAAGCTTGAAATATTAATTTATTATACAATCATATTCAATTTATAATGGCTCAAAAAGGATTTATTTAGAGGATAAGGTGTGTATGGGTATAAAAAATCTCAACCAATAGGTTTTAGACAGGTTTAGGTCACCGTATTAACCTTATCGTTTAGATTTAACTCTTAGTAAAATAGTTTAACTTTTACCATATATTATTTTATTATTATAATAAATGGTTAATAAACTTACTATAAATATCCAAGATAATCCCAAGTGGTTAATTATTGACATATATAACCTTATATAAGTCCTTTGGCCAAGCCTTATACTTGTATTAATATTATATCAATTAATAATATAGTATCTATTTTAAAAACTCATTTATGTCAATTTTGAGACTATTTAGTATTTGGTTTTTGTGAAAGTCATAAAACTTTATCACATCAAATAAATTTATTTAATAAACCCTAAAATGTTATATTAACATATAATATTTGTGGAAGGCATCAAAATTTTCATTTTACAATTGTTTTTATATTTATAATATCAATTATTTTACTCTTTCAATAATAAGGTAATTAATGCATCATCATTGTGTCATAAATAAATTTAATTATTTAATGTATAAAAATTATAAATAAAATACCATTATTTAGAATTTTTTTTATATTTAAAATGAATATTTATAGTCGAATTTATCTTATGTATAACCCTATATTAAAAAAGTTTTAGTTATGAAAATTTGAATTTAACACTTTTAACTATTCTTTAAATAAAATAATAATAAATGTCTAAATCTAATACAAGTGGACCAAAAAGATCATATTTTATTACTAAGGTTTATTTTTGTCTATATACACTTATCCAATAGAATTATAACATGTTTTAGGGTAATTATAATATCATTTTTATCTTTAATTGCCCTATTTACGTTTAACTGTGATAAATAAAATTCAAAAGTTACTATTCACCAAAAATTATTTTCATCCTATTGAAACACATTTTACTTAATGATGTCAACCGTTTCTCTTTTATTTTTAAATTCAATTCATAGAAGAAGTAAAATTACATTTTATACAAATTTGCTAATGTGCCTAGAAGGTGGTAAAAGACATTAAAAAGTTCTATAAAATTTTATATATCTAATCTTATTATAAAATGAATCCACTGAATAAAATTGAAATAATATAGGTATTATGTATCTATTTTGACTTAAAATAAATTTAAATAAAATTAATAATTATTTAAATAAAAAGTCCGTTTTAAACAATAACGCAGTGTTTTTCACTATTCATCAAAAAATGAAAGTTTTCAAAAAAATACCAAAAATTCACCCTAAGCTAATTTAGATATTATGAATACAAAAAAGAAGTCCATTTTGATAAATAAAATTTATAAATATTCAAAAAGTGGGTATTACTATTCATAACTACTAGATTCATTGACCGTGGTGTACTAGAACTCGAAGTTGTGTACAACGAAAGCTATTGTATTATTAAAAGAGTAGCATACCGTGGAAGCTTGGGGTGTTACATAAAAGAAGATTCCACTTATGATTCTAGTTTCAAATATGGGAACTAGATATAGGAGACTTCGCATGGTTTTAAGAATGTTCGAGTGATCGAAACACCTATGAGTTATTATGGAACTTATGTGATGTCATCGGAGAGCTCTAATGGAGATTGTGGTGAGTCAATGTTGATGAATTTTTTCACTACACAATATGAGGATAGGTTTAGAGTTCAATATAAGATAATGCAGTGGATGTAGAGAGAGACATGGAGGAAGAGAATGAGTAGTAGCATCCGAAATATAAGAAGGTGTTGGAGTGTATGTGAAAGATTTCACATGGCATTGGTACAAAGTTTCCCCCACCTAATACATCGAGTGATCCTCCTCTACCCAACAAAAGGTTTTGATTTGTTATGTTTTGTGAATATTTTGTAATTTTGGGTGAATAACATTATTTGTTTGAAATGTTTTATTACATTTATGTCTATTTTTTTTTTATTTTTTTATGTTTTTTATTTATTTATCTATATTAAGTTTTTTAATTATTATAATTTTAAATATTTGTATTTGCTATAAAATATTTTTAATATTTTTAATATTATTTAATTTTAGTAATATTTTTATTATTTTTAATTCTTTTTATTATTTTAAATTATATTTACATATTTTTAATTATTTAACAATTTGTAATTTTAATTCTATCATAAAAATATTACTATTTTTGATGGATGAATATTCCATCAAAAATACTATTTATGGAGACACACTTTCCTAATTTGGAATTTAAAAAAGTGGGCATCATTTTCGATTGTTATTTCATTCATTGTAATTATTATATATTCGAGATGGTCCATCGTAAATAACTATAATTGAGATTCATTTTTCTCAATAGTTTATTAGCAAGGAACAACCCTCATAAATGACTTTTATAACAGATGTATATTGTAAATGTGTTTTAAAAATATGAGAACTCAGTAGTGAGACTACCTCCCCCACAACGTAACATGATGTATATTGTAAATGTGTTTTATAACAGATGTATATTGTAAATGTGTTTTGAATCATGTTATTTTAATATGGAGGAAAATATGAATATTGATTATGGATTATTTTACCATTAAAATTATTCATATAGATTAGTTATTTCAATTATATCCCTTTAATTAGCATGGTGAAATGTATTTATATTCATTATGATTAATGACTATAAACATATTTTCACTACATATTGAAATTTTGTATCTTACATTATACAACTAACTTTATTTTTATTTAGGAAGAGGTTTCATAGGGACTGTAAAGAAAAGTATTATTTAATATTATAGAGAATTACTTGGAATTTATCAATTTATGGGTAGGGCCACAAATTACATATCCACTCAATGTATCTATAGGTCTCATGAAACAAAAAAAGTTTCGGTTATGGAGTATAGATATTCCCATAATAGGATAATGTCGTCACACAAGGCCTTGATAACATGTTTTTGAGATCTGACAATATAAATTATAATAGTATGATATATATATCATTAATGTATATGTTTTAATTTATTATAATAGATAATGAGTTCTCTCATCTTCATTTTCATTATGGTTTCATGTTTTTTACTTTTTTCCTTCTGTAATATTTATTTATTCTTTATATAATGATTTCCTCAATGGTATGCTTCTCCTCACTGATCTTTTGAGATCACCCCTACTTATTTTTATATTTAACGAGGATATAATTAAAATTAGTTCATGGGACATGATTATATGTATATAACATGTTAAATAATTTATGGGATATGTTTAAGACTCATTATGGATTATGTATTTTGAAATATAATAAAAAATGGATGTTTGATATCATGAACATGTGATAGGGTTTTTATTGTTTATTCATAATTATATAAACATATAAACCTAAGAGATCATTGGGATGGGCGTAATGAAGCAATATTTACTAATTTTAATTTTTTTGATGATTTTATCCCAGCTTTCATAGCTGGTATCAATGTTTGTTTGTAATATACAAGTTTAAAATACTAGATATGGGACTGAAGGTCCAGGGTGTTAAATTTATCCTCAAATAGAAACAAATAATATTCAGACCATACACTGTTAAAAATAATCCTAAACACCTCTATCAACCTTATGGTGATTTTGGTATTCTCAAAAGACTATATATCAATGTTTTAATCAATTTTGTAATAGAGATATTGTAATGACCCAAGATTTTATTAATGGAAATCCATATTGATCTAATTAAATGTATCTTTATGTAAAAATTTTATATAAAATTTCAGGTTCTTTGGTTTTATGTTTTTGTATTTTAAAATACTATTAATAATTGTGACCGTTGGTAATATAGTCGTTGAACAGTGATCACATGATTTGTATAAATATAGGGCTTTAACAAATCCAATTTACTCTTACAAAGGAAGCGATGAACTCATCTAGTAGATGTGCCCCATACGAATCCCATTTGTCAGAGCTTGGAAAGGAGGTTGAATCTTTGGGCTTCGCTCTTAACCAAGACCAAGCCAAGCTTGATTATGTTAAGCTCGAGCATGACCACCTACGAGAGAAGTGGAAGTTGATAAAGATTACCACCCAAGCAATGTTATCCGAGACACCCCAAGAGTCTGTCACCATCACACACCTTACTCTTTGGTCTTATGCGTTTGTTATAAGGGGTTATGTAACAAGACCATAGTACTATGGTTATGTACATTATTTTTGTATATAATAAAGAATATACTTTCATTTTATTATTGTAACGTTGTAAATAATTTTTAAAGAATAAATAATTTTTTTAGTTAATGTTCAACTAATAAATCTATTTTGATAAATTAATGTATTTTTGAATTAAATAATATTTTAATAAATTATTATTATTATTAAATTAATTTTTATTAAATATAAATGATCGTATAACTTTATGAATGCAATTGTAATTTTTATTAAGGTTTAAAATTCATTTTTTCAAAACCCATGAATTTTCGATAAATGTCGGTTTTTATTTTAAAAGTGAAAATTAACATATTAAGAAAATTATTTAGATAAAATTAATATTATTTCTGAAATCAGGACGTTGAAATTATCCAATGGTGAGTTTTTCATAATTTTTGAGACAATAATTTTTTTGGGTAATAATTAAATACCGTTTAAATATATAATGGGTTTTATGACATCATAATGAACCAATAGTGATGAAATAAAATACTATAAACTTTATTTTCGACCAATATATGTTTTACCATTAAAATAATTTGATTTTGGGTTTTCTTGGTTTATTTTAAAAAGCTTTAGTGGACCCTTCAAGACTTATTAAAAATTTTATCTTTTTAAATTGTTTTCCTTGGGAGTGTGACTCACCTCCTCATAAGCAACCCCATTATTTTAAGAATTTTGGACTTTGACATTATAAAATATTTTTTTCCACTCCCCTTTTCCAAAAACCACTGGCAAAAATCATGGGTAGGTTTGTGGTTTGGATTAGTTTAATGCGAGGTGTCCCAAACCTAAATAATAAACAATTCCCTCAACTTTCCTATATAAATCCACCCAAGTTACCACTTTTCCTCACTCAAAGCCTTTTTAGTTCATCCAACCTCTTCCCTCCTCTCTTTAGAATCCTCCCAAGGTGCCCCAATCTCCCAAGAAGCCTCTCTCAAGCCTTTGGAAGCACACTTCCAAGTAAGGGGTTTTTCTTCCTTTCTCATTTTTGTCCAATATTCTTTAAATTGTTATTCCCTTTTAATTTCAATTATAAATGTTGGGGGTATAGTTTTTCACATCCCCCATACTGCACTCTTTATGTTTGAATGATGGGAGACCACTTTCTCTCTCATGAAATGCCTCCCATGTACACCCGTTACTATGCTGAAATTCCAAAAGGAATTTCTCTCTCCTCATTTACATTCAAGCAATTTTTTGTATCATGAATCTAAATTCCACTACATTTGTTGGGAAATGTATCTATATAACCCCCTTATTGTCCATGTCATGTAAATATGATGAGACACCCCTTTCTCTCTCATCAACCATTTTTATGAGTTCTTATGTCACGTCGTTATACTGCCGAAATTGCACCGCGCTTTTCCAAGCCAAAGTCATTATATAGTGAATACCATTCCCATTTCTCTATCAAGGGTATTCACCTTTATGCACATTTACTTATTGTTTAAATAGTTTCATGTATTTATTCCACATTATTTTATTGTGTAATAAAAGATTATGTTGAATGATTCAATGTTTTATGATCCATGTGGCACACTTATACATGAAATGAAATGTTTAAGAAGGGTGATCCATGATAGAGCTCCAATGCATTGGATAAAGTATAGTATCATGATACGTCATGTGCAATGAGTGTTTACTAATGCTAATTCTAGTGTAATGAGGGTTGACTCATGCTTCATGTGCAATGAGGGTTTACTCATGCTCCATGTGCAATGAGCCTTGGATCATGCTAATTCCATGTTAAGTGTTGTTTCCACATTTCCATGTTATGATTATCATGTTTTATCATGCCTTTATGTTTATTCTTATCTTTTGATCTATTGATATGCCTATTATATAACATGTATTTTAATTCTCATGTTATTCCATGATTACTCCCTTACTGGGCTTTATGGCTCACCCTTTTCTTATGCATGTCCTCAGGTTATCCCATGAAATGCTAAGTATGAGGGAATGTAGTGGTCATGTAAAGGAAGTTTTCAATAAAGATGTTGAATTTAATTTTTTAAGTTGTTATATAATTATCCTAAGCCCAAAATACACTAGATAGCTCAATCTTATATGTTGTATCAAGTGAAGTTTATGTAATAAATTATGTTTAATTGTGTAATAAAAAGCAGGGTTGTCATAGTTGATATCATAAGATAGGTTTAGTTATTTTTGGGATTAGGATTAGAAAACCCTAGTAAATACTTAGATACTATACTAAGTATAATAAAAACATCCCTAAGTTTTGATGAGTATTTATTAAGTGGTTTATCAAGCAAATACATCCGTATCTGGATAAGAGCAGGTAGAGGCGACTCTGGTATAAATGTATCCTAAGGGTAAAACCTGAAAACACCGCTATGAGCTAGACTCGAACGAGAACTAGTGCATGACAACGGGCCTTGCCTCACTCTTGGTTACGACACTCCTCGAGGTATGCTTTGGTAAATTTACAAGCTTAGTATAAAACATTATTATGGGACTAAAAAAAATTCCCTAAGAATATATGTTAGAAAGTTGATTATGAATAACATAGACTGAAGAAAATAGATTCATATGTTAAGGAAATAAAAGTTATTTATAATTCATCAGTTTTGTCCTTGTATTACCATTTATGTGTTACCCCTAAATTTCCTTTATTCTAACCAATGGTTGGTAATAGGAGGACTCGGGCTAACAACTAATGTGAAGATCAATGTGATGACTATACTAATGAGATGCCCAATCCAATGGGAGTGGGAATCATGAACTTTGTCATGCTTCTCTCTCATCTAACTCAAGCATTGAATAGAAACATGGGTCAAGGGGAACGTTAAACCCCCCTAAAAAAGAACAAGTCGCTATCAAGAGACTCATGAGACAAAGGCCTCTTACTTTTAATGGATCATCCGATCCCTCAATCGTTGAACAATGAATCAACTCTATTGAAAAGATCTTCTTCATAATTTAATGTTCTGAACAAGAGAAGGTTCTCCTAGATTCTTATCATATGGAGGGTGAATCTTATCAATGGTAGACGTTGATCAAAAATATGAATCCTGAGGAGGAGATCAAGGCGTTGGAATGGAAGGATTTCCAGAAGATGTTTTTCAATAAATATTTTCTGCATACCCTCCAACTTAAGATGGAAAGGGACTTCCTTGACCTCAAGAAAAAAGATGAAGAATATATCGGAGCATACGAGGAAAACTACACAAGGATTGCATGATACTCCTCCGGCTTTGTTGTTACCCCCAAATTAAAGGTTGAATGCTTATTTGGTGGGATGAAGCCTAGCCTGCAGAAATCACTGGTGATCCGTGACTTCGACAGCTATGAGAAAATTATCTGATGTGCCCTCAAGGTCGAAATGGAGATCGTATAATCTCAGGGGTATCATGGGGATAAGAAGTGTAAGGTGGAATTCAATAATGGAAGTCCGATGGATAAATCTAATGGTGCTAAGAAGATCCAGTACCCCACTTTCCAAAGGTGCGGAAAGAAGCACCCTGGAAAATGCTTGAAGAGGATGAGGAAATGCTTTAGGTGTGGAAGAGAAGGGCACCTAGCTATTAACTGTCAGCAAGAAAGACCCATGGATGCAATAGAAAAGAGGAACACTACTTTCTAACCTCAATTCATGGTTCATTTCTACAACTAAAAAGAACCCAGGCATCTTCCAAATCAGTGCCCTAAGACAAGGGTTTTCAAAGGCAACCAACAACCTCCAAGGCAACAAGGGAGAGATTTTTTCATCACTACTATGAAAGTGAAACCCAACAAAAAAGTAGTGACAAGTACTCTAGTCATTCATTCAAGAATAGAAAACGTACTTTTTGATTCAGGTTCTATGTATTCTTTTATATCTCAAAAGTTTAGTAGAACAATCCCAGCGCCACTACAAATCATGGAAGTGAAGATGTCTATGAGTACGAAAAATTGGGAAATCATTGCATCCCATGAATATAACTCCTCCCTTGTCATAATATGTGGATTAAACTTTCCGATGAACCTCTTCATACTCCCTCTGGTGGAATTTGATGCAATTATTGGCATGGATTGACTTTCCTTATATAGAGCCAATACAAATTGTTGTGAGAGGTAAATCACTCTCTATGTAGAGAATCGACCCCCGATTCTTTACAAGTGCAAGGAAGAAGATGAACCTTATTTAGCTCCATCATCTCAAATATGGATATTACTGACCTATGAGCATGCGTATCTGGCTGAGATGATTGAGTATAAGGAGGAAACCATCCTAGAAGACATTCCTGTTGTGAGGGAATTCGCTGAAGTGTTTCCTGAGGAATTTTCTAGTCTTCCTTCTAGAATAAATGTTGAATTCTCAGTTGATCTTATACCTGGGGTGTTTCCAATATCCAAGAATCCATATAGAATGGCTTTTGTGGAGCTTGAGGTGCTGAAGAAACAACTACAGGAGAATCTGGATAAAGGATTTATACACCCAATTGCTTCACCATGGGGTGCACCAGTCCTCTTCTTCATGAAGAAGGATGTGTCAATGCGCCTTTGCTTCTATTATCATGAGCTTAACAAAATCACGATAAATAACAAGTATCTTCTCCCACGAATTGATGACTTTTTCGATCAGCTACGCGGAGAAAAATACTTTTACAAGGTGGATTTGTGGTCAGGATATTATTAAGTAAGGGTGAAGAAGGAAGATATCCCCAAGACTGCTTTTCGTACAAGATACGAGCACTATGAATTCATAGTAATGCATTTCAGACTTACTAATTCTCCAGGAATCTTCATATACTTGATGAATAGAGTCTTTTGAGATTACCTCTACAAATTTGTGGTAGTCTTTATAGATGATATTCTGATATACTCGAAAACCAAGGAGGATCATGAGGAGCATATAAGAACTATACTAGAGACCTTACAGAAGGAGAAGCTCTATGAAAAGTATATAAAGTGTGAGTTCTAGTTGAAGGAGGTCTCATTATTGAGCCATATCATCACAAGCAATGAGATATCTATGGATCCCTACAAAATAGATGCAATTGAGGGATGGTCGAGACCAACATCGGTAACAGATATCCATAGCTTTTTGGGGTTAGCTGGATATTATCGATGATTTGTGTGAAATTTCTCATGATTTTACAACCCTCTTACCAAGCTAACTCAGAAGGGAGTAAAGTTTTATTTGAGTGATGAATGAGAAGAAAGCTTCAAGGAGTTGAAAAGGAGGCTTATCACTGCGCCCGTGCTCACTTTACCCACAAGTGGAGAACTTTTTGTGGTATTCAGTGATGCTTCGAAGAAGGGCGTGGGATGTGTGTTGATTCAAAATAACAAAGTCATTTCCTATGCTTCAAGGAAATTGAAAGTTCGTGAATAAAACTATCCAACACATGACCTCGAGTTGGCTATAGTGATCTTCGCTTTGAAAATTTGGCGGCATTATATCTTTGGGGAGAAGTGTGAAATATATACGGACCACAAAATCCTCAAGTATATATTCACACAGAAAGAGTGGAACATGCACCAACAAAGATGGTTAGAGCTGATCAAATACTATGAATACTCAATCCATTACCACCCTATGAAAGCGAACAAGGTGGCAGATGCCCTAAGTATAAAGGACCCAACGATTCTATCATTGATTAAAATTTAAAAGAATCTAGTCTTCTTAGGTTTGATGAAGATGGACATGGGAATCATAAAGAAGGGAACATCATCAATCCTTTCATAAATGATTTCTCAACCATCACTTTTGGAAAGGTTAATGGATGCTCAAAAGGATGATGTGGGAATTCAGGAAAAAGTGAAAGCTATCAAAAAATGGAAATTCTCAGAGTTTAATGATAATGAATAAGGAACTGTGAGATTTGGGAAAATACTATGTGTTCCATCAAGTCCGGAGCTGAAGAAGGAAATTTTGGATTCTACACATAGTTCAAATTTCTTTATTCACCCAGGAAACAAAAATATGTATTGAGATCTCTAAGAGCATTATTGGTGGGATAATATGAAGAAGGAGATAACTGAATATAAATCAAAGTACTTGGTGTGTCAGCAAGTGAAGGCAGAGAGGCATAAGTCTAAGGGGATGATGCAACCATTTCCAATACCATAATGGAAATGGGAGAACATCATCATGGAATTTTTCACCAGACTTCTAAAGACATCCAAAGGCAAAAATGCAATCTGGGTTGTTGTGGATCTTTTTAGAAAGGATACACACTTCATTTATATTTGAGAGGACTTATCTTTGGATAAACTAGCACAAATATATATCAGGGAAGTGGTAAGGCTTCATGGAGTACCACTATCTATTGTGTCTGATTAAGAACCAAGATTCACCTATAAGTTTTGGAAGAGTCTTCAACATGTTCTGAATACTGAATTGAACTTTAGTACAGTCTATCATCCTCAAACTGATGGCCCTTCCGAGCGGAGTATCCAAACACTTGAGGATATGTTGATAGCGTGATCAATGGAATTTAAAGGAGGATGGGATCAACATCTTCCTCTGGTTGAGTTCTCTTATAATAACAGTTTCCACTCGAGCATCCAAATTGAACCATATGAAGCCCTTTATGGGAAAAGGTGAAGAACACTGGCGTGTTGGGATGAGGTTAGTGAGCGTAAGCTGCTTGGACCAGAAATGGTCGAAGAAATGGTGGAGAAGGTGAAAACCATTCCACAACATATCAAGGTAGCCCAGAGTCAACAGAGAGCTATGAAGATAACTGTCGATGAGAACTTGAATTTAAATTTGGAGACATGGTATTTCTATGAATATCTCCGTGGAAGAAGGTCATGTGGTTTGGAAAAAAGGGAAGTTAAGTCCAAGGTACATCGTCCCCTTCGAGATTCTTGATCGTGTCGGGGTTGTGGCATATCGACTAGAACTTCCACCTACCATGGCCAAAGTACATGATGTCTTTCATGTATCCCTCTTAAGGAATTACATACTGAACCCTTCTTATGTACTCTCTTCAGAGGTGTTACAGTTAGAGGATGATATTTCTTATGAGGAGAAACCCGTGAAGATCTTAGATCGTAGAGAAAATGTTAAACGAAATAAGACAATACCCCTCGTCACGATGTTGTGGAGAAACCAAAAGTTTGAAGAAGTGACGTGGGAATTGGAGGAAATGATGAAACAGAGTTACCCACATCTGTTTTAGTGTGGGAAAATTAAATTTCAAGGGCAGAATTTCTTAAGGGGGGAAGATTGTAATGACCCAAGATTTCATTAATGGAAATCCATCTTGATCTAATTAAATGTATCTTTATGTAAAATGTTTATATAAAATGTCAAATTATTTGGTTTTTTGTTTTTTTATTTTTAAATACTGTTAAAAATTGTGACCATTTCTAATATATCCGTTTAACGGTGATCACATGATTATTATAAATATAGGGCTTTAACAAATCCAATTTACTCAGACAAAGGAAGTGATGGCCTCATCTAGTAGACATGCCCCATACGAAGCCCATTTGTTAGAGCTCAGAAAGGAGGTGGAATATTTGGGATTTACTCTTGACTAATCCCAAGCCAAGCTTGAATATGTTAATCTCGGGCAGGAATTCCTACAAGAGAAGTAGAGTTGATAGAGATTACCACCCAAGAAATGTTATCTGAGCCACCCCAAGAGTCTTTCACCATCGCACACCTTACTCTTCGGTATTATGTGGGTGTTATAAGGGGTTATGTAACAATATTTTATTACTATGGTTATGTACATTATTTTTGTATATAATAATGAATATACTTTAATTTTATTATTGTTACCTTGTAAATAGTTTTTAAAGCACAAATAGTATTTTTAGTTAATGTTCAACTAAGAAATATATTTTGATGAATTAATGGATTTTGGAATTAAATAATATTTTAATAAATTATTATTATTATTATTAAATTAATTTTTATTAAATTTAAATGATCATATAATTTTATGAATGAAATTGTAATTTTCATTAAGATTTGAAAGCCATTTTTGTCAAAACCCATGAATTCTGGATAAATGTCAATTTTTATTTTAAAAATAAAAATTAACATATTTAGAAAATTATTTATATAAAATGAATATTATTTCTGAAATAATGATTTAAAAATTATCCAATGGTGATTTTTTCATAATTTTCTGAGACAATCAAAATTTTGGGTAAAAATTAAATACCGTTTAAATATATAATGTGTTTTATGACATCATAATGACCCAATAATTATGTAATAAAATACTATAAACTTTATGTTCATCCAATATATGTTTTAAAATTAAAATAATGTGATTTTGGGTTTGTTTGTTTTATTTTAAAAAGTTTTAATGGACCCTTCAAGACTTATTAAACATCTTTTCTTTTTAAATTGTTTTCCTTGGGAGTGTGACTCACCTCCACATAAGCAACCCAATTATTTTAAGAAGTTCGGACTTTGAACTTATAAAATATTGCTTTAAAATTCCCTTTTCCATACACCATGGTAAAAAACTATGGGCTGGTTTTTGGTTTGGATTAGTTTAATGTGATGTGTCCCAAACCTAAATAATAAATAATTCTCTCACCTTTCCTATATAAACCCACCCAAGCTACCACTTCCTCCTCACTAAAAGCCTTTGGATTTCATCCAACCTCTTCCCTCATCTCTCTAGAATCATCACAAGGTGCACCAAGCTCCCAAGAAGTCTTTCTCAAGCCTCTCTCAAGCCTTTGGAAGCACACTTCCAAGTAAGGGTTTTTCTTCCTTTCTCATTTTTTTCCAATATTATTTAAATTGTTATTCCCTTTTAATTTCAATTATAAATGTTGGGGTATGGTTTCTCACCTCCCCCATACTTCCCTATTTATGTTTTAATGATGGTATACCCATTTATCTCTCATTAAATTCCTCCCATTTACACCCGTTACTATACCAAAATTCTGAAAGGAATTTCTCTCTCCTCATTTACATTCAAGAAATTCTTTAGTATCATGAATCTAAATTCCATTACATTTGTTGGGACATGTATCTATATGACCCCTTACTGTACATGTCATGTAAATATGATGAGACAACCCTTTCTCTTTCATCAACCATTTTTATGAGTTCTTATGTCACGCCGTTACGCTGCAGAAATTGCACCGTGCTTTTCCAAGCCAAAGTATTTTTATAGTGAATACCATGCCCATTTCTCTATCAAGCGTATTCACCTTTATGCACATTTACATATTTTTTAAATAGTTTCATGTTTTTATTCCACATCAGTTTATCTTGGAATAAAATATTATGTTGAATGATTCAATGTTTTATGATTCATGTGGCACACTTATGCATTAAATGAAATGTTTAAGAAGGGTGCACCCTGACAGCGCTCCATTACATTGGGTAAAGTATAGTATTATGATATGCCATGTGTAATGGGTGTTTAATCATGGTAATTCAAGTGAAATGATGGTTTACTCGTGCTTCATGTGCAATTAGGGGTTACTCATACTCTATGTGCAATGAACCTTGGCTCATGCGAATCCCATGTTTAGTGTTGTTGCCACATTTCCATGTTTTGATTATCATGCTTTATCATGCCTTTATGTTTATGATTATCTTTTTATCTATTGATATACCTATTTTCTAACATTTATTGTACTCTTCATGTTATTCCATGATTATTCCCTTACTGGGCTTTATATATCACCATTTTCTTATGCATGTCCTTAGGTTATCCCATGCAATGCTAAGTACGAGGGAATGTAGTGGTCTTGTAAAGGATGTTTTCAATAAATATGTTGAATTTATTGTTTTAATTTGTTATGTAATGATCCTAATCCCCATATACACTATACCTCTCAATCTTCTATGTTGTATTAAGTGAATTTTATGTAATAAATTATGTTTAATTGTGTAATAAAAAGTAGGGTTGTTATAGATATTCCTAGTAGTAAGGTATAAATTTTTAACTCCTCCTCTATATTTTATTTTTCACTATTTGATTTTATTCATCCTCAAATTTAATTTAAAAATTTAATAATGAAAACATATTTATAATTATTATGAAATTATTTAATTATAATAATGCTAGAATCAACCACCCTCCACATTTTCAATAAGAAAAAAGGAAACATGAATTATGTGTTGTGCGTACTATATCCTCCACATTGCAACAAGTTTTCCCCATCAAAACCATTCATTGGTTTCCCTAATAGGGATTTTAATATATTATTATTATATTTATGGAATTTATTAGATTTTAAATTGATAAAATATATTACCTATCCTCTAACATTCTATGAAAATGAAATCATCACCTATGTGTAAGTACAAAAAATCACCTCCATGGATAGGTGTATTCCAATTTTCAATACCACCATAATAAATGGTTTTAGTTATATATATTTTTTTGATTATATGTGACATATAAAGTAATATATATGATTAATATGTCTCTTTATGGGTAACACATAATGAAATATCATTATGAGATAATTTATCAATATCATTAAATAACATGAAACCAGTTCATCAACATTTTCTTCTTCATAAAAAGGGACTAAAACTCCAATATAATTGAACTATAAATAAAAATATGTTTATAAAAATAAATTTCATATCATTTAATGGTAATTAATGATTATCATTGAGAGAGATATGATGATCAAAACTAAATATAGGAATGCATTTAAAAATGATCATGATTATTAACACCCACTGCTAAAAATATATTATAAAAATATAATATATGAAGATAATTTCCATTATTAAAGAGTAAAAATAGAAATATATATGAATATTATTCTAAAATACACAATTAATATATTTATCTTTGCGACACAAGTTTATAAAACCCATCCATTGAAATAAAGGGTAAATTTAGGGTACTTTGATACTCAAATATTTTCTTTGGGTTATATACTTTATTCCCAGTATTCATTCCCATATTTAAGAAAAAAATTAATTTATTTGATTATCTATCATTCTTTATATGGAAATATTTTTTTTACCCAAATAATTTGTTATGATGGATATTTTTTTAATTAAATTAAAGAAATAATAACTTTTTTAAAAGTGACTCGAATATAAGTTTTAAAATGATTATTTTTTGAAGACCTTTTTCAAAAATTGGTTTTTCTTATCTTTAATTTATAAATATATAATGGATTTATGTTTCATGTTTCACACTATATTTTCATTTATTATGTGATTATTATTGGTGATCAATATTTCTTTATCAAATAATTTAATTCATGTTGTTTTTATGTCATTTTTATGTTTTAAAAATCCCATATTATTTCTATGGGTTCTTTATAAATAAAGAATGACTTCCATTAGGACGTTTTAGATACACATTATTTTTAAATGGGTTTATAATGATATTTTAAATATATTTTTTCTTATCACACATATGTCTTCATGATGATTACTGGGATCCTATATCTCTTTCCAATGCATTGGTTTAAGCATACATCTCAAGAGATTTTTATATATTGACATAATGAGTTTTTTCACAAAGAAAAGGAAAAGTTAGGCTTACTCACATTTTTAGGCAAAAAAATAATGAGTTTTTTCATAAATATGTGTGAATTATTATCATTGTCACATATGTTTTCCTACTATAATGCGAGTTCCACAATTCCAACTTTTTTATCAAGTAATGCCAAATTTTATAGATGAATTTCATTTCCATGAAATGAAATATTTTAATGTATATTACTTATTTTTAGATTTTTCCAAAATTTTATTTCATGATCATTTTTTATAAGATTATTGAGATGTGTTTTTGGCCATATCATATCTTTTATGATTTCCTAATGATTATTTTATGATATTATATTATTCTAAATTTTTATAATATTATAATCTAAGGCCTTTTAATCTTTTAATATGTCATTTATGTATTTATGAATTTCTCCATCATGTTATTAAAAGTATTTACCTAACTCTATGTCCGAGATCACCCATTTATTATGTTTATATTCCCATTATTATGAGGATTATTATATGTAAGGACCCGACCCTAGTTTCCCAGAGTCAGTGCCTTATTTTATGACATTGGCATATAAACAAGGAATATACATCCTGAAGGACCAAGTAGTTTAGTAGATTTTGGAAACAAGATACATATATAAGTTCAACATTACATCATTAAAGGAAATAGAACACTAATTTATTCCATTATAAACATACATTCCTCCTATATTATACCAGAAAGTCACTCATAACCTACTTATTCATATCCTGGGGAAAATGAAATATAAGAAAGGGGTGATCTAAAATGCTAATTAAGTGTAAGAAATATAGAAAAATATATCATAAAAATAAACATTAAGCATGGTGAATAATTGAAAACACATGGATTTACAAATAATAATCTTGAACACATTATGGCAGGAATATGAGTTAAGTAAATATTTCCATAATAAAACATAAGCATGAGTATTCTACTAGTCAAATAGCCACATGAACTATGAATTTATAGCTTCATAATAAGGTAAGCGTATATTCCAAACATTCTAAAACATATATTAAAGTCATCGAATAATACATCTAAAAATGATTAAGGCCTTGACTAAAACCATATCTTAAATTGGGCAAGGCCTCGCACAAGTCCACATCTATTTGTCTCATGAAACCTACTAATGCATATAGGGGATATAGAGGGATACAACCATCATATAATAAGTCAAATTAATTCCTAATATGATCTATGATAACCACAAACAACATATACATTCATATTTAAACTCAAATATGAAATGAAAATAATTTTCCCCAAACATTAATCTTAAATAATAACCATTTGGAGTAAAATGGTGAATGGTTTTAGGATATAATAACCACCATAAAACTTGTAATAATCCATAAAATTAAATATTTTATATGATATCATAAAATAATAATCCCAATAATACATAATAATCAATAAGTATGTTGAAACAAACAAAAATACTCTTATAAAATCAATGAGTAATTTTTGAGATAAATGATCTTTTATTTTGAAAATAAGAGTTCTTTTGGAAAAGTATGTGTAAAAAACCAAAATTTAAGTATGATAATATTTTTACAATAAAATTAGTGATTTTATAATGATAATGGTGTAAAAAATAGATTATAGAGTGCCCTTGAAAATAGGAAAGAATTTTAGAAATTCCTTGAATCGAGCTTGTATTTCGGAAATAATTTTGAAAGTTCCTTTTAAAAAGTGTAACTCCCCATAAAACAAGGAAGAATTATGGTTGGTAAAAATATGTAGAACACTAAATTATAATTTATTAGGATTAAATAATTATACATAATAATTTCATTAAGATAATTTAGACAATAAAAGTAACCTGAATGAAAAAGGAGGTTCAGGTGGAAAACCCTTACCTTAAGTCTGAATGCATTCCGCTCTTGAACATAAGTTCATGGAATATGAAATTAGAATTATTAATAAATTATTTAATAACCTATTATACATGTATTTATTTTATCATATTTATGTTTTGTTAATTTATATCCTTATTGATAAGTTATTATATAGATTTCTGTCGTTCTAGAGTGTTCGTTTTCTTGATTTTCAAAATCAGGTCACTTGTTTTGAAGTAATGGAGTTCATGTGGAATGGATGTAAATAAATAGAATTAAAATTACATATTATTTATGTATATATATAGTTGTTAATGGTAATTTTAATCATTTTGTTACATTAAAAGAGGATGAATCATTAAATGAAATATTAATGACATTAAAATAGATTATTTTAAAGGTATTTTGATTATTAGGAATTAGTTTTGTCATATGATTTAATAATATGTATATATAATGGTCCATGAATATTTATTATGTTATAATACATAGATTATAGTCTGTTTCAACCATCAAAATTGTTTCATGACCAGTAATAAAGGATAAATTGAAGAATGAAAGTTCGTCATCCACAAAGGTTATAAATTGGAACCTCGTGGACGTTGATTTTGTTTATAATATAAAAGGGAGAGAGTAAGAATATTCATCATGGTTTTTACATTTACATGATATAAATCCACTATATATATGATATTGGAGTTATCATGGTCATTTGAATAGAGTATGTGGGGATAGGATAACAAAAGAAGATAAATTGAAATGAAACTAAATGAAAAAGAAGGGTGCTTTACCTCTTGCAATAACCTCCTTGAGAACCTCCTTAAGGGAAGGGGTTATTACCTTTTGGAAATACCAAGAGATTCTTGGAATTTGGGAGTGACTAATTAAGGGTATTTGGGTATAACTTTGAGGATATTCAAGGCTTATAGGAGTGAAGAAAAGTGGGAGTGAGGGGGGGGGGGGGGGTTATAGTGGAGGAGGGGAGTGAATTTTGAATATTTTATTCAATATTTTATTATTTTCCTCAAGAAAACCAATAGTATTGTTTCATGTGACCCATAATAGTAATAAGTTCATGTGAGTTTGAACCAAGTGGCCTTAAATTACTCATGATATCATAAATAGTGTATTTAACTGATAATTTGTATGTACGATATTTTACCGGATTTCACTATTCATAAAAAATTCTATAATTTCAGAAAAATACCAAAAATTCACCCCAACCATTTTTTGATGTGTAGAATTAAAAAATGAACTCAATTTTTTAAAAATAATTCTCTATATATTATTAATTTAATTTTTTTATAAAATCATAGTTATTTCAAAAAATAACAATTTTAAAGGTATAATTAGTTTTATATCACATTGAAAAATTAATTATGATCTCATTATATTATTATATTAAAAAAATTAATATCATTATTTAATATTCATAAGGGTCATATTACTATTCACATTAATATTCATAAGGGTATGTTACTATTCACCAAAAATCATGTTTGTTCTATCAGACTCCAAATGACTTACTGATCACAACTCTAGATGACCGTTTTTCGAAATTCAAAACATAGAAGAGTAAATTTTTTTTTAGTGTCTAGATTATAAAATGTGTTGTTTTGTAGGGACTCAGTATTTCATGTATTCAATATTTATTTTCAAAACCATGGGGTGTTACATTCTCCCCTCCTTAAAAAAATTTCATCCTCAAAATTCACAGAATATTACCTCACAAAAAGATATGGGTAGGTCTTCCTCATAAGCTCCCTAGGCTCCCATGTTGCCTCTTCGATTTTATGATTCCTCCAAAGTATCTTTTCAAACAATTCGACCCAATCCTCAATACTTTTTCTTTAGTGTACATAATTTGGATAGGCTCTTCATAGTAGGATATGTCAGGTTCCAACTCTATACCTTCATAAGTGAGGACATGCATTGGGTCTGGCATGTACTTTCTCAGCAATGAGACCTAAAACACTTTGTGTACTTTGGACAGGCTAGGCTGCATAGCCAAATGATATACAACGACTCCAATTATCTCCTGGATTTCAAAAGGCCCAATTTACCTAGGGCTCAGTTTCCCTTTCTTTCCAAATCTTATAATTCCCTTCCATAGAGATACTTTCAAGAAAAAACAATCTCCATCATGAAATTATAGATCCATCCTTTGATTATCGTCATAGTGCTTTTTTATGCTTTCAGCTATTTTGATATGAACTTGAATATTCTTTACCTTCACTGTTGTTTCCCCCATAATCTCTAGAGCAACAGGCCTCCTTTATCCAACTTCATCCCAACAAGTTTGTGTATGAAATCTCTTTCCATACAATGTATCATATGGCACCATTTGAATACTTTAATGGAAACTATTATTGTAGTAAAATTACACTAAAGGTATGTATTGATCCCACATACCTTGAAAGTCATGTGAACATGATATCAACATGTCCTCTAATGTTTGTATTGTCCTCTCTGATTGCCTGTCAGTTTGTGGGTGGTAAGCAGTACTCAATCGAAGTTTGGTATCCAAAGATTTCTGAATAATTTTCTAGAATTTCAATGTAAATCATGGGTCATGATCAGACACAATTGAGAGAGGTTCCCCATGAAGTCTCACACCATCATTGATATAGAGTCTTTCTAGGCGCTCCAGTGGAAAATCCTCCCTTATAGTGAGGAAATGTGAAGATTTTGTAAGTTGATCCATAATTACCCCTATTGTATCATTCTTACTTGGAGTTTTGGTAAATCCAGTGAAAAAATCAAAGGTGATTTCATCCCATTTCCACGTAGGAAAATGTAGAGGTTGCATGACTCCTTTTGAATGTTCCCTTTCAGCCTTCACTTGTTAACAGACTAAATATCTTGATATATAATCTGTAATTTCCCTCTTTATGTTATACCACCAGAAATGTTCCTTCAAATCTCTATACATATTAGTGCTACTAGGATTTATGGATAAATTATAACTATGAGAATCATATAATAAATCCCTTTTTAGCCCAGGTACAGCTAGAACGCAAAGACTCTTGCCAAATTTTAGAACACCATCTTCACACACAAATCCCAGTCATCTTCCCATATTTTATAGAATTAATTTTCCTTTGAAGGTTCTCATCATTAGGCTGAGAAGATTTAATTCCTTTTAATAATGATTTTTGGGAATCCATTTGAAAAAGTAATGTTTTTCCACCTTCTTTGATAATTCCCATTTTCATATTTACTGAATACATGTATAAAGGATCCTTTTCAATCCTCATTTTACTGAGAACTCCATGATCTTTCATGATCAATGCATCACCTACCTTGTTTAGCTTTCCAGGGTGGTAGTGTATGGAACAATCATAATCCTTGAGTATTTCGAGCCATCTTCTTTGCATCATGTCGAGTTCTTTATGTGAGAAGATATACTTTAGGATCTTGGGATCTGTATATATCTCTCATTTTTCTCCATAGAGATAATTTCTATATATCTTCAGAGGGAAGATTACCACTACTAACTCAAGATCATGACTGCGATTTTTATGTTCATGAATTTTTAACTTCCTTGATGAATAAGAAATAACTCTATCATTTTGCATAAAGACACAAGCAGGTCCTTTCTTTGATGCATCTATAAAAATAAAAAACCCATCATTCCCTGGTGGTAGGGTTAGGATAAGATCATTCACTAATCTCCTCTTTAATTATTTGAAACACTCCTCACATTCTTTTTTCCATACTAACTTAACCCCTTTACATGTAAGATTGGTCATCAGGTTGGCTAAATGGGTGAAGTTCTGAAAAAAATGTTGATAATAACCTAATAAACCAATAAAAAAGCATACCTCAGTTATGTTTGTTGGAGTAGACCATTCCATCATAGTCTTTGTCTTCAGAGGATCAACATATTTTCCATCTTTAGAGACAATGGTTCCTAGAAAAGAAAGTTATTGAAGCCAAAATTCACACTTTCTAAACATCCTATATAATTCATTTCTTCTAAGAGTCTTTAGAATAGTGCACAATTGATTTTTATGATCTTCATAGATTTTTGAGTATACCAAGATATCATCAATAAATACCATCACAAAGTCATCAAGATATTCCTTGAAAACACTATTCATTAAATCCATGAAAATAAAGGGTTCATTAGTCACCACAAAAGGCATTACTGTAAACTCGTAATTCCCATACGTGGTTTGAAATACTATTTTTGGAATGTATTTTTTCCTCACAAGCAACTGATGATATCTAGATCGAAGATCAATATTTGAATAATATTGATCTCTATGAAGTTGATCAAATAAATCATTGATGCTAGGTAGGGGATACTTATTCTTTATTTTTATAGCATTTATCTCCCTATAATCAACGCACAACCTCATGGATCCACCTTTCTTATTAACGAAAAGAGCAGGGGCTCCCCAAAGAGAAACACTAGGGAGAATAAATCCTTTATCAATCAATTCCACCTGTTGTTTCTTTAGTTCTAATAATTACACAATGTTAATTCTATAAGGAGTATTTGATATGGCCCTTGAACAAGGAATTAAGTAAATGGAAAACTCAATTTCCCGCTTTGGAGGATGTCCAGGTAAGTACTCTAGAAACAAATCAATATATTCTCTCACAATTGGTATGTCCTATATCTAAAAATTCTTCTTCCCAACCATAGTAATTTCATTCCCTTCCTCTACAATAATTTAATTCAGTTGTGCTATTAAGGGTGGATCTAGATGGGAATCAGATGGTGATGTTTCTGGCCTAAAGATAATAGATTCCATATCTTCCTAAAAAATTGTTACCTTCTTCTTCTTGCAATTAATTTTCTCATCATGGATTTAAATCCAATCCATAACAAGGATTATATCAAATTCAATCATGTTCATGAAAAAAATGGTAGATAAATCACATTTATATGACATAATTGGGACTGCCTGACACAACTTTGTTTCTATGATACTTCCCTTAGAAGTTTTGACTGACAACTACCTTATTAAATCAAATTATAAATATCTAATTTTCTTAAAAAACTATGAATATATGAAGAATACGATGATATAGAATAAAATAAATAATTTTCTAATATTGAAGAAATGATTAAATTACCTACCACCACATCATTAAGAACTTCAATATCCACAGTTGTGATCACATAAGCTTGTCCCTGCTCCCTTGGCCTTTTCTGTGGCATGTTTCCCTAATGCTTTAGAAACTAATTAGCATAGTGTCCCAACTCATGAAAATTATAGCATTGAACATTAATATCTTCTTTATTCATATTACAATCACCAGAAAGATGTCCTTTCTATCCACATTTTTAGCATACTTCTTTTCCCTTTAAACCAGAACCATGATGTTTCCTTCCACAATTATCACTGGGTGGAAATTCAACTCTTCCCTTCTTCCCTGTTTCCATATTTACTTTCCTAGAGTTTTTAGTATCACTCTTATTCTCTTACTTTCTCTTAATGTTATAATACTTAGAGAATTATTTTTCTGTCTTGATAGCACATGAAACTATATCTTTATATGATAAGAAATTTTTGGAGACCAGTGCCCACTAGAGGAACAAATTTAGGCCATCAAAGAATCGATCAATCTTGCTCCTCAGGTTTCGTATGTAGTCCACAACATGACTTTCTAACCTTGTGAAGTTAGCTTCATACTTTGTAACAATCTAATCTTCCTTTTGCCTCAAATTTAGAAACTACCTTTCCATATCCGCTCACTATTCACGAGAAAAGTATTTATCTAGGAATATTTCCTTAAATTCTATCCATTACATCTCTTTTATCTCTTCCTCTTCCTTTGTGTTTTGGATTAATGACCACCAATAATCTTCATCTCCTGATAGATGATAAATTGTCATGACGACCTTCTCTCTTTTGTTACATCCTAGAGAAAGAAATATCTTCTCTAGGGAAATTATCTACTTCTTATCTAAAAATGTGTTTGTAGTCCCATTGAATGATGGAGGTTTCTTTTGCATAAATCGGTCTAAAAAATATACCCCATGTGGTGGATCTAGATGTTCCATACATGTAAGGTTATTTTTAAAAACCTGAGTAAGTTATCCCTATATAGTTATAAGCGGATTTGCACCAGTCGTAGCACCAGAGCCAATATCATTATTTTGTGTCGGAGGGAAATCCCTACATGGGATGCACATGTTCATGTGGTTTCCTTTTCTTCCACTAGACACCATTTCTAAATAATGGATTACACAAGATTAGGGTATGAGTCATAATGTATCATCTCAATGTAGAAAAATACTTAGCATAAATTTAAATTTGATACATAACTAATCTCTTAATCATAAACATGGTTTCTTTGAGGAAAAATTTACATTTAAATCCTTCATAATGGATTGTAATGAAAATGTGAATTATCCTAAGAATATGACCTAGGAGTGTCAAACCAGGTGCCCAGTAAGGACCGTTGTTGTGTACCACAATACCCTGGGTCAATCCCAAAACTCTTTGTTGGAGTTTTCACTCCTAGGTACATCTGTTCGAGAACTATATCCACTTGTAGTATCCAGACATGGATTCATTTAATAGAAATATACACATAATCTACTCTTTACTAAAATACCCGGATGTCTTTGAATGCTTATCTAAAATGACTATCTTATGGATTTGTTCCCTAATCTAAATTTTCTAAATCTAGTTTCTATGTTTTCTACTAAACATCCTTTGATAGCAACTGTAAGGACCCGACCCCATTTTCCCAGAGTCCGTGCCTTATTTAATTACATTGGAATATAAACAAGGAATATACATCACGAAGGAAAATGAAATTTAGTAGCTTTTTCAAACAAGATGCATATGTAATTTCATCATTACATCATGAAAGTAAACACAACACTAATTTACTAGAGATTATCGTTATCCCGTTGGGATTGGTGCTTTCATTTTGGACGAGAGTCGAGCCAAGAGGCGGTGTGGTTTTCCCTTCGAGGCCTTCCTCTTCCCTTGCAGAATCCAGCAATGCTTCAAGTGATTGGTAATTATTTATGGAGTTTTCTCTGTTCGGACTAGGATACTCTTCAAGTGCAGGTGATGTCTTCTCCAATGATTTGTGTGGAGGTTAACTTAGACGAGGTTGTCCCTTCTAGCATGTTGATTCTGGCTGGCATTGGATTTTCTTTGAAGAAAAGGGTGTTATCGCATGAGGCGCCTCATTTTTGTGTGCATTGTTGCCGGTAGGGTCACTCCCTCAGCTTCTATAGACGGTGACAAACTGTCAAGGACGGCGGCCCTTCCAAGGCTCTTGTGCTTGTCTCCGAAGAGATTAACTTTGGAGTCCTTACTCGTTGAGGCACATCTTTTAGAGTCTCTTCGCACATCGATGAGTCCGGTGAAAGGTGGTAGATCTCTTGAGGATTCGTTAGGATTAATGCAGGCCGCAGTGGCTTTAGAGGGAAAGACGGGGAAAAGTTTGAAATGTGATTAGCGGTGTCCGAGCATTGGTATCCTCACCAAGGCCAAGTCCAGGGAGACAACTTTTTTAGGTTCAGATTCAAAGGTTCTTTACCATGACCGCAACATCGGCTCATTTAACGAGTCATGATTTCCTTTATTATATGGAACGTGCGGGGTATAGGAGAACGGGTAAAATGTGCCTTCTTGGCTTTAGAGGTTCGTCAGGTGAACGCGTATATGGCTATTGTGCTAGAATATAAACAGAAAATTGATCATATCTCTTCGTTTACCAGATATTTAGGCTTTGCAGAATGCATGCAAGATGACTTCTGTAATAAACACTTTTGGATTTTTTGGAAGGATTCTATTTCAGTGGAGTTTGTGGAAGCCTCTTCTCAGCATATTACTACAAGGGATAGAGCAGCGAGTGTGGAGGTTCTCTTCACCTTTGTGTATGCGAGTTGTGTCAATATTGAAAGAGTGAATCTTTGGAAGAGATTGCAGATGTTTCAACCTGGTAATTTAGCATGGTTTATCAGGGAAGATTTTAACACTATTCTCGATTCATCATAAAGAGAGGAGGTATAGGGTCGGACAGTCTTGCAATGCCAGATTTTAGGGATTTTCTAGTAGCCAAGGACTTGATGGACATGGGTTTTATTGGGAGAAAATTCACTTGGTGCAATAACTGCAAAGGACAGAGTAGGATATGGAGCATGCATGTTCATCTCTTATCCAATCTTCAAGGGTTGGATTCTTTTTCTCAAGCCTCAGTGACACATTTGTCCAGATCAGTGTCACACCATGATCCTCTTCTTGTTATGCTACAAAGGAGTGAGATGCGGAGTAAATAGTTTTACTAATCTTCAAGATGGCATCAAAAAGGTGATTTCATGCCGGTTGTGAAGAGCTCTTGGGAACAACTGATGGAGGTACCTGCATGGGCCAGCCTCACGAGATGATTACAGTGGCTTAAAAAGGCCTTGAAAGAGTGTGATGGTAACTATGTGGATGAGGAGCTCAACCTGGAAAACATAAAATCTAATATTGAGAAAATGGAGGATAGTCTTCCAGAGGCCTGGGATGATGATAGGTTTTCCTATTTGGTGGATAAGAAAACCTTTCTCACTAAAAAGATTTTAGAAATTGAGAGGATTAGTAGACAGAAATCTAGAGCTCTAGGGATCATGGAAGGGGATAAGAACACGACTTATTTTCAAGCTTGATTTAAGGAAAGAATAAAGGATAAGAAGATAAATCTCAGACTTGATGATGACACGTTTACTCTTGATCTTCTGGTTGTAGGGATGATTGCTCTCAACCATTTTGAGGGGCTTATGGCAGGGCAGAATACCTTACATAGAGATCAGTATATAAGGGGTAGTGAAGAGATGGATTTCTTGGAATGTATACCTCGATTGGTTGAGGATAAGGACATGAGTTATCTGATAGACATGCTGATCGGGGAGGAAATCAGTGAAACAGTTATGAGAATGAAGAAGGAAAGTGCACCGGGACCTGATGGTTTTCTTGAGGCATTTTATTGTGAGGCCTGAGAGATTTTTGGAGAGCAGGTTAAGGGGGTGGTATGGGATTTCATCAGGGGAGGAGAACTCAATAGAGATACTTGCACATCAAGGGTAGTTCTTATTCCCAAGGCCAGAGATCCCAATGAAATTAACCATTACATACAAATATGTTTATGAAATTTTGTTTACAAGATCCTTATCAGTATTTTAAATAGAAGAATCAACCAGGTGATACCCAAGATTGTCTCTAAAGAGAAAAATGGATTTGTGCAAGGTAGGGGCATTCAAGGAGCTATTAGTATTACAAGAGAAATGGTAGAGGATCTGAATAAAAAAAATGATTGGATCCAATGTGATGGTGAAAGTGGATATGGATAAGGCATATGACAGACTTGAATGGAGATTTTTGTTAAAAGTAATGAGGAAATTTGGTTTCCATGAATGGTTTTGTGATCTTTGATTCACGTGCTATGCTTCCCCAAGGATTAAAATTTCTCTCATGGGTAAAGGCTTCGGTTTTTTCAAAACAGTTCGGGGGGTGAGGCAATGAGATCCCTTATCTCTAAGTCTCTTCATTAGGGCTCAGGAGGCTCTTTCAAGGAATATTCACAAGGGGCTGGTTGATGGGAAGATTATTCCCTTCAAGAATAAATTAGGGGACAACTTAGTTTCTCATCTCATGTTTGCTGACGACATACTTTTCTTCATTAACGGTATGAAATGATCAGTGGATGGACTTATTAATATTATGTCGACCTATGGTGTGTTGAGCGGGCAACAAATCAACCTCAGGAAAAGTAATGTGTTTATTTCCAATAAATGTTCTAGGAGGCATAGAAGGGACATTCAAGAAAGGATGGGTATGAAATAATACCAACTTCCTATGATCTACCTCGGTGCTCTAATTTCCAATGGCAGAATAAAGAAGGTTCTGTTTTATAACATTTTGAATAGGATCATGGGGCAGATTTATAACTAGAAAAGTAAATTAATTTCCTTTGATGGGAGTATAACGTTGATCAACATGGTTCTAACATCTATTCCAATGCATATTCTTTCTATTATCAAACCCCCAAAGGTACGATCGTAAAAATTGAAAATATCATGAACTCCTTTTTATGGGATGAAAAATAGGTTGAACGGTGCCATTGGGAATCATGGAAAAGACTTGTCAAACCAATTAAGGAGGGTGGGATTGGGTTACAGAGTGTGGTTGAAACAATGAAAGCCATACATGCATGATTGTCATGGGAGGTGATTCATGTGACTTCTTTATGGGAAAAGTTCATGAAAAATAGGTACGGGGAGGACTGGCAGGGATGGGCTGATCACAACAGCAGGATGTCTAATCGTGGCCGATGCATGAGTAAGCACTTGGAGGTCTTGTAGGACCATACAAGATGGATTGTTGGACAGGGAGACATCAAAATGTGGACGAACAACTGGGCAGGGAAGGAGTTTTTTTCCAGGGTGTCTGGCTCTGAACATCACTGTCAAAGAGGACTTCAGGTATCCAGACATTCTAAACACTATTTTAGATGCTGAGCAGAAGGAGGTTTACAAATTCATTAGGCTAGTGGAGTAACCAGATCAATGTGTGTTTGCGGGATCAAGAGCAGGCAGGTTTTGCGGGCGCGACTACAAGAATCTGATACATGTGCGGAACAGTGACGACGAGTGGAACTCCAAGCTCTGGTGTAAATCAATTCCTGGAAAATTAAAATTTATGGTTTGGAGACTTAGATATCAGTCCATTCCTATAGAGGATAACATTCAGGAGAAGGGAGTGGCTATGGGATCTCGTTGTCAGTGTTGCAGCTATCCTCAAAGCGAATAAGTTGAACATGAATTCTTCACTAGGGAATGGGCGAGAGCATTATGGGATTTCTTGAGGCAGTTTTTACACAACAGTGGATGCTGGGTTTCGCTTCAAAACATCCAGGAGGTTTGGTTTCTGGGGGATGGACAGGCGGAGGTTGAAATCAAAGTCTGGGGTATGATTTTTTTAGTGGAATGTTGTACTCTTTGGGAAGCAAGGAACAAGGATAGAGATGGTATAAAACGATCTCCAACCTTTAACACGGGTTAAACTGATGGTTGTAGAAATGGGTCCGCTTATTAAAGGGGGGCCATATACTAATTCTTTTAAAAAGTTCATTCTAGGGGTTTGCACACACAGAGGTGCACAGATTCAGCAGGGTAGATGGGTATGATG
Source organism: Viscum album (assembly GCA_963277665.1). Classification (NCBI taxonomy): domain Eukaryota; kingdom Viridiplantae; phylum Streptophyta; class Magnoliopsida; order Santalales; family Viscaceae; genus Viscum; species Viscum album. The sequence continues at coordinate 1,558,987,639 of OY728158.1, forward strand.
AAATGTCCCTCGTTCATGTGTTAAATTGAATGTGGACGGCTCTTGTATGGATGATGTTATGAGGGGGGGGGGGTATAAGGGACAACATGGGGGTCTGTTCTCCTTGCCTTAAGTTCATATTATGATGCAGACACGTCTATTGGAGCCGAGACACGTGCCATGGAAACCAGGCTGTCACTTTACAGGAGCTTCAACATAAATATTTCTGAAGTGGAGTCTGATTCAACTGTTCTAGTACGGAAGTTAACTCAAGATGGTAAGGCACCTTGGGATTTAACCTATACTATTAGGCAATGCAGGACTCTCCTATGTCAGGGAAATTTTATTCTCCACATGTGGAGGGAGGGGAATGACGCAACTGACACTTTGAATAATAAAGGATTGACAGGGGAAAGGTTGATTTCTTACACCAGTCTGGGTTCCTTACCCAATGAGTGTAAGGTCTATGCTAACGGACATGCACTAGGTCATCACCATTTTTTCCCTCCTTGAGGCAAGGTTGTTCTTGATTTTCTTTCAATAAAATTTTAACTTTCTGTCATATCCCAAGAAAAATGAAACATAAGAAAGAGGTGAGATCAAATTCTCAGTAAGTGTAAGAAATAAAGTGAAAGATATCATAAACATAAACATTAGTCATGGTGAATAATTTAAAACACATGTCTTTACAAATAATAAACACGAACACATTATGACAGAAATATGAGCTGACTAAATATTTCTACAATAAAACATAATCATAGGTATTATACTAGTAGAATAACCACATGAACTATGAATTTATAGCTTCATAATGAGGGAAGTGAAAATGCCGGACATTATAAAACATATTTTCAAGTCCTCTGCCAAGAAATCTAAAAATGATTAAGGCCTCGGCCAAAACCATATTTCAAATTGGGAAAGGCCTCAGCCATGTCCACGTATATTTGTCTCATGAGACCTACTGATTCATCGAGGGGCTATAACATAACCCAACTATCACATAATAAGTCCAATTAATTCCTCATATGAGTAGGGATAAACATAAACAACATATAAATTAATATTGAAAATCACATATGAAATGTATATAACTTTCATCGAACATTAAGCTTAAACACAAACCATTAAGAGTAAATTAGTGAATGGTTTTAGGATAGCATATCCAAAATAAAACTAGTCATAAGCCATAAAATTAAATATTTTAGATGATATCATAAAATAATAATCCCAATAATACATAATAATCAACAAGAATGTTGAAACATATGAAAATACTCTTATTAAATCATTGAGTAATTCTTGAGATATACACTATTTTATTTTGAAAAGAAGAGTTCTTTTGGAATAGTATTTGTATAAAACCAGACATGAAGTAGGATATTATATGCACAATAAAATGAGTGATTTTAAAAGATAATGTTTTAAAAAACAGATTATAGAGTTCCCTTGAGAATATGTATGAATTTGAGAAATTCCCTTGAATCAGGCTTATATTTTGGAAATAATTTTGAAAGTTCCTTTTAAAACGTGCAACTCCCCATAAAATAAGGAAAGATTCTGTTTGGTAAAAATATGTATAACATTCACACAGAATTAATTCGGAGTAAAAAATAATACATAAGAATCTCATTGAGGTAATTTAGACAATAAAAGTAACCCGAATGAAAATGGAGGTTCGTGTGGAAAACCCTTACCTTAAGTCCAAATGTGTTCCACTCTTAAAATTAAGGTCCTGTAATATGAAATTAAACATATTGATATATTATTTAATAACCTATTATAAATGTTTTTACTTTATCATAATTATTTTTAGTTCATTTTTTTCCTTATTGATAAGTTATTATATTGAATGCCGTCGTTCCAGAGTGTTCGTGTTCATGATTTTCATAATCAGTTCATTTGTTTTCAAGTAATGGTGTTCATGTGGAGTTGATGTAAATATACAGAATTGAAATTACATATTATTTATGAATATCTAGAAGTGTTAATGGTCATTTCTATAATTTTGTTACATGGAAAGATGATTAATCATTAGATGAAATATTAATGACATCCACTTAGATTATTTTAACGGTATTTTGATTATTAGGAACTAGTTTGGTCATATGATTTATTAGTATGTATGTATACTGGTTTGTGAATATTTATTAGGTTATGATAAATATATTATAGTCTGGTTAATTCATAAAAATGTCTTCATGACCACTAATTAAGGATAAATTAAAGACCGAAACTTCATCGTCCACGAACGCTATAATTGGAACCTCATGGGTGTTCATTTCATTTATAAAATAAAAGAGAGAGAGTAAGAATATTTATGATGGTTCTTCCATTCACATGATATAATTCCAGAATATAAATGATACTATAGTTATCATGGTCATTTGGACAGAGGTTGTGGGGAGAGGTTAACAAAATAATATAAATTGAAATGAAATTAAATGAAAAAGAAGGGTGCATTACCACTTGAAATAACCTCCTTGAGAACCTCCTTAAGGGAAGGGGTTTTGGTATTTTAGCAAGACCAAGAGCTTATTAGATGTAGGGAGTAACTAAGGTAGGGTATTTGGGTACAAATTTTAGAATATTCAAGGTTTAGAGGAGTGAAGAGGAGAGGGAGTGAGGGAGTTTTATAGTGGAGGAGAGGAGTAAATTTGAATATTTTATTCATTATTTTATTATTTACCTCAAGACAACCAATAATTTTGTTTCATATAACCCCTATGTGAGTTCTAACCAAGTGTACATACATCACTCATGATGTCATAAATAGTGTATTTAACTGATAATTTTTATATATGGCATTTTACCTTATTTTACTATTCAAAAAAATTCAAGAATTTCAAAAAAATCCCAAAAATTCACCCCAATAATTTTTCAGTGTGTAGAATTTAAAAATGAACTCCATTTTTTCAAAATAATTTTCCAAATATTATTTATTTAATTTTTAAATAAAATCATAGTTAATTTGAAAAATAACAATTTTAAAGGTATAATTTGTTTTATATCACATTGAAAAAATAATTATGATCTCATTATCTTATTATCTTGAGAAAATAAAATAATATCATTATTTACTATTCATAAGGGTCATATTTCTGTTCAAATTACTATTCATAAGGGTATGGTAATATTCACCAAATATAAAGTTTGTTCTATCAGACTCCAAATGACTTACTGATCACAACTCTAGATGATCATTTTTTCGAAATTCAAATCATAGAAGAGGCAATGTTTTGTTTAATAGATAGATTATAAAATGTGTTTTTTAGGGACTCAATGTTTCATTCATTCAATATTTATTTTCAAAACCTTGGGGTGTTACATTATATCATATGATATTTCTAGTAAATGTTTTAGAGGAAAACAATTACATAGAAATGTTTTCATGTTCAGAAAAATAATATTTTTATGTAGTTAATCTTCAAAAAAGTTATCTTTTTGGTCCATTGGTTGTGTAATAATTAGTGATAGGTATTATTGAAACTACAATATTAATTTTTTATTTATGAAATTTTTAACATGGGTCACATTAGTTGGTATTAGTGTTTAGTTTAGTTATTTTTTTAGATTAGATGAATTATTTTTAGGATTTGTTTGGAGAAATTTTTAATGAACATACATGAAAAAACAATCCAACTAGGCTCTGAATCGACCCGTGGTAAGACCTAAAGGGTGTTCAAAATCCCCAAAATCTATCAATAAGCACCCAAAAATCCAACAATTACCAGTGGGAATGATTTCCCAAAACCTTAATAAGATACATTGAGGACATATAGTGGAAAATAAATAAAAAATAAATATTCCAAAGTAAAATAAGAACAGGAAAATTTGTGAAAAATCCATGGTAGAAAAATTAAAAAATGGTGTAAATATCCAATATAAAAAAATATGAAAAATAAAACTATCAATATATAATATGTGTGATATATGTGAAACACACAAGCATCTCACAACTAGCTACCCATTCTTAGCTATCATAAACCTCACCACTTCACTATGTCTCTTTTCCCTTTCCTACATCATAAAAATCATGGTCTACACACCCTAAAGGAGTGATCAAGGTTCTGTGATAAATAGGATAAGTAGGATCTCAACCAAATGTTCTATGAAAATTTAAAATTAAAAAATTAGAGCATAAATAATATATGAAAAACATGGAATCATAATTTATTTTTCATGTTTAAATAAAAATTATTGTGACACAATTACCATTTTAATTATTCTTACCTAGTGTCTAGATAATGAAACATCACACCTCACTTTTATTAAATCATTTTACACTTATCAAAGCATTCATCACATATTTTATAATATCTATATTAATAAAAATTAAAACCACAATGTAGATCACCCCTAAGATATCCTAGGTCTAAGTTATATATGTCTCTCATGCCTCAATAATAAATAAATACTAGTGTACTAAACAAGTCCGAGGGATAAAGGTTCTACAAAACATATGAACACTCCCAAGGATGAAATACCAAAAATTTGAGATAATATTGTACCTATGACAAATGGCCTATATAATTGAGGAAAAATACTTATGTGATACCCCTTTTGAAACAAGGACAATTCCCAATACTAATCAACCTCCTCAGTCCGTAAGTTATTAATGTGCTCCATATATCAAAATGATTCTGAAGGGGGTTATCACATTTTATAAATAATTTCTAAACAACTTTTTTCTATCAAAACCAAAATATGAAAGACAATTTCATATAACATATCACAACAATTTGAAAACATTATTCTTTATAAAAAACTATAAGGAAGCATTTTTAATAGAAAAACCATATATGAAATCACATAATACATATCATAGATCATACCAATTATTATTTACAAAAAAATTAAGGAAACTAAGAGTATTCAAAGAATATAAATCACATGCAACATACCGAACCACCTACCATAAACATGGGCCACATTACAAACACAACAGGATCTATATATTAAAAGGAATGGAAACACAAAATAAATCAATAAGAGGTCATCAACATTGATTTCCATACCATTGTTTTAAATTTCCATAATCCTAAGTATTGTGAAGAAGATATATCATCACATACCTCAACTATTAGAAGTTACTCACAATAATTAATTTCATATCCATCATATGAGATACAAACAAAAGATTAATCTATAATGTTTTGAGAGAGATCATAACATATTTCAATAACTCTTCTGTGAAGTGCTTCTGATTCCATGATAAAGCAAGAAAATGATTATAATTTGATCATAAAAACCAAATGAGGAAGAACAAATTGAGAAGAGACCAATTCAATAAGAATATATAATTAAGAGATCCCAAGACACACCCTAATATCCCCTTGATTCATAAAGAAAAAATTAGGGTCAAAGGGGGTGATTAGAAGTTTTAAAATGGGGTTCCATCGGTGAAAATGATAAATAAACACTTGATTAATTTTTCCCAACTTAAGGGAACTAGTTATTTAGTTTTTACTAAAGGATAGATAATAGTATCATGTAATGATACATTTCTATTGTAAGTCCCAAAATTAGGTCCGCGGAGTTCTTGTAAAATCCATAATATTTTAGGTGGCCTCTAACTGGTCGTTGACACTCTAGAACCACCATTTATCCCACTTTAGTTTCCCCTATTCCGAACACCCAATTACCATTCTCAAACCTCTGAAAAATATCAAAAGAACTATGAATAATTAAAATAATATATCTAGATGGGATTTTACTCGAGGGTAATGTGGGATTTCATAATTCTCTACACGATTACAATTTTCCCCCAAAAAGTCATCTGGAAGATAGATATTACTGAAATAAGTAAGGCTATTGCACCCTCACCAACGATTCACACTCCCAAGCCTTATCAAACAATGAACAATTCCACCATAATAATTTGAACAATATAGAATAATTTAAACATGTATGGTTTATCTAGGATTCAATTATCTCCACCTTCTATTCTATAAATGACATGTCCTGCTCCAACTCAAATTTCTCATAAATAAAAACTTGGGAAGGATAAAGATTATACTTTTTAGTATTAGATCTTCAGAATTAATCATGGATACCTCTGAATTGTTCTACTAATTTTGACTGATAAGAAAACAATCCTGTATGATTAGATATCCCAATCTCTCCATCATATCTCTAAGAAAATTCCCCTTGTTTCTTAAGCCACCAATGAAATGACCAATGAAAATCATTAAAATAGACCAAGTAACCAATAGAAAACTCAAAAGATATCATCAGTGATCTATATAATATTTATAATAAATCTGAGCTATATATAAGCATAAATGTATATTCTAAATACTTTTTATGTATCCCAATTGAAAATTTTACCTATGATATGGGTCCCTCACTCAACTGACAAACAATAAGGCGTCCTACAATGGTAACCATACAATTATATGAAGGGATCAATTTGGACTGATGACTCATAATTATTATTATGTGCAAACTAAAATAATACTTGATTAATTTTCTAATGTCCACAAAAATAAATTTCACATGAAGATGGACTATCATCCATAGTTTGAATATCATGCTCAGTTTCACCATCTATTAGTTGATGATAAGATATACCCAACCTAAATATAGTGCCCATTATATCTTAGAGATTCCACAAGATTTGAGAAGTCAATATATGATTAATGTTAGAGGAAATGGGAAATGAGACCCCATGAAACCTCAAAATATCCATCATGTATTTCTTACCTTGATTGCCATCCTTGGTGCTATCCCTAGTAGGAATGAAATTAGATTATTTCATCAATCGATCAATCACAAAAAATATGTCATTATTTCCCCATGGAATCCATTGAAATTAAACAATTATGGTCATGAAAACCTCATTCTATTTTCACATTCTCATATGAATATGTGAGAGTGGTCCATAACATATAAGTTCATATACCATAATATATTAACACTTTTAATAATGAGATAAATAATCAGAGATATTTCTCATCATACCTGGACACTAGAGACTCCCTATCATGTCATAATACATATTAATTATTCTTGGATGAGCATCCCTTTATGAGATGTGAAAATAATATGTCACTGAGTTACTAAAGGATGATGGGATGAAAAACTAAATCTTGTAGAGAAGAATTCCATCGGAGTTGTGAGACCAAAAACAGACAGTCTCCTAACAATATAAGGATTCAATAATTCATCTACACTAATAACTGTAATATGTTCGTATAAAATAGAATCATGTAGTGATGATGACATCTGAACATTTGTAAAAAATATTCATAAATAATCCACTTATGTATTGAGAGGAAACTGTGCGAAAATCCCCACAACATTCCACTCATCATTTGATTCCAATAAATCATGGGAAGATAATTTCCTACTTTGGGGGTCATTGATTGAATTCCACTTACTATGGGAGTATGAAATTTTATAGAGAAACTCCTAGAGGTTCTCCAACCAATCCTTATTTTTGAGGTTAAGATTCATCTAAGAGAAGATATAATTGAAAATATTTTAATCAAAAAAGACAATGAAAACATCCCCAAAATTGTTCTTTCACCTACACTTAAAAACATTAATAATAGTAGAAATATCCATGTAATGAGTTGGAAAATTCTTGATATGTAGAAAAATATATCATGAAATGTACAAAAAAACATGGTCACATGGTATAATCACACATAATATACTAGTATGAGATGGATCACATTAAAACAAAAAAAATAATATAGATATCCTTCATGTTAGGAATATAAACAGATATATGAAATTATTACAATTCATCATAAGAATCATAAAATTTTGAATTTAAATATAATTTTACCCCATTATTAGTACGTGTATCAAACAAGGTTTCCATATTTGAGAAATATTTTATGAATAAATGATAATACCAAGTTATTTATTGGATTATAATTTTTCTCATAGTCATTTCATGGTTCATCCAAAGACAATAAAAAAATCACCTTTTCTGAATTGGCTAAGATCCCATGTTTTTAAATCAAATGAACTAAGAACATCACCACTCTATTATAGAAGATTAATTTTAAAACCTTCAAATGAAGGTGCTAAATCCTAAATATTTATATAAACATATTTTTTAGTGCTCATTATATGATTCAGTTCTCTATTAGACAACAATATCATCAAAAAATAAAACAAAAAATATATTGAGATAATAGTGGCATATCTGATTCTAAAAAACCAAAAAAGATACTGAAGTCTTAGTTAGGCCATAAGGCTTTATTGGATATTTATAGTGGTCATACATGATCCCAAAATTGATCATAAGTATACATGGTTCCTTAAAATTTATTTGATGAAAACCCGACCAAAGATTTATTTCAGAAACTACATTTCCCCCTTTACCAAATCAAAAATATCAACCACTTAGGGTTGAGGGTACATATTATTACTTGTTACCTAATTCAATATATGATATAATAAAAATATATGAAGATAACTACTGGTATTCATAGAAGGGTGATCAAATTCAAAACAATTAGAAAAAAATCCCCACCGTGGAGGTCATATGACATGATCTTAATATCTATTATCATAGTAGGTTTCATATTATAAAAGAGTATAAGAATTGGCCGAGTACCAAGATGGAGATAGATGAAGAACTGTACCTCCCTCTATAGAGGATGAATAGGTAAATCACATAGAAAAACCATAGGGAAATTATGATCAGCTATGTAAAGAAAAAAAATAAGAGGATACATAATCACATTCACCTATAATAGTAGAGAACATACTCTTAATATATGAGTGTGAATTTTCTGAACAACTTATCCTGAGTTCCCACTCTCTAGGTATCACTTGGGACCACCCAACTACAATAAAGAACAAAACACACAGATTATTAAAATCAATATATTCTCTAAGATTTACCATCCAATCCACCACAATAATCATGTTAAAATGTTCTAGATAAATAAAAATATAGTCTTATAGTAATTCCACATCATGTATATAAATGAACACAATGTAAAATGAAACCACTACACTCTCCTCTCTATAAGAGGATTTCTATGCTCCAAAAAAAGAAATTGGATCCTTTGGATGTTTCAACATATCCACAAATAAGGATGATATAAAATAATGTGAGGGACCTAAATAACATTGGTTAGTTTCTATAGAATATTAAATTAGAATGGTACCTTAGTTTATATTCAATCTCATATCAAATTCTACATGAACATTCTTAGGTGTCTCAAATTACATCCCTCCAGATGGTTATGTATAGTTCCATATTGAAATAGAAGCATATGAAAATGGATTTTTGGGATTTAGAGATGATTACCCCTAACTATAAATAGGTATAGAAAGAGCCTGGAATAATCCATATAGGTGACCATGGAGACCACATTCACCACAATTCTTCGAAGGTATAAGGAATGTTGACAACATATTCCATACATTTCAGCAATGGAAAAAATTCAAGGGTACACTTTTAGATGATGAAGACAAATTATAAAATGCATGATACTCTTAATGTCCTACACCACACTTATGATTATCATACAACTTACTCTTATTCCCATGTAAACCACTCAGGCTACCACTTAGTTAATAGGAATATCCAAACAAACCAGTATTACTATCCATATCAATCTCTACCATTATATCCATGTCAACCACATAAGTATATGTTTTTTTTATATTTATAATATATAACTCTTATTGGATATTTATTGGAATTAATTTTAGGTATTTTTATTTCTCCAGCTAATCAATCATCACCACCTCAGTAGAAAAATGAACCAACACATGGAAATTACTGTTCTACTCATTCATGAAACACTATAATTACTAAAAATAGAGTAAATCCATAGGAATTTACATCATGAAGGATTATAGGAATAAAATTTTAATGAAACAGGTCTTAATTTATTTCCACCCAAGACTATATTTAGATTAATTTGAACTATAGAGTACCACCACCTCTTCCTAGGCCCGTCGAGCATAAAAGTCAAAAACATCACTTTAATAGATTTGGTTTCCCATTGGAAATTGATGGTGTGATAGATTGTTTTAATATTTTACTCCACATTATGAGAATATTTTATACCCTTAAAATATGAGGGCTTCTAGTGTATGATCTATTGTGCTTGATCAGTTCCACCTCCAGATCCTACTTTCACCTCTCTATCTTAGTTTAAATAAGAGGTACATTCAATTCAATGACATGAACTGTAAACATGATATACTGTATAATATTATAACCTAGAAGGTGATTACCTTAAGGAGTATTACTCACTAAGATATCCTATGGAATCATTTGAAGATGTCTTAGAAGCTAGTTTCTATATAAAATATAGAGGATATTTACAAAATAATAAAAAAATTTATCTTTAAACTCAAAATAACATAACCAAAAATTGCTATCTAGATCATAACCCAAAAGTGGAGACAGACATCCTAATCTTAAATAGTGATTTAAGGATAATTAATATGATATTTGGCTTGGAAATTTCTCACAACATACCTTGTATGTCCGGATAATCCTATCTTTATTCTACCAACATCCCATGACTAACTAAAACTAAGGATTGATACCAAATTTTCATGACCCAAAGCAGACAACCCATCCCACAAGCCACTAAATAGATCTTTAAAAACCACACTTAAGGGTTATTAAGGTCCTAAGAATCCAAAAACCACTAGAGGGAATGACTTTCTCCACCTGAACCAAGATATATAAAATCACTATAGAAGAATATAACCAAAAAGTAATATTTGATGGTCAAAATTAAAAACAAAGGTAGAAATAAAACTGAGATAGATAATAAAAACTAAGGTAAATATCTAAAAGAAACAAAAAGGACAACCCAAACACTATATTACCACCATATACCCATTCACAACTGATAGAAAACTCACTTCCTCACTATGATTAACTACCCCTTCATACATTACATGAAATGAGGTCAACAAACCCCAGAGGGTGCTATTGGGGAGTCAGATAAAAAACAAAATAGGATCCCAAACAATATTATTATAAAATATCTTAGTTAAAAAATCATGAAGTTCTCAATAGAAGGAAAACATGGCATTATAAAGTTATTTTAACATTTATATCAAAATGATGGTAATACAATTAACCTTATTACATTTCTTTCCCAAAAGCTAAATAATATAGTTTCAAATCACATTTCATGAAAATAAATTTTAAACTTATCAAATGATATATAATATAATAAAATTAAATTATAATGAACAATGGATATCACCCCTCTGATAATATATGATCAGGCTAGCTAAGTGTCTTATTCATCATTAATAAATTAGAAATATTACAATAAAAATGTTCCTAAGACACAAGACCAAATGAAAAGTGGAAAAATCCCAAGGATGAACCCCATATGATTTCATATAATCACATTTATAGAAACATGGATTATTTTATATAGGAACACACCATGAGTAATCCACCATTGGAAATTAGGACAAGGCATAATACAAAACCCCCAGTTAGGTACCTAGGGATATGGTGTACAATATATGCCAAAAGATCCAAATTACATATCACATATCATGAACACATTCCAAAAAACCAATTTCACAATAAAATAATTCTTTAAAATCAACTTTTATAAACCTTTCTAGGATTCTTTGAAAACATTCCACTTTTACTAAAATAAGAGGTAATCCTTTTATATCAAATAATTATTTTTGTTTAAATATAAAAAAACTTAATTATCATTCCAATTATAATTTATTAAACCATTTATAAAACGAACATAATTCATGGTTCATCAAACATAGGTTATATATGAACAAACAACCAAAAATATTTATCACATTCCAACAACAATACGATCCACATACAAGAAGGAATGAAGAAACCATATCAATTGATAATAGGAACTAAACATGGGTTATAATACATTGAAATTGAGTTTATATGAACATAAGGTTAGGGATAAAGATATATAATCACATACCTCAATCATAATAGGTGTATCATGGAAATGGTCAAGAGATCTGACCTCTAGGATTCAAATGATTGAGGAATCTGTGAGAGAATTAGAAAGACCATAACATGATCAACAGATTCGAAAAATACAATCTATAACTGCTATAAATTCAAAGTGAAATAAGGGAATTGAGATAAATTAGATCATACATACAAAAGGAGGAACAATATATTGACTAAAGTCTAATTCATCAAAAAGAGATAGTAAAGATATGACATGCCATCCCATGAGAGCCCTTGGATTTGTACAAGGTGAATTAGGGTTGAAGATGGTGATTAGATGTGTTAGATATGAGTTTCATGGGTGATAATGACTAATCATAACTTGATCAATACCACATATCCCCTAGACACTAACTACATAGTTGTGTCAAGAAGTGGGAATGCACCACTCAATCTATCTATTGGATGATTGTGTAACACCCGAGACTTTTATGTTATATAAATCATCAATGGAATCTTTTTCTACACAACACTTGCTTGGCTTGCTTTACACGCAATCGCAACCTTCCTCGATAGCTTGCGTCGTACGCAATACCGAGTTTCACTAAACAACAATATGCTATTAAAACTAGCCGTTATGAATAGTAATAACCACTTTTTGAAATTTTATAAATTTTATTTTTCAAAATGGACTTCATTTTTGGACTCAGAATATCGAAATTAGCCTAGGGTGAAATTTTGGTATTTTTCTGAAAACTTTCAATTTTTGATGAATAGTGAAACCACTAAGTGGTAGGTTAAAAACTGAATTTTGCATAAAACATAATTTTACAGCTTCTGTGAATGGAATTTCGAAAATCCGAGAGACACGGTTAATATCAAGGACTAAAATGTGGTTCAATGAGATGAAAATAATTTTTTGGTGAATAGTAACTTTTTACTTTTTTTTACCGCGGTTAATAGTAAATAGGGTAACTAAGGGTAAATATGATATCAATATTACCCTAACACATGTCCTAATTCTATTTGGACAAGTGTAATTCGACCAAAAACAAACTTAGGAATAAAATATGACCATTTAGGCCCACTTGGATTAGAATAGGACATTTATTATTAATTTATTTAAAGAAGGGTTAAAATAGTTAAAATCAAAGTTTAATAAGTAAATCATTTTTAATATGGGGTTATACATAAGATAAATTAGATTGTAAATATTCATTAGAAATCTAAAAAGATTTCCTACATGATGGTATTTTATTTGTAATTTTTAGACATCAAATAATTTAATTTATTTATGACACAAAGATGATGCAGTAATTATCTTATTAATGAAATATTGACAAAATTGATAATATAAATACCAAAATAAATGTAATTTGAGACTTTTTATGAATTCCACTAATTTTCTAGGTTACTATGATATATTAGTGTTGATTTAATCAACTTGGTTCGAACATATAATTCTGTTATGACTTTCACAAAAATCATATATCAAATAGTGTCAAAATTGACACAAAATAGTTTTTAAATCAAATATTATATTATTAATTGTTATTTTATTCCTAAAAATCTAAGGTTCGGCCAAATGACTTAGATAAGGATATATATATTAATAATAAACAATTTGGGGTTCGTTTGGCATGTTATAGTAAGTGTATTAACCATATAGTGAAAGAAAACAAAAAGACACGGTAAAAGTTAAATTAATTAACTTAGAGTTAAATCTAATTGATAAGGTTAAAATAATACCCTAAACTTGTCTAAATCCTATTGGTTGATAGGATTTCGACCCATCCCCACTTTAGCTTCGAAATAAGACCCTTTGGAACCATTATAAACCGATTTTGACTTTAATATAAAATAATATTTTGAGATATTCCTAAGGTGCCCCTCTCCTCCCTTATAAAAGGGCACCTCCTCCCCCTCCTCCTCACACCAATTTGAGCACTCAAGCTCGGCCAAACCCTGCAATTTTCTCCTCTCCACTTCCCTAGAATAATCCTAGAGGTCCTGGTCTTCTCCAAAGACCAATATTAGTTCCTTAAGTGGAGGATTCAAAGAGGCGTTCCAAAGAAGAGGTAATATCCATTACCGATCTTTTCAATTTCTTTCTTCTTCAACTTCTTCTTCTTTAGTTGTTTCATGATAAAGTAACAACATCAGTATTACTTACATACTGATATGTTATTATAAATATGAAACAACCCTAATTCACCTTCTATCCATCCTACGGAAAAATGAAATCACCGCGCGTGCGTACGAACGGAATACCGTCTCCACGCCGTGGTGTAATCTATTTTCCACCATCACCTTACAAGGATGGGTATAATGGTGTAATGAGTAACTATATATGATTATTATTAAGTAATATTGATACTGAAATAATATATATATATACTCCAATACAATTCCACGATCATAGGAACGATATCATCACTCGTGCGTACGTACGGAATACCGTCTCCACGATGTGATGCGATTCGTTCTACATGATCTTCATTTCATAATGATTATATAAATGAATTGAATGAATGAATATGGTATATACTACACTAATACCATTCTGGAAATGAATTATCTATAACCTAAAGATAAGAATAAGAATTTATTCAACAAAACACGCATAAGAACAAAAAGTTATAAAGACCCGAGTAACAAGTAACAATGAAATATTACTAACAAGAAGCTAATAATATGACCATATATGATATCATATAAATATGTATGATTCTGGAATAAGTCAATAACATTATTTAAACCATTATACAGGAGCTTCGGACACGTACAAAGCTAATCGGACCTAAGGTAAGGAAAATATCACAATCTCATTTTTATCCGAGATTGTTTATTCGTAAGTATTTACTGGGGTGTATTTTATCATCCACATCCATGTTTCATCAATATGTAATATTGTTTCCATCCACTTAAAATAGTTTAAATCCAATTTTACCCTTCGGTGAGTTTTTAGTAAAGAATATGAAAGGAATCTTTTGTCGTCTTTCGTACGAGGTACTTTTTGACTTTTCCGACAAAAGTACGAAGAATGTTTTTTTTAACTTATACGGCACGAACAGATTTCTACTGTTTTATAAAGCCTTATTTTCATGAAGCTTCCTATAAAATATTTCATGACTATTTTCAATAAAATCTCTTTCTTTTAAAATTGCATGATGTTTTGTGAAAAGAAATTGATTTTGAAGAAGAAAAGATATTTTCCTCAAGAATTCAATTCAAGTCTTTTATCAAAATTATTTTCCATCTAAGATAATAAAGGGTTCTGTTTCTATCCATATTTTTACATTGATTTGACTATGTTGTGATGGAATTATGTTTATGAATTCCTTTATCTTATATGAATTGATTTATGATGTCATGATGTTTCAAGAATCCCATTTTTGTTACATGTGTTATGCGATGATGTATGTTTTATGATTATGTGGCACACATAAGAAAGGATTCATTATAAGATGGGTGGGACCTATATCTCCCTCCAATGCATTGGGTAAAGATTTTATATCTCATGAGATAGACATGGCTGGAACGGAAGGTTATTTCGGTTCAGTGATACAGGACTGAAACGAGGAGTGAACTCGGTTCAGAAAGGGACTTTGTCCACTAAGATAGTCTTGGCAATGAGTCATGACTAACAAGAAATGATTTTCCATGATTATGTGTGCATGCCACAAAGTTTCAAGTTTTATGTTATGATTATGGGGATCTCATTTTCACTTCTATGATTTATTCCATGTTAAGATATTATGATCTCTTTTGCAGGTTTTGATTTTCAAAAAGATATGATATGATTTTTATTTCCTTTATTTGCCCTTGCTGAGCATTTGAGCTCACCCTTTTATGTTTTCTTTTCCCCAGGTCAGGAAGATGGACATTAAGTAGAATATGCTAAAAGGGACCCTAGATATGATGAAATAAATAGGAGACACTGTAGAAGATTTATGAACCAGTTGTTTATGTTTCCCAGTTTCTAAAGACACTATACCTATACGGTCCTTTGTGGTTTTATCATATGTTGTAATAAGTGTGCTTCAATTTTTGAAGTATTAAAAATGTATGTAAAGTATGGGTTGTTATAGATTGCCTTTGAAGAAAATTGTTCAGTGCAATCTAGTATTTTTTTCCTCCTCTAAAACCACAAAACACACTCTCAAACCTTTGGAAAATAACCAAATTCCTAGTTCTGATATGACAAAATTATTTTAAATTACTCATACCATAGGAAAAAGAAGGATGTTACGACCTCATTTTAAACCCTAGATATGAGTTTATCTACAGAATGACATAATAAAATATTAGTAATGTCTTGAGTTGATATTTTTTCCTTGAAATATATCAATTTATAGATAATAATAGTGTATATAGGCTCTACAATAGATGTACCTAGGAGTAATAACCTTGGACTGGTCATATTGGTTATTAACTCAATCATCACATGGTGCATAATATATAGGTCTAATTGTATACCTGGATTGACTCTCATAAGGGATAAAAATTAGTTGATAGTATTCCCATTATAAATTTCTAGGGAATATTTATTTAATATTTAGATTAATTGATACCATTCAAAAGTGAATGATATCCCAAATTAATATATCCTAGGAAAAGCTAATCTTAACATAGGTTGAACTAGTGGACATGTGGGAAAATGTAAAAATGTTAAAAAGAAGACATTTTAAAGATGAATTCCATTTATGATTATGACAACATCCTCATATTGTTATTTTTTTCACTAATGTCAAAACTTTTGGTTTTAGAAATATATATTTAACTAGAAGGAACTATGGGTGTGAGGTAAAACATGAAGAGGGTCACAACGAAAATCACATTAGAATGGGAGGAAGAGTGAGAAAATTTCTGATTATACCTAACCATATATTAGGATGTGTTATCAACAAGGTGAAGATACATGATTTCCCAGAAAAATCATAGAAGAGAAGGATTAATTCTCAATAAATATCAATTGATTTGGAAAATTAAAGAAATAATTTTAAATTTCATATATTTCAAAAAGTTTTGATGAGTCCCCAATGCAATTACATCAATGGGGACTTGAAGAATGTTTTCTTATGGAAGAGGGGATCATCAAACATCATGATTCCATTGGTAAATGAAGATTCCATTTTGCATGATGGGAGTGGGAAATTTTTATCAAAAAGCACCATAACTGTTCAATTACATATATGTGAAAAAATATATATTAACCAAATTGGTGACATAAATCCAATGTTGACAAGAATAGTAGGTGCAGAAAAACACCACGACCAAAGTAATAAGGTGTAGAAAATTTAACGACTACAGATGAGGTGCATTGTAATAAATATATCTTCCACATTATAATTATAAACATGGGATTGATATTTTAGCTATTATAATTTTCTTATATTTTTTATAAGTGTACCACTCTGGTGTTATATTTATTTAATAAAATATTACGTTGTATGATGGTTTTTTTGAAAAGTATTTTTTTTGTGAATATAAATCTCAGTATGGTTCCATTTTTGTAGATTTGATGTAATGGATTATCAATTTCAATATAGGATTTTAATTCATTTATCTTTTTTAGATTAAGTACAACATACTCAATATTAAAAAATAGTTAGGGTGAAATAAAAAATAGAAACATCCATAGGTAGTTCTTAACATCACTTAAATATTATAAAATAATAACAAATCATCATATTCATTATACATTAATGAACAAATTCCGCGTGTAAGACCAAATTTGTCAATAAAACATGGAATCCTTATACTAATATTGGTTGCAGAACAAAACCCACCTTCACCACCACTATTGCTCCATGAAATAGTGGTTAATATAAAAATGAGGCATCCAAGTGACCTTATTCATGGAAACTATTTAAGATTTAGGTTTGATAACCCATATAATGCGAGATCATGTATCCCATGATGGAAATAGTTCAGGTCTTAGAAGGCCTTGTGTGGGAACATGATGTTCCAGATAGAGAGGAGGTGATGATATGTCCACCCCCTGATATAAACTAGTCAGGGGGTTTTAGAGATCATGAATTGAAAGGACCAGAGTAACAAGAAAGTGAGGATATGGGTGGCTATATGTTGAATCTAGTAAAATATGTTAGGGATATTATGGAGAGGGATTAAGTAGTTGAAATGGATGCAGCTAATCTAGAATGTTCTATGATGGGTCTGTAAATGGATTTCAATGAGCCATAGGAGGAGGAGGACCATTCTTAGATGACATCATAATTCAACAAAAACAATATGATATCACCATTAAAATGATAAATAAAGGGGGATGAGAGATAAGCGAGTATAGTGAAGCTATTATAAAAAGTGAGAATCAGATTTCAATCATCCACCCTATTTATGATAATTAGTAACTAAATGTATGAATTATGAACTCATAAAAAAAATAAAAAAGGTCATAATACCAATAAAAGAGAGTTATTTAACTCAAATAGTTAAAAAGAAACATGATATTGGGATTATGAGTATTATAAATGAATTTATGTGATTGAATCCCGCTTTTAAATTTAAATTCTGAGTCATATATTAGATACCAATATATAACTTCATTATTATGTAATAATTTATATTCATAGGATATAAATTATTTATCGGGGATAATTTAATGTCCTTATATTTCACTATATATTATTCATAAATAAATAAAATATCAAATATCATGTTTCACATAAAATACCTATCAAAAACAAAAAATGATATATATTTCTAATATGAAATATATCATTTGAATTAGATGATATAAATTGAAGTAACCATATCATAAAATGTATAATTAATTTATGATAAAATATAATCCCTAAGTAGATATCTTTCTTATGAATCCCATTGTTATGAACTCATAAGGGAGTATGTTTATCAAAGGTTTTCACTTAGATAGTCCCAAGATGAACTTGATAAATTATGGTTTGACCTATTATATATAAAAAAGAATTTAAAGCACAAGGAGATTTCTAAAAGATCCATGCTATCTGAAACATGAAACCAAATTGTAACATGAGAATATTTGATGTTTATATCTTATATGGAGATCATAAGGGGTTATATAATAAAAAAATAGAAATATATCAAATTTTTTAAAATTATTTATATGTATAGATATCTGATGAGTTTTTATATTTTTTGAAAACTTGTTTGGGATAAATTAACTTTTTCGTTAAAAGATTATTTTTTATAAATTTATATTTTATTTCAAGGATCCATGTTTATAATAATTAAGTAATGATTTTTTTATTAACACTAGATTAACTAGTATTTATAGAAAATATGAATAGTCAATACACAAAAAGGAATTTTTCAATAAAAATAATTTCACAATGTTTTATGTTTTTAAATAAAATAAAAATTTATAAACAGTCAGATTAGAATTAGACTAAATTAAGTATATTTTTGTATTTATCACTAAAATTTTAGATTCATATTTTTTTGAAAAATTATTTATTTTTAGTTGAATATTGGAAAATACTGTTTTTACAAATAATATGGCATTTATCTCACTATTGGTATGAAAGTATACATTTAAAAGTTATGAATCATTTTTATATGAAATATAATATTTTATAAGTTAATTAATAATTATTAAAATGTTTTTAATATTTATTGAACCATATTTTTTATTTTAGAACTTAAATAATTTTTTTTAAGAATAAATTGTTTTAATATATTTTAAATTCAGTGTTTTAAAATTAATTATTATCATATTAAAAAATTAAAACAAAATTACTGAACCCAAATATAAAAATATTTTTTTCAGATTATATAATAATAATAATTTTATTTCTAGAAATATATGATAAATTACATATCTAAATACTACATACTGTGGTGAAATCCGAAATGGAAAATATCTGTATGCTAATAGGTCAAGGGACTAATATGGTATAAACATGTTTTAAATTATTTATTCAAGATATGATTCATCCTTATATATTCAACTATCCATTATTTCCATATTTTGAAGACTATTTTCCTTTATAGTGACATCCAAATATTGAATTTGTTTTAGTATTTTCCAGAAAATGCCACCCCATTTCACTTATAAAAGTGGATCTCCAATCCTCACATATAATAACTAAAAAATTGAATTATTCTCAATATAAATCTACCCAAAATTCCCCTCAAAACTCATATCCACCATATAAATTTTCATATAATCTCAAAAGATTCCCCCTAAATGGTTTAATCCCTTTTTCGAAGGAGATATTCTAAGTAGTTAGATATAAATATCTAACTGTCCCTCCCTCTTTTCTATTTCATAATGTACATTTATTATTAATCAAATTTCACATCAACAAAGTATTAGAATATAATAAGTATCATTATTATATTGGTATTTCATTATAAATATGCTAGATTAATTAATAATACTCCCCTTTTTAGCAAGAAAAACAAAAATGGGAATTATGTGTTGTGCAAACTACCACAACAACAACACAACTTGTTTCATTTCTCCTCAAAACCCTAAAAGGATCATCCTAATGTTGAATATTGTATCGTTATTATATTTATTAAGTATTTTATATTATAAAATGGTAAACCATTTTAATAATTTTCTCTATCTCCATAAAAATAAAATGATCACCCATGTGTACGTGCGGACAACCACCTCCGTGGAATAATGTATTTTGTTTATCACTAGCATCACCATAAAATTTTTTAGTTAATATTTTTTTATTAATTAGGATTTATATATAAGAAAAACATATTATGAATATAATTATTTATGGGTAACATAAAAATTAATTATCATTATATGAAAATCCATCGATATCAATAAATAATTAGAAACTAGTACACTACAAATTTCATTTTCAAAATGAACGACTAAAAATATATTTTAGTGGAACTATAACCTTATAGATATTTATAAAACATAAATTATTATAAATTTAATTAATTTTAAATGATGAACCATGGGATAAAATGGATGATCAACACCACATTAATGAGCATAGTTCATCATACTCAAGATTGACAATGAATTTTTTTGGAAAGTGATTATAGAAAATATATTACAAGATGAGTATTTTTATTAATTATTAGTATAAATTAAAATTTATAATAATAATATTCTTAAATATGTAATTATGATATTTATATTTATGATACATGATGTAAAAACACATCTTTTGAAATAAATTCTAATGGAAAGGGACATAAAAACTCACATTTCTTACTTTCAGTTGTACACTTTCTTCTGGATATTAATTCCCTAATGTTTACTATTATTTACAATTGAAAAAATGATATATATATATATATATTTAAATTTAAAAATGTTCTTTAATCCAAATCAATTTACATGAATGGTTTTCATTTCACTTATTTTTTTAAAGGATACTTTTTGAAAAATGAATCATATTTATAACTTTTATAATGATGAATATGAAATGATTTCCTAAATACCTTTATATGATTTTATATTAATTATCATCAGATAATATATCTCCAATGGAATTATTTTTCATGTTTAACATATATTTTCTTTTAAAATTTGATTATTTTGGTGATAATGTTTTCATTATCAATCTATTTTGTTATTAATGTTATTTTATACTATAATGATGTTTTATGAAAACTAGTTTGTTTCCATGTGTTATTTATTAATATTGAATGATTTACATTTAGAGGGTTTTGAGAAAAATTATTTTTCTATGATTACATTAATATATATATATATATATGATTTATTGAATATGGCACACATATGTATGGATGGTGATGGATGATGTCCTTTATCTCCCACTAATTTCTTGGTTTAATCTTTATTTAATTTGATATTATGGTGTGGACATAATGAGTTTCATCACATAAGATGGGGATTATGTGTTTTCTCATA
The DNA here is from genome assembly GCA_963277665.1 of Viscum album. Taxonomy (NCBI): domain Eukaryota; kingdom Viridiplantae; phylum Streptophyta; class Magnoliopsida; order Santalales; family Viscaceae; genus Viscum; species Viscum album. Next base: position 1,559,009,370 of record OY728158.1, read on the forward strand.
TGTTTATGTTTGTACATAATGAAGTTTTATAATATATGAGGTATAGTGAATTTTATCCCTATGGTTCTCCAATTTTAAATTTTGTTCCACATTTTCTAGTTGTTTATCATGTTTTGGAAAATTTTCAAGATTAATTTTATTTCTATGAAATCTAATTTTTTATTTATTACGCCTTATACTTTTTTGAATAAATCACTTTAATTTCATGATAAAATGTTATAGAATTATTGAGATCTGTTTGGATTAATTTTATATCTTTTATTCGTACCTATTGATATTTTAATAATCTTATAAAACAAATAAATTATTGTATAATATAAGATCTTTTTTACCTTTTGGTATGATATTTTTCTTCTCCTCTTATTATCATTCATGTCATGATATGTCTTTTCCCTTACTAAGAATCTGATATGACACATTTATTATGTTTCCATAACCCTAGTCATGAAAATGATTATATCTTATAAGATATTTAGAAAGAGTCCCAAAGGAGACAAATTATAGAGAAATGTTTGCAAGTTTTGAAAAATAATATATTAATGTTGACAATCATTAACACAGTAAACCTTCAGGCACTTGGGTTAATTGACTATTTATGAGATGTATTGTTTAAATTTTGAGACTATTGTAATAATTAAGTCAAGTATAGTTTGGGTTTTTTTAGTGTTCCCCCAAGACACAACTTTTAATCCATTGTTGGGAAGGCCTTCTCATCACATGCACATTATAGTTCCCTCTTGAAATAATTAATAAAAAATATTCCATTGATATGATGGTCATGTTAATTATGATGAAAACTCAAATTTTGGATCCAATAGTCACAAAAAATTATTTTCTTTTATTATAAATGTGAGTTAATATAGAAATTATTTAATAGTTGAACACAAATAAAATCACCAAATAGTATATAATCGTCGCTAATAAATCAATAGAATAGAATGAGTGAACATATTTTACTTTTCATCAGTACAATGGAGGAAAAACTATAGATTTTTGAATTCCTATATTTATTGATATCCATTAATATCACATTACTTTGTTATGATTATAATTTTTATGCTTTCATTGAACAATAACTTTTAATAGAAGAAGTGATTATTGGGAAATTTATACTAATAAATATGGCCTCCAAGTTTCTCTATAAGAACATGAAAATATAGAAATTTTGGTTAATGGAGTCAGAGATGTTTGACAGGATAGATATGGAACCTAGAATTAAAATGATGCATTTTTGTACCTTCAGATCTAAACATATGGTGTAAGTCAATCCTGTTAATTATATAAACTCTTAAGATGAGTGTGATCTCAATGGAAATTATTATACATATAATTATAATGAAAATTTTAAAAATTGATTCCATTTTGTATTTTAAATAATTAATTGGGGGAAGGGATTAGGTAACTACTTCAGTATTCATGGAAGTTGTCTTAACCACCATATATGAACTCTAATAGTAGATCTTGGTTAATAAACAAGACTCACAAAAGTCATTTATTAGTGAAACAATGTATCATCAAAGGGGAAATAATATTTCAATTTCTATAAGAAAAATAAATATGTGTTCATTTGAAAGAACAAAGAAATTCATTAGTTATATATCCATGTTGACATCCACTATTTATATTTACTGGATAAAAAATATATTTATAAATGTATAAAAATAATAATGTGTATGTCCCAAGAGACTAAGGAAAAAGATAAATTTGATAAGTTTTAAAATTCCATATTCATCATAGAGGTTGGATACCTTATGTGGATCACCAACATTATTTTTATTAAGAAGAAGAATGTTAAAACATGGGCTATCATTAACTTTTAAAATTTGAAATGTCATTATCTCAAAATTTAATTCCTAGAACAAATCATATATCTTCTTATAAATGTGAGAATAATTTTTTTATCCCTATCATTTATGGACGGGTATTACAATTAGAACTAGATATTAATGGCTCTGAAATATGAAGAATCTACTACTTACAGGGTTCCCCAAGGGATATATTGAAATCAAGTGACAACCATTTTCTTGGAGAATGTTGAGGATATGTACCAACACACTAAGAATCACAAACATATTTATTTTTTAGAGATAATATTTTAATGGTATGTGGATGAACAAGTAGTAAAATTCCTTAATCTTGATGACCATATATAAAATCTTAATATTGTTTTAAAACACTATAGTATTATAATTTTTCCATTAATTCTATGAAATCTATGTTTGGAATTATGTTAGGGATATTAATTATTTTTTTGGTCTATATTCATGGTAATTATACATATCCTATGAAAACAAAGTATATGAATGATATCCCTCTTCTGTGAAATTTTTGAGAGTTGAGTGGATTTCATGTGCATATCTTATATAGTAGGCACATCATAGAAGAGTTTATTTTTTTTGTAAATTCCTTCCATTATTGAATCTAAAAAATAATGGGTGAACATTCCAATAGTATATATACTTTTTTTATGGAAATTTATGACCCCATGATATATCTTATAAACCCCCATGTATTGATTCTACACATAAAAATAAATCTTATTATATAATCTCTATAAACCATAGATCATTTTCATAGGGCCCTTCCAATTTAGATCAGCGATATGGAAAAAGAGAATTTTCACTACAATCTCAGTAGAAAAATAATAGATACTAATACATGACATAGTTATATAAAAAGGTGATAAATTTAAAGGATCATTTTTATTAAATAACAACATCATTACCTTCAACAACATTTGGTTCACTAGATTATTCAAGTGGGTACACTAAGATATATCCTTAATTTATCATTATTTATAGTGAAAAGGTATCTCTTGATTAGTTGAAATCAATGAGGACTGTGTAGGAGTGGTGGTAGTGGTGCATCTAAGAATATAGTTTTATTTTAAGTGTACTTAAAAAAAACATTATCACCTTTTAATTTGTATATTATATCACCATCATATAGATCCCAATAACACACTTTAAAACCATAATTTTTTACAAGGTTCACTACTTGAAATGAATAGCTAGTCTACTATACACTTTTGAGGTCATTCAAAATATTGAATCAAATAGTTTACCTAATGTCGTTTAGTCCACTATTTTCATCAGCTAGATTAAAAATTAGTAGGGTTTATCCTTTACATATGATACACTAATGTATCTTGACTGTATATTGTTTTCTAGAGGAATAAAAAATATTGAATCTATTTAAAAATTAGATATTTATTCCAAAATTTATCTTCATAATGTATTTTTTGTAATTCTTGTAATTTTTATTCATTTAATGTCACTACCACATGTCCTTTTCCATTTCGTTATTAATCTATATAATCTATATTATTTTTCAATTTCAGTGCATTACATATATATTAATATTGAAAATATGGTTATATTTATTTCCAAAAGTAGTTGGTAGTTCAATTTTAAATTTATATTTAAAATTAAAATTCAAAAAAACAAGGTACACTAAATACTTGGGAATTATTTCCTTCTTCCCACATATTATATCATCCTGGTATATATAAATCATATGATCTATCCTGGTTGAAAAATAAATAGCTAATGGTGTGATTGGATGATTCACTACATAAATAATTTTTTTTATCAAACTAAAAAATATATATTCTTATATAATTATAATAAAAATCATCTTTGACTAAACAATAATTATTCCTTAGTATAGAAAAAACCATAAATATCCTTACAATCATCATAATAAAAACACCATATTTTATTTATATGTCTACATGATCAAGAAAAAACTGTATATCAATATCCTAAACCATTTTTCTTCTTTATTGAATCATAACCCCCCTTCATGATATTTATTCTATAAATAAAAACATTAAAATAGCCTAATTTAATCACAACATCTAAATTATTCCATAACATCATATAATAATTCATTCAAAATTCCCTAAATATTTCAAAAATATCATGTTAATTTTTATCTGCATGAATGATTACATATTATATATCATAGGTTGGATCCTTAATTAGCCACATTTCTAGTGACCCCTGATTAATATATTATGTATCATATATAAAACATGTTAGGATTAAAATTTATTTTCCTGCCTTTTTAGTATGTCTTGAATTTCTAATAAAATATATTAGGTAGCATAAAAATATTTTATATATATCCTATTATTTCCATTTCTCCATCAGTAACTCTATGGATACCATACATATCATTCAATATCAAAGGAATTTTCCAAATTACACATAACATAAATATATACTTATTGAATGACCATTCCATATTTCAGATAAAAAATTACATTTTTCAAGACACCCCTAGATTTATACAAATAAACTTAAACATTTTTCAAAAATATTAAAAAATTATAAACATTTATTATTTAAAATAATAAGAAATAAATTATGTAGATTTTAATATGTTATATTTATTGGAAAAACAAATAAAAAACAAATCCATATTTAATATAAATTATTCTTTTTCTTCCCATCACCATAAAATATCTAGATGTATAAAAAACCCCCATAAGGATATAAACACATTAAATCTCAATAAATTCATCTAATATTGCCTCAATAATCTCCCCTTTGGTTTTTTTGAAACCATTTAAAATAAATCACATTTCATAGAAAATAATAATCAATGAATCATTATGAATATATTAAATCCCATGTTGAGTGAACTTGATATAGGAAACAATAAAATTTAACAAGAAACATGAGTAATATATAATAAGAGATTCACATAAACTCTTGATGATACATTTATTCCACTTGATTTTAAATGATAATTAATACTTATTTAATTTAAAAATTCTCTTCTTGAAAAAATAAATTACAATTTCTTGAAAACATGATCACCGCACATGATTAGAATGTTATGAATTGAGAAAACTCAAAAGCTCACATGATGAACTCAATTTTTTTAATAAATCTATCTAAATACATGATCTCGTAAATAAGATATCTCACCCTCAATAGGTTAAAAAATATCATTAGATTCACTCTAATATAATTTACTTCCAATTTTTATTCACACAATTGAAGACATATAATGGTGTATTTTATTATTTTTCTCCACTGTGGAGAACATTATATAAAAATGTGATAGAGGGAGTGTAAACACCGTTCCTTATATATGAATGAAATGAGAATGAAATCCCATAATCAAACTTCATAATTGATTTAACAACATAGGTAATGTTAATATAAATAATTTTCATTCCTTTTCCAAATGTTTGATTTTTTAAAGAATTGTGAAAAAATAATGATTTTTGTTAAAGAAAAGATTTTATTTTCATGGATTTACTATTTCAAAATCTATTTTATATTTATTTTAAAACATTATTATTTTATTTTGATTAAAAAAATTCAATAAATTTTATTGTAATCAACATTATACTAAAAATATTTGTAATAAAATTTGTATACTTAAGATTCTTTTTTTTAAAAAAAGTGTTTGCATCACAATTTATATGATTAATTTTATTAATATCCTTCCACTTCATTGAATTTAATTTGGTAAAATGGATTACATACTATGAGTGACCATAATTAATATTAGACAATAAGGTATCTTTAATGTTTCTTCACCATGGTTAATGTTAAGACTAATTTACCTGTAGGTTAAACTAAACTGATAAGTGTTTAAAAGAATAAAGACTTAAAAATGTGATGGAAATATTTGGATCATATCTTAGATAAAATTTGTAAAATTTTTATTGTGTATCTATTTGGACTAAATAAGACATTAATATGTGTTAACATTTTTAACAAATTCGAGTGTGTCCTCTCCACCACTTATAAAAGGACACCCCTTAATCTACCTTATCCACACATCAAAAGAGTTTTAGATAAAAAAATAAATTCCCAAGTACCTTTGTAAAATTCATAACCATTTTTTAGAGGTCATGTTTTGATCATAAATCCATTATAGGTAGAAATTTCTTGTAAACCAAAAGGGTTTGTCTTAAGAGGATGTATAATTATTAACTGATCATTTTTATTTAATTTATTTTTGATCCAATTTCAAATATCCTGAAAAATTGATGAAATAATTAAAAACTTATCTTATATATACATATATATATATATATATTAATATGTTAATGTATTAACATATATTCTACTCATATTCCATCAAATGGAAAATAAAATCGTCAATTGTGTGTATGAAAGACTACTTCCACATGAACTGATATACTTAATTTTCTATCATTGACTCTCATGGATGATTATAATATTGGATTTAATGTATATGAATATAATATTTATTATATAATTATAATTATATAAAGTAACATATCCTTTATTTTCTAACTATTCAATCTATTGAAAGTTGATAATGTCATTCGTGTGTACGTATGGATTACCACCTATTTGAAGCGATGATATTTAATTTTTATTACCATATACCATTGATGGTATTTGTAATGTTTTTAAATATATAATATTATATTTATGATATTATTATAATTTTGTAATAATTTTATATTACTTACCTTATTTCACTTATGTTCATTGTGAAATGGAAATGTTACACATACAAATGTTGGGCCTACCATCTCCATGATTATAACACAATTCATTTTTTAGAACCATAATTAAAATTTGGTTTTATGAGTATAATTATTAGAAAAAATGATAATTATGTCATGATTATTATTATGGAGATTATGGAATAATTACATTTTTGACCATGGTCAACATACCAAAGTCATATGTCAATTGTGATTCGAACATCTAGAAAACACCTGAAGTGGACATAACCAATAATTTATTAAAATATTTCATTAATATAAATGAAATAATTAGTTAATGGATAAGGTATTAATCCTAATTTTTTTAGAATTACAATAATTGATTTAATTTTTAAATATATGTGTTAATGTACACACATGAAATGTCTGTACATTAAGCAAGGGATTCAATCTATTTTTTCTTCAATGAGCCATGTTTTAATATATTACATATACTTTCATTAAAATGGAATATATACTAACCATTTTATATTTTATTTAATTAATAATTGATACCTTATTTTATTTTATTTATAATTACTTTTTTTATCATAATTAATTTGAATTAAAAATTACAGAGCAATAATGGATTCCTTAACTGGATTTCTATTCATTGAGATATAATTTTACTTAACTAACATTGTAATGCCATGATTATGTGTGAAATAATATCTAAATTGTTTTATTTTATATTTCCAATAGTTATATGTGTATTTATATATTTTCATATTTTCATATTTTTATGTTATGTATTATTTATCACATGGAATGTTAGGGTTTTTAAAGGGGTTTTCTTTACATCAATATCATTTTCTTATTACATGTTTCCTATCATAAACCGTTATTTGTTGTTATGATATAATTAATTCCCCATTAATTAATTTTTTCACATTAAATCATGAAATTAATGGTAATTATATGTAAATAATCTAAACATTGGTTTAATGAATTTAAATTAAAAAGATACCTAAGATGTAAAAGATATATTTTAGAATCTCTATTCTTTTTTGATTATTTGTTTTTAAGGTTATTTTGGGGGAAATAAAATGAAATTCGTATATATAAAAAAATGAATCATGTTACCATTTGGTTATGATATTTTTAGGTTTATTTTTCATTTTATTATTTATTTATTAAATAATTATAAAGAAGGTGTTTTGTAAGTGATACAGATCTTGTATCTTCTTTTATATTAGAAATATTTCTCTTATAAATCCATTTTTTCTAAAATAATATCTATAATTTACTTTTATAATCATAATTTATTTCATAATTTTATTTTAAATTATCATTGAGAATATTTTATAAGTCATTAAAAGGAAATTTCTTTACATTTTCTGCATGGTTAACTTTTGGATCACTCTATAAAAGTATAAAAAGAATGTTTATTTTATTGTTTATGAAAAAAAGGATTATCATGATATCATGAATATTTTTTATAATGAATTATATTTATCTTGATATTATTCAATAAAAATGATTCCACAATTTTTTATGAAATTCTTTAATGTGATTTTAAATGTGTATGGTGTATTATCCAAAAGAATGTTTTTATAATCTTTTTTAGTATTTAAATACATTGATAAAAAAATCCACTAATTTTAAATATACTTTACTGGTTATTTTTGTTAATGAATCCATCATTATACATTATCTTACATTGTTATGATTGTTTGAAAAATATTTTCACGAAGCCTATTTTACTTCTGAAGTAAATTCACATTTTGAATGAAAAGTTGTTATTATTATATTGAATAATGAAATCATTCATGTGTTATATTTATTTTAAGGGTTTTAGAATTTATTTATGATGATAAGTTCATCACTTTATATATCATAATTATGGGTGATCTTGATATATCTCTATAATTAATTTTGTAACGTGATGTAGTTAACCAGCTATATGTTTCTCTTAATAGATTATTAGAATTTACAGTTTAGGTTATTCTGTTTGTCAGAGTGATATGAAAATATTTTTCTATGTTTATATATTTTTTCCATTATACATGAATCAAGTTCTAATGTAACTTTTATTCAAGTATTAATTTCAAATATCTCATTATTTTAACTATATGTCACTTGTATTATGTTTATGATTTTATTCTTCCGGTATTTGGTTTTATGATTCAAATTTTGATCGGTGTGTATTTTATAATATTGTGATCATGCAATTTGATTATGTCATAAAAACCATATGCTACTATTATCTGCACCATTGAAATATCATTTCTAATTCTTATGTTTACCATTACAGAGTGTTTATTCTCACCCTTCTTATATTTTCTTTTCCACAGGTTGTGAAGAAAGGTTTTATAAATTTTATTCCCAATAGTTTTACTATGTCCAAAAAAATTGTAATTTATGATGTAATTTTTATGAAACTATTGTTTATTTATCATTTTTTTGTTTATGAGTTTTTCCTATTTCACAAAAACTCAAATACTAAATGGTCCCATGGTATATAAGTCTAAAAATGTTTCAATTTTATGTTACTTATTTTGAAGAGTCAAATATGGGTCATGTTCATTAGTATCAAAAAAATTATAATTCTTATGTTTTAATGGTAGATCTTGTAGTAAGGGTTTGAGGTTGTTATAGTCACTATCAAAGGAAATATTTATATAATTTTGTGACATTACAATGTTTTCATGTGAGGTTAACTTATGTGTTATGGATATAATGAAGGGGTTTTAAGATTCATATGGATCATATGTTCAATGACATAGACACCCCTATTTATGTTTTAAGTGATTAGATTTTGAGGCGATTGATGATATTTTGGGAGATACATTATTTGGTTGAGGTATATATAACCCTTAGGATTAATGTGAAGGATTATTTCTCAAGAAATATATTTCATTTTTGTGGATGTATTATAAAAGGTTGATATCAACATTGAGGTTAAAACATTTTTATAATGTGGAGTTTTTAAGATAATTGAGATGAAGAGATATTTATTTGTGTAATGATCTATATTGAACCATTTGTGTTATTATAAAAATATTGTATTTAACTTCATTATTCCATTACACAAAGTTTTAAATTTTTTGGATATTATAAAACAATTTTATAACAATTTCCATATTGGTTAATATATATATATCTATATATATGAGGAATATATTTTTATGATTTTATTGATTGTTTGATCCATTAAAATATAATTTTAGTACTCCATGAATGAACAATTAATCGTGAATACTCTTTATTTTAAAAATATTGTGATTTCTTGTTGGAAATTAATTAAAATATGGAATTATAATTTTCTTGTCATTAAATTTCCTTATTTTCTTATTATTGATGGTAAAATAATTCCTCAAATCCAGGAAAAAAATATTGACCAATGATGCTATCCTATTACATTTATTTCTAATGAATATATAGTATTTATCACTCCTTAGTGGTTTATGATTTTCATTCATTACATTTCATTAGGTTATTCACTTTCTAGTGATCAATGTTCTTTATTACTCTCCATCATTATTTTGAAATTACATGTTTCCACCATGTCCATATTTTCACTTCCCACTTGTTACATTTGTGGTTTCATTTTTAAGTATTCCATTGATTATTTATATTCTAGTGTTTATTCATGGGTTTACCTAGGAGTATTTGGTGAAAAATTGAATTTTTGGGTTTGAAAACAGATGACACATGATTCATCCATGGTTATAGGAAAATTTTGTTCCCAACCTAGGAAACCATGTGGTCATTTTCCATGTACGAGAAGTGGTAAATGACATAGTTTCTCCATATTTTTTTAGACTATGCGGTGAAACTATACATATTTTCTCTCGCAGATAGTGGTAACTCTGCAGTTGCTAGACGGTCTGTAGAGCCATGTCGGAAAACCATGTGACTTGTCCATGCCATTATTTTTTTTGGTTTTTATCATTTCCCCTTTTCATATTTAACCCTAAATCCATGCCTTCTCTCCCCCACGCTTGATTTCCAGGCCTAGTTGCCTCAAACTCTCCTCTTTACTCCCTTGGATCACCATTTTTGTTGTGGATTTAGTGGTAAATCTCTAATAAAATCCATGTAAGTCCCTCATATCTTTATTTCTTCTTTTTTGTTTCTAGAATTATCTTCCTCCTTCTTTGGGGTTTTATTCTTCAGTTGGTTGGGTGAAATATTTAGAGATAAATAATGTTTAATAGGGTTCAATAATGATGTTTATGGTTTGATATTTACTTTATAGGGTTATCTTGAGTTATGATTGGGTTCTCACAATGATTTATAAAAGTTTCTACATTTGAGGGAGGTGGTTACATGCTTAAACATTATTTGTTAATTTTGATATGATTTATTTTCTTCTTGGTTATGTACAATGTATTGTTTATGATGTTTGAATTATTTTTTAAAAAGTATTTAGGTTGTGTTGTGTTGAAAATTGGTTTTACAAAGGGAATGGGATATGATTCATGTGGGTTTCATTTGTGATTTCTAGTTTTCCTTCTCAATGGTGTTTAATAAAATGTTTATGTGGTGTGAAAACTATTTTGAAATAGTTTTGGTGTGTGTTTCAATTTGAAAGTGGTTTTGGTTGTGGAAATGGTGATTTATCAACTATGTTTATATTGATTGGCATGTGTTCATGTGAATGTGGCGATCCATGTGATATGTAAAATGAAATTGACCATGAAGGGAATCCTAAGTATCTACAAGGGAAGACTAGGACTAGTAAGTCAGTTGACTTGGATGTGGATTTCCTTGGATTCATCTAACGGGATTGATAATTACAAAAATAAATAGAATATGATGATGACTGCATACCACTAGACCTTGGGATGTGATTCCCCTCAATTGGCTAGTACATGAGTACAATGTGGGTTATGGTTGCTATACCATGTTTCACAAAGATATGATGTTCCAAGTGTACCATTTTATCTAGTGCATATGGGGTTTTCATGTGACTTTTTTCCCTCTTGGGATTTCATAATTACCATTGACATACGGTGCAATTCATTGGTTATTTAAAAAGTAGAGAATGTTTTTCTTTAATATTTTATCTATAAAAGAATATCTATATTTACTTCTTGTAAATATTTAATGGTAATTTGTTTTATAATGTTTTGGAATGGAATCAATTATTTTGGTGGCATCATTCTAGGCTTTGGCTCACACCCAACACACTTTGTTTGGTGTATATATACACAGTTATGATTGACTCATGTAAATGAAATCTATATTGGGATGGTGGTTTGAGTTTCTAGTGGTCTTCTCTTACCAGTGTTTAAGGTGATTTCTTGGGGATGATTCTAATATTGTATCATAGATTATTTTAGGATTGTGTCATTACCCCATTTTATTATAGTCCTCTTTTGTCATGTTTAATGTTTTAAAAATTAAATCATAAAATTTGTGTACCATGTTTGGTTATGATTATTATATTATTCTATGTTTGTTATTATGGGATGTTTATGATTATATAAATGGATAAATCATTCCCAATGTGTATTCTTGATACCCATTCATGAGTTTATAGCCTATGTGTATCAGGAATGACCTTCGGTCCATGCCACAAACTGGGTCAAGTGGCAAGTTCTTTGGTACCGCAACTTGTTTCGAAAAATGATGATATCAAAGAAGGCCATGCTCTTTGGGGTAATGTTGTTTTGAATGTGTCTGGATAGGTTGGAGACAGAATTATTAGGGCTTGAGGTTTTGGTTGTGAGTAGGGTGTTTCGATGGAACACCTTGTGACAAATTGTGAGTGTCCATGGGATGTTGGGATTTTATTTTCCTTCTCCACTTGGTGAGACATACATGCTGTAGATAGTATATGGACACTATATGGGGGTTGAGTGGTATTGGTTATTCTGGCTCGTGATTATGATGGATTTGGTAATGTTTCTATGTTATGGAAGTGTTTGAGATTTTTTTGTTTCTTGACATTTTAAGAATATATGTGGATTGTTGTATTTACAGTCTTCCTTATGGGTATTGCTTCTTATAGAAAAATTCATCCTCAGGGAATTCTTAAACAGCTACAACAAGAGGCTAGAGATAGTTCTCCTTCACCAATTGATTATAAATTATAGGAAGCTATGGTTCGAACTATCCATGCTTTAGGACATGGAGCGATCTCTGGTCCTGATCAGGTTAGAGAAGCCAAACCAATTACAAGAAAGAAAAAATATTAGTAGTTCCTTAAGAAAAATCTTTCATCATTACAAGGAAGCATGTAACCTTAGTAAGTAGTGGAGTGGCATGAGAGTATTGAGAGGATATTCGAGTTAATCAATAATCATGAACTGTTTGAGTGAAATGTGCTTCATTATTTTTGGAAGGTCCCAGTATGAGGTGGTAGGACTCAGTGGTTCAAGATGGGAATCAAATCAAATGGGATGGAAAGACGTCACTATCATTTTTAACACGGAGTATTTTCCTGAAGTCATCACCTATTCCATATTCTAGGATTTTATGGAACTAATATAGAGAGATTGATATGTGATATAATATTATAATCGATTCTCTAGGTTTGTTTAGTACTAACCTAAGCTCTTTTGGAATGATAAAATGAAGGCTCAAGAGTTGGAAAATGGGTTTTGTGTAGAGAGATCCAGAATAAGGACTTTTTGTTCAAACTCAAGACTTGTGATGAGGTAGTTAATAATTCCATGATGATAGAGATTGATTATAACGACTATTTTGGTATCCATGGATCTTTTTCAGATGTAGGAATTTGTAGTTCATTAGAGAAGAAGAGGAAGTGAGATGAGCATAGGGGAAGAAGCGATGTGGTAGTTCAGGCCACCCTTCCTAACTGTAATCAGCTATGACTTCTGATGAAGGGTTGCTTGTGTTCCATTGGTATTGGATGGTAAGGAAAATATGGCCCGTGTTCACATATCCTCATAGGCCTTATCACCAATGTGGAGCTATGGGATAATTGATTTTTTTTAAAAAGTTTCATGCTCATATCAGAGTGGTGCAGGATCTGTGCCTTCTAGGGGGGATGTCAAACCCGTTAAAATCGACCAGGTTAGTGGGTTCTCGGTTCAGTGGTCATAGAGGAAGTGCTGGATCATCTTCTAGGGAGTATTAGTTCAGGGATGAACTATGGGATATTGGTTGTTCTAAGGCTCAGGAAAAGGTGATACATCTTCACACTGTGTACTTGGAACCGAAGGGATCAGATGTGAGACCTATGATAGTTCAAGGTACTTTTATTATTGTAGCATCCATATCTGTCCTTTTTTTGACCCTAGTACTTCAGTTTCATTTATTTCTATATACCTGTTCTCCATGATAGAATTTACAACTGAGATTATATCTTATGCTATGAAGTTGGTAACACTAATTGGTAAGAAGTGAGAGAAGAGTTTCATGTGTCTGTCAAGTGTACTCACCTTGTCAAAGATCAAGTTAGAATGAGATTTCCTTTTTTTAGTGATAGACCACTTTGACATGATCTTGGGTATAGATTGGATGGTTCTCTTTTTAGAATACATTGATTGTTATAGACGATGAGTGAGTTTTGTGTAACATAATGGAATTACCCATGTTTTTCATGGAGAATGAGATCCTCAGTTGAGACATGATAGACCTCCACTTCTAGAATTGGAAAATAAAAATTTTCAGTTATTGTCTCTCATGTTGGAGGATTACTTTTTTGATCTAAAGGGGTGACAACCTCCTATGGTGGATGATTTCTCAGAGGTTTTTCCAGAGGATCTCTTAGGTTTTCCTTGGAATGGGTTGTAGGGTAATCAATTGATTTGGTGTCGAGAAAATAACCAATATCCCTTCCCTTATACTGTATAGGACCCACCTGGTTGATCGAATTAAACTAACAAATTGATGATTTGGAATCCAAAAAATTTATTCACCTGAGCATATCACCTTGGACCTCCCTAGTTCTGTTCATGAAAAAGGTCGATGGATATATCTATGTATGCATTTATTAACAGAATCTGAATAAGATTACCATCATGAAGTGTTACCATTTTCCCCATATTGATTTTCTTTTTCGATAAACTTATAGGGGTAAGGTGTTTTTCTTTGATTGATCTGTGATATTATTATCACCATATTAGAGTTATATCAGTAGATATTTTGAAAGCAACATTCTAAAGTAGGTATTACCATTATGAATATTTTTTCATGACATTATGTTTGGTGAATTATTTATTAGTATCCATGGTGCTTATGAATAGAGAGTTCTTCCAATATCTTGAGTCATTTTTCATGGTATTCATGGATGGAATCCTAGTCTATTCTGGGACCAGGGAGGAGCATGAGCATTATTTGATAATTTTGCCGGGAACTCATTGGGATAATCTTCTCTATGATATTTTCTCTAAATACTCCTTCTAGATCAAGGAGTTAATGTTTTTGGGTCATGTAATCTCAAAATGAGGGGTTTTGGTGGACCCTGGGAAGATCAGTGCAGTTATTTCATCAGATAATCCGAAGAATATTTTTGAGATGATGTGATTTTTGGTCCATGTAGGGTATTATAGGTGGGTTTTCTTAGATTTCTCTCATATTTCTTCATCCACAACCACTCTTAACCAGAAATGGAAAATGATTTAGTGGTTTTTTGAATTCCAAGAATCTTCTGAGGTGCCTAAGAGGCAGTTGAATAATGATGTTGTGCTATTTTTTTAGGAATCTGATAAGGGTTATTTGGTCTATTTAAACTCCTCAACTATGGGTCTTGGGTGTGTGTTAAAGTAGAATGATCATGTGGTGCCTTATGTTTCGCTCCAACTATGGCCACATGAAAATAATTTCCCAACCTATGACCCAGCGTTAATACTAGTAATGGATTAGTTGAAGGCATAAAACCATTATCTTTTTGGGGAGAACTTTTTGGATTATTATGATCATTAAAGAATATCCTAAATTTTGTCCCATGAAGATCTAAATAAATGGAATCATAATTGGTTTGAGTACCTTCAAGTGTTTGATTTTCATATAGTCTATACCCTAGGAAAAGTTAACATTGTAGTTGATGATATGTGCAAGAAAGTGCTTGTGCAGGAATTAAGAATTATAGTGATGAGTGGAACTTTATGGGGATATTCTATAAAATGTATTTGTAGACCAAGTGGCATAGTGGAGGTGCGTTCATGGATATTGTTCAACTAACTCTTTCCCTCATAGATTTGATTTAGCAGGACCAGCCTGGTGATGAGTTATTTTGGTAGTATATGTAGATTATTTATGGTGGGGGGATGATTTGTGATTAGTCATTGTATCCCAAAGGAGTTTTATACTTCAAGTGCCACTTTATGGTGCTATTAGCTATGAGAATGGTGGTGATATATAATTGACCCCAGTCTTAGTTGGCCGTTCATCCTGGTGCCGCCAAGATGTATTATGATGTTTTTTCCAGTTTTGGTGGCCATGTACAAGTCATGATATAACTGACTTTGTGTCATGCTATTATACATCCCCGTATGTTAAATAAGATAACCATAGGCCCTCTAGTTTTCATCATCTAGTTCTCATTCCTTCCTGGTTGTTGGATGAGATCACCATGCACTATAATGTTGGATTCCCTCATACACCTCGAGAAAGGAATTACATCTTAATGGCTACTGATCATTTGAGAAAATAAAATCATTTTGTTCTGATAAATGATTCAACTAA
This sequence comes from Viscum album, assembly GCA_963277665.1. Classification (NCBI taxonomy): domain Eukaryota; kingdom Viridiplantae; phylum Streptophyta; class Magnoliopsida; order Santalales; family Viscaceae; genus Viscum; species Viscum album. The sequence continues at coordinate 1,559,025,457 of OY728158.1, forward strand.
GGTGGATAAGTTTGGTCTGTTATATGTTCAGGGGATAGTGAGGCTTCATGGTGTGCCATCAATAGTCGTTTCAGATAGTGACCCATATTTTACATCATGGTTTAGGGAGGGCCTTCAGAAGGATATGGGATCACAAATCAATTTGAGTATTGAATACCATAGTAAAATATATGGTAAGATGGAGTAGGAAAATAATATTTTTCAAGACATTCTTTGGGAATGTGAATTGCTCATTTTTTGTTTCTTTATGCCTGAACTTTTGGGCCCTCTTTGTGTTAGGCCAAGGTGGGAGAGAAATCACTATTGGGACCAAGCCTTGTACAAGAGATACATGAGATGGTCAAGATGATTAAGAAATGATTTTATATAGCTCATATTTATTATAAGTATTATTACGACCAGAGGCACTAATCATTGGAGCTTTCTATGGGTGTCTTGGTGCTTCTAAATGTTTCACCTCACTTCAGTCATCTTCATTTGGGTAATAAAGGTAAGCTAACTCTGAGGTACGCCCTTAATTTTGATATTATCAAGAAGATTAGTAAGGTGGAAAACATTAGATTTTCCCTCTCATTTGATGTTAATTACTGACATGTTCCATGTTTATCAGTTGAAAAAGTATAACCCGTATCAGTATCATGTGTTGAATTGGGACGATTTGGAGTTGGAGACTGATTTATTTGTATTGGAGTGGCCAGTGCAAATTATAGATCCTCAATTGAAAGTGATTCGTGGGAAGTATATTTTGTTGGTTCATGTTCTTGGGATGCATGAAAATGTTCCGCATGAGACATGGTAGTGAAAGTATTAGGTTGAAGAGGAGTATCCATTTTTCTTCTCTAATCAAGCTTCATGTTGAGTTTCTAGTTGCAGAATGTTTACATGGTGGGGAGAATTTACATATCTATGTTTTCATTTTGGTATATTCCTTTTTTTTATTTTTAGTCTAGTGTTCATTCATGGGTTTCCCATCGAGTATTTTTCCAAAAATTGTAGTTTTGGTCTTAACAAAAGGTGACACATGGTTAGGGGAAACCATGTGCCCATCCTAAGAAGTCGTGTGGCCATTTTTCTTTTTTGGGCAGTGGGAAACAACATGATTGCCCCATGGTTTTTTCGACCATACGAGGTAACCATGAATATTAACCCTCTTATATTGTGGAAATTTCACGGTTACTGCAAGGTCTAGAAAACTATGGGAGAAAACTGTCTGAATTGTCTATGTAATTAAATTTTAAAATTTTAAATTTTTTTCCATTTTGGATTTAACCCAAAATCCACCCCTTCTCCCCCACATAGAATTTCCATCCCTATCCACCTCATCCTCTCCTCCATTATCCCTTGTATCTCCATTTTTGTGGTTGATTTGGTTGGGAATCTCCAAGAAAATCTAACTAAGTCTGTCATACCTTGATTTCTTTTTTAGGGTTTACCTTCCTCCTTCATTGGGGTTTTATTATCCAGTCAGTTGGGTGACCTATTTAGGGTAATATATTATTTAATAGGATTCAATAATGATGTTTATGGTTTGATATTTACTTTATAGGTTTCTCTTGATATGTGGTTGTGGTTTCACATTGATTACGTGATGTTTCTAAACTTGAGTTAGGTGGTTCCATGCATAATCAATATTTGGAGACTTTGTTATTATTTATTTTATTATTGGTTATGTTCAATGTATTGTTTATGAGGTGAAAATTGTATTTTAAAAAGGATTTAGGTAGAGTTGAGTGGAAAAGTGGTTTCTAATGAGAATGGAATATGATTCAAGTGTCCTTCATATTTTCATGCATGTTTTTACCCTTAATGGTTTTTGATAAAATATGTAAGTGGTGTGAAAAATATTTTTAAATAGTTTTAGTGTGTTTTTTATTTGAAATTTGTTTTGTTTAAGGAAATGGTGATTTATCAAGTATGTATATATTTATTGGCATGTGTGCATGTTAATGTGGTGATCCATATGATGTGTGGAATCAAATTGAGCATGAAGGGAATTCGAGGTATCTAGGTGGGAGGACTTGGACTATTATTCTAGTTAACTTGGAAGTGTCTTAGCCAAGATTTATCTACCGAGATTGATTATTACAAAACTAACTAAATTATGATGATGATTGGATACCACTAGGCCTTGGGTTGTGATTCCCCTCTAGTGGCTCAGGCATAGGGACATTGTTGGTTATGGTATCAATACCATGTTATACCAACATATGATATTACTAGGGTCCCATTTTAGATAGTTCTTATTAAGTATTCCAATGACTTAGTGCTCTCTTGAGATATCATACTTACTCTCAGCATACGATGCACTTTGTTGGTTATATCAAAAGTGAAGCATATTACCCTTTAAAATGATTTTATAAAAACATCTCTAGCTTTTATCTTTATAAAACATGAATATTAATTTTACTTATAATGTTTGTTCATGGAATATCTTTTGTTGGTTGGAATCCTACTAGGCTTTGTCTCACACCCCCGCATACACCTTTGGTTGTATGTATACTTGGTAATGTTTGAATCCTATAAAGTAAATATGTATCATGATGGTGGTTAACATTTCTAGTGGTCTTCTCTTTTAGGTGTTGGAGGAGGTGGTGTGAGGATGGTGATACTCTTGTTGCATTGAGGTTTTTGGGATAGTTTTGTTGTCACCTTTTTGTTGTAGTCCTCTTTAGTCCAGTTTAAAGATGTAAATAGTGAATCTGAAAAAAAAATTACACCATGTTTGGTTATGATTGTTTAGTTATGTGATGTCATTTATTTTGGGTTTTTTATGATTATATAAATGGGTGAAATAATTCTGAAAGTGTATTACTGATAACTAGGAACTTGTTTCTATCCCATAGGGATTAACAACTTCCTCCAAGAAATTCCACATACCATGTCAAATGTTGGGTTGGATGAAACCCTGTCTTGGTTCGTGACACCACTAATATTGTCTTAGTTAGAAACATAGTTATTTTTTATTCCATACAAGATTGAAATATCCATTTAATTTTCTTCATGAGGATGTTTTATTTAGCATTTTAAAATTATGGTTTTAAAAAAAAAGTATTTTTACATATTTAATATGTATTCTTTTCATACTTGAATGTTTTATATTCCACTCCAAGGAGTTGATTTTGAAAATGATATAAGCTCTATCTATTATAAAAGAGATAAAATTTCAAGGTAGAAATTTCCAAAATGGTACTGAATGTAAAGACCCCAGTATGTATAGGATAAATAATTTTATTTTCTTATTAATATTCATTAAATGGATTTGTTGTTTTATTTTATTTACAATAATATTAGGTAATTTTTTAGTCAAAAAGGAATGGATATATTTCTAACCAATATAGGTAGTAATGAATTATATGGTTTTATTTAAAAGCCTTATAACCAAATTATCTAATTTTAATTCTAAAAAATAAATTTGATTTATTAAATCAACATGTCAATATTATCTCATTATAAACATTTGATAATTTTCTGAAATGTTTTAGTTTTCAATTAATAGGGAAAAATAATCATTTTTATTGAAAACTATCTATTCATTATAAGTATTTAAAAAGAATAAAAATATTTTGGATTGGTTTTAGAATATATTTAATTTATTTTTAATAAAAATAATCTATTAAATTTTATTTTAGTAAACATTATACATGAATTTGGAATAAAATCATTTTTATACTTGAAAATACATTTTTCTGAAAAATAGATTTTCATTGTGTTGGAGATTTAATTTTAAATTAAATGATATAAAATATATGAATTTATTTTGATAAAATGAATTCAATATTCGTAATTATCATAATAAATATTTGGTACTATGGACCACATAATTTATTTATATTATGAATATTAAAAAAAGTAACAATTGATTACCACAGTTAAGGTTAAAAAAGATTTATTTTGGGTTTAAACTAACATGAACAGGATTAAAATGTGTTATAAAACTATCTAAAATTTAATATATTGATATATTTACAAATTATATCATATAACCGTTATAAATGATCAATTTTTGATCAATTTGGTTTGATTAATTCATTTATATATATTTATATTTCAAAAAATTACAAGTGTTTCACCTCCCCTTTCCCTCTCCAAATTGATGATACTTTTCCTATTAGCCAATTTAAACCAAAATCTATTTCTAATATAAATTAAAATTCCTTATATCACATGTTTTGATTATAAAACCATCATATGAAGGATTATTTGTAAACCTAAATAGGCATTCTGAAGAAGAGGTATAATTCTTAAATGGGTATTTTTTTTCATTTTATTTATTCATAAACCTTCCTAAAATCATATTCAACCATGTTGAAATATAAACATAAGTATATTATTGGTAATTATAAGTTATTATATTATTTTAATAACTTATATCCATCTCATAGTCTGTTAAATGTTAAAAGACACCATCAATCGTGTGTATGGTTTACTAACGACTCATGTACCAATGTCCTTTGTTTTACATCACCACCTCTCATAGTTGTTTATATTGATTTAAATAATGTAAATATATTATATTGATGATTTATTTATCATTATATAAGGATAATATATAAGCTATTTTGTTATATTTCCATCATTTTAATAAAGATAACATCATCCATGTTTACATTCGAGTTGCCGCCTCCATAAAGTGATGTCATTCATTTTTCATCTTCGCGTCATATGGAAGATAAAAATAAACTATTTAAATATTTGATAGGATATTTATGTTATTCAACTAATTCATGAAGTATATAATTGAAATTACCTTATTTCCCAAATGTAAATTGAATAACACAAACATTGCTCATGCGTATGTATGAGCTATTGTCTCTAGGATTATGACGTAACTGATTTTTATATCCATTTGTCATGGTTGGTTTTGAAATTTATAAATAATTTATTAAAATGAAACAAATATGTCATGATTATTATTTTGGAGATTAATTAAAAATTATTATATTAGAATTCATCAACATATTGAAGTCTTTTTAAAATTTTAAACAGAATGTCACAAAAAACCCAAAGTGAAATTATGAGATTATGTAATTAAATATGTCATTAAAATAAATAAAATAAATGGTTTATAAAAAAGGGGTTAAACTTGGAAATTCATATTAATATAAAATATTTGATATAATTTTATTACAATATAGTTAATGTACATATATGGAATATCTTGACTCTTTGTAAGGGATTCCATCTCAATTTCCATTCATTAATGTATGATTTATTCCTATATGACTATTTTCTTTTATATGATGTAAATAAATCACCTATTACATGTAATATCATAAATCCTTCATAAATAATGAATTTTTAGTCACAAAATCAAATGGATTCATCAAATGTGATTTGATTGGAATGTTACAATATGGTAAGGGGTTTCTCAATTCATTTTCTATTCAATACATTATACATCTACTTCAATGATTTTTTTATCATGAGTGAATTTATTATTAAATTGTATTATTATATATTTCCACTTATGTTTTAGATTTAAACATGTTTTCATAATCAAATAAAGTATTATTTATCACTTTAAAAGTTATGATATTTTTAAGGATTTTATTTTTCCGAATTTCTTTTTATTAAGACATGTTTCTTATCACATATTGTGATTTCATTTTATGGTGTACTTACTAACACATGAAATAATTTTAGTATGTTACCTTAGGAAATTAATTTTTTTATATATCTATATCATATTCTTTTTAAAATAACTTTTTATTCGAATGTTACCAAAGTTGTTAAGGCTTTGTGTTACAATATCCTTTATTTTTTTATTATTGACGTTGAAGGTTCCTTGTAGAGAAATAACATTCTCATATTTTATTAAACCAAATCACTTTTCATATCATATGGAAACAAATGTTATTTCATTTCATGTTTTAGTTCCCTTCTTTATTGATTAATGAAACATCGATAATGTTTATTATAAGCGATATTGGTCTTATATATTATTTTAAATTGGGAATTTGTCTCTTCAAATTACATATATTATAAAAGGATTTCATGATTATAATTTTAAAAACATAAATGATTTCCTAAATTTTTTTACAAGATCATTGAACTTATTTTAAATGGTTTTATAGGGGTATTTTTTAACATTTTCTTCATGATTCACTTTTGACTCTCATTATAATAGTTTGAAAAGAATGATTATTTTCATCATTTATGATATGAATATATTTTCCCACTATAATGAATGTTATTTTATTCATATATTAATTTATATGTATCAATGTTTATTTTTAAGGAATAGTTCTTCATAATATTTTATAAATATTTATTTTTAAAAGGGATTTTCAATGTGAAAAATGTATTTTCAAAAAAACTATTTTCATGATCATTTTGTTTTACTTATATTCATAAATGAAAACAAAAATTTATTTAAATTATCTCTCACTATTGATATACTGTAATGATACAATCCTTAATCTTTTTTTAATAGATAATTATTTTATTTACAGAATCCTTAAAGGGTTATAATTAACTAGGTAGTTTATTTAATTTGTATGAGTAATGGTATGATTTATATGAAAATAATTTTCTAGGTTACCAACGTGTTTTCTTCACTCCTACATAATGTTCTAATATATCATTTATTCAAGGGTTATTTCCACATGGATCATGATTTTTAACTTATATTAGACTTATCTTATGTTAATTTTTTATACCATGGTCTATGTTTTATGAACTTGGCTTTTATGGCTATAGATTTTGTTAAGTTATTATCATAAACTATGATTATGTCATTATACAATTATTCTCATCATATGCTCATTGATGACATCATTGTTTTAATTATAATGTTTACCCTTACTAAAAGTTTTAGCTCTCCCTTTTTATGTTTCCTAATTATCACGTATTGAATAAAGGTATTAAATACTGTATGAATAATAAAATTACTAAAATTTTAGATCATAGTTGGATATGATTATGATTTATTTCTGAACTATTTGTTTACATATCCAAGTTGTGCAGTATTAATTTTTCGAAGATCTCTAAAAATATAAACCTAAAATGTCTTTCATTATTTAATTGATAAAATATTTTATTTTGATTTTATAAGTTTAGAGGGGTCACATTATGGTCACAATTATCATTATCTATAACACTCAATGATATTAAAAGAACTGTATGTTTCAAAGTGTATACAATATGTGACACTATGATTAAATGATCACTGATATTTAATAAAAATTTCATTATTTAAACATAACCCTTATAAAATGGTCTATAAAATTGAAGGTATAAACATTATTACACATATTATTAATATTTACTCTAGATTTTTATATAATATAAATTTATTTGTTAATTTATAATAGATAAGTACAAAAATTTCAATAGCCATTTATTCTTTTAAAAATATATTTTCTTCCAAAACGTTTTTTATTTATTTTTGTGAGAAAATATTTTAATTATTTATTTTGACATTTATAAATGATATATTTTATATTATAATAATTTTTGAAATCATCACATTAATATTAAAATAGGTATAGGTTTCAGTATTTTTCTAAATAGTTAGATATTTTAGTGAATAGTGAGAAGTACCGATATTTGTAAAAATGTTATTTCATTTAATAAATTAGTTTATTTAATTTTAAACTATTATATATATTGAATTATAATGAAACATAAGTATAAATTTGTTATATTTAATATAATATATTACATTGAAATGATATTTATATTGGATTTTAGTATAATTTTATTTTTAGGCTCAAAAACTCATCTATATGAAATTGTTTTAAAGTGCATAAAATTTCAATATTTTTAGTAATAAAAATAAAATATATTGGGAGATTATTTAAATTAAATTTATATATAATAAATTTTTAAATATTAAAAAAATTAATAAAATTAATAATAAATTTTAATTTTTTTGTAAGATCATTTTTTGCTTGAAAAATATTTTTCTTGAAAACCAATTTTTTCGTCATGTATTTGGTTTTAATTTTCAATTAGAATTGTCCACTAATATGAATTAAATTAGATAAGATGTGTTCCATTTTTATAATGATCATGATTAAGATTATAAAATTAGGTAAAATTTATTTTTGGTTATAATGAAATTTAAAAAAAGTAAGAATTGATTACTGAGGTTAATGTTATAATTGGTTTATTGGGGGTTAAACTAATGATGTAAATGGAAAAGGTGTTCAAGATATGATAAATTATTACCATTAGGGGTATTAATGGGTAATTTAATACCTAAAATTAATTTTTGTATCCATTTTGTAGGCAATTAGGTTAAGTGTAACTTGTCGTTATTGAATTGTTTCAGATAGTTTCAAAAATACCACGCCTCCTACCATATAATGGAGAATCCATAACCATAAATATTCACACATAAAAATATATCTTTATTGAAAATAAAATTGAAAAATATCTTCCCAAAATCCATATAGTCATTATATATCTTCTCTTCTTCAAAAAATACCTCCATAGGGACCTTAATTAGATATCCAAAGGAGCTTCTTCTAATGGAATATAATCATATTAACTGAGAAAATTATTTTAAATTCTTTTCTTCCAAATATAATTTTGTATACTAATTACATTATAATAACACCATTATATCCTATATTATTATACTTTATTATGTTAATATAAGAACTTATATCAATCTCTACTTTTATCAATTCAGAAATGAGACTATCGTTCATGTGTTCGGAGGACTACCACATTGAAAACCAATGTAATTTGTTTTACATCATCATCTCACAAAGATTTAAATGATGATAGATTTACATTATATATATTATATTAGTGAAATATTATTCATTTTATTAAATTAATATATCATAAAATATCTTACCTTACCATCCATTGGAAAAATTACAACGTTGTTCGTGTGACGGTAAACCATTGCCTCGTGAAGCAATGAGATTTATTTTTTATTCGTAATCATGTTGATGGTATATTCATGTTTATTTAATTATATAATAAAATAAATATGGTAAATATATAATTTTTAATTATAAAATATAACTCACCTTATTTTTATCCTGATCATTAAAAAATTGAAAAATCACTCAGTCATTAGGATGACCTACTTTTTCCATGATCATAACGTGGGTGATTTTTCAAAACCATTATTAATTATGTTTTTAAAAATTAATATTGATATATAAAAATTATAATTATTTAATTATTATTATTCTTGGATATGAATAAATTGAATTCTATTTTACTTTATTTAACTTACTAATGTGGTTTTGGACATATGAGCCAAATATCATTAAACATTCGGACATGAACTATGGTGAATATGTAATTGAATACAATAATTTTTTTAATAATATAAAATGAATATTAATATTTAAAAAGGTTTATAATAATGTAAATAATTAACATTTTTTTATTATTATTGATGATAAATAACTGTTTTGGTGAATCCGACTTGAGGTAAGGGATCTATCTAAACTACCCTTTTATGAGGTTATGACCAATCTCTCGATAACTCACAATATATCTCTCATTAATGCTATGAAATGATTATAAATTATAAATATATGTCTCATAAATATAGATATTTCTCATTCTACCATTCTTTTATGGTTTAGTACATACCATAATATCCTTTCGAAAATTTCTTATTTAGGAAATCTCTATTGATGATGATGTGAGTAAAAATTATACCACCCATTTTGTTTTGAGGGTCAATTTTTATGTTTATGCCTTACGATTGATCCCCTTATATAGAACACATATGTATGTAAATAATTTTAATATTATGTGTGGTCCCATAATTATAAATCCATATAATTATTTTGGTAATGTTTTAGTCACATGAGATTCCATATATGATAATTGGGAGTGAACATAATCAATAATGAGACGTTGTACACTATGTGATGTTGTGTCAGTGGATATCCATGACATAGGTTGATGTCATGATTTATGATTATTCCATATTTACTTTTTTCCTATGATCTTATGATACCATGCCTTTATATTATGATTAAATTTTATAAATCAATCACATTCTCTTTTATGAAATCATCTTATACCGTTTACCCACACATCATGTTTCCTCAACATATTTATTCCCTTATATAGATTTTTAGATCAACAGTTTTATATATAAATTACCCAGGTTATCCAATGTTTTTTCATAATATAAAATGTATTTTAGGATCTCATTATAGATAATGATATAAGGATTCCTTGTTTTAGTTCAATTTGATATATTATGAACCATGTATTTGAAGACACTATGACTTTTTGATATCTATCTTTTATTAAGGGATTTTTATGTTTGGAATCATAAAATAATATGTTTACAAATGATTGGGTCATAGTAGTTGGTATTAGAGCCACAATTAGTTATATTTTTGGATTAGGACTAGAAAATTTTAATAAGAATCCTATGAATAATTATTAAGATAAGTCTAAGTATAGGAAAAAATCCTAGAGTTTTTGAAATTTTTAGTGTGAGTGGTTTACGTGTATTTAAATTCACGTCTCAATACTCCATGTGGATGTAAATTTCATGCAACTATACCTTAAGTGTAATATCTAAAAAAATGGATCATTGAGAATTGAGTCAATAATTATAAGGTTCATAACAATGGGTCTTATTACACATATAGTTTGACACTCCCTCGGGATATGTTTTGGAAATTCAACAACCCTTTATAAAACATTATGAAGGACTTGAAAAAATTGTTAGATAAGAAAATATAATAAGAAACATTATAATTGATAAATTAGAATTAAATTTAGACACTCATAATTTAGGATATCAATATATTTTATAAGTTAATACATCCAACCTTATATGCTTACCTATTTAATATTAATGAATTATCATCTTGGTTCTCTTATTATTTTTAGTTAATTGAGGTAAATAGTATAAAAACATGCAAAAAAGCCAATGTGATGGTAAATGTAATGATTTACCTAAGAAGATACCTAACGCAATGGGTCATAGCCCCATGGGTATTGTTAATTCTCATAGGTTTACTGAATTTATAAATTTATTAACATAAAATAAACAAACCACTAAACTATAGGGTAGTATATGATATGAAAGTATAAGGTAAAATCCATAGAGATAAGGTTGAAAAAAATTATAATTTAATAAAATAATCCAAAACTATTTTATAAAAAATCCTAAACTAATTGATTGAAAGAAGATATGATGGTTGATTTGTTTTTAAGAAAATATTAAAATGTTCATGACAATTTAAAATATGGGTTCATGATTTATTAATGTACAATATAATTTAATAACAATAATATGGTGTCAGAACTGATTTTTTAATGGACAAGTTAGATAGTCCACATTCTCTTTTCACAATGGTCATGTTACTTGAGGTATTAGATGAATTGGTAACTCGAAATAATATTTAATCATTGAAAATAATTCATCCAATTATCATTGTGGGAATTTTTCTCTAATAAATGTGATCAAATTATCACTCCATCATCGATTACGCAATGGTTAGGAGTGATAGAGAGAAGAAGAGATTTTTAGAAATCTAGTTTGTGGTAAAGACCCAAATGAATTTCATTTAAAAATAAAATACCATATTATAATCAATTCCCCATCATTATAATTTCTCTGAACAAGGTCTACCCCCTCATGATAGACACTAAGGGGTAGGAAAATAAATATATCCTTTGACACATCATGGTAGTGTTCGTCCTTGATCCAAGAGGTGATAATTCTAAGTGAATGAATTGTGTGTAGCCTTATTCTCAATTTATAGATATCCCTAGTGTTCAGGTAATAATGATTGAAATTAAGGATTGGTCCAAAGGAGGTCCTGGGTCTGTCCCAGGTGTAAAATCTTGTAAAAAATATAATAAATGCTAAATATGGCTATTTGAATCTCAACCCAAAACGTTACATGTTGTTTAAATGTAATATATGATGTTTAGTTATTTAATTTCAAGGTGTTGTGAATTTTGGCATATCTATTCCAAAAACATATCCCAAAATAATCACAACATGTAATGTATTTACATGATGTGTAAATTGGTAAGATTCAATTTTACAGCTCTAATAAATCCTTAAATATTTGGTGTCGTTCCACGACTGAAGCTCATAACATATATTTAATATTTAATATGAACGTAGTTTTCTCATTTTACAAATATAAGTTGTATCTTTCCATGAAACACAATACAATTCAAATAATTCCCAATTTAAAAATAATAATAATTTAAATATATAAATCAATATATTAAAACACTTCAAAAATGAATACATGAAATACAATAATAACTTGGAAATAAAATTAGACATATTTTGATCATGCCAAATGAGATATCTCGTATTATTATTAAAAAATGGAATATTGTTTAATTTTTAAAAACATAAAAATTTAAGGATGATGTCTAATGCAATTTTATGTGTTAATGATGATAAATAAAAGAAAATTTACTTCTTCAGATGTCAAAAATGTGGGAAGAGGCACTATGTAAAATTACTTAAATAAAATGGAATGTGAATTACGAGTAAAAAATTTGGGAACAAAGGCGAATTATTCCAAATAATAGGGAATTATTTGTATAACGAGTCATAGATAAATAAAGATTGACCTAAGGTTCCACTAATAGTTCAATGTAATAGATTTGGGGGACATGTTCATTATCTGTGTCAATTCCATGGTCTAAGGACTAATTTATATGGGAATCTATTATTAAAAACATTTAAGTGGAATGATTGAATTGTTTAGGTTTTTTAACTTGATAATCATGTTACGATAATATTTTTATCTATGGTATAATAGTTAGAAGAATCCTGAAGTTTTTAAGGATTATTCTGGTGTAGTTTTTCATTATAGATTTTCAAGAATATGTCAAATCAAATAAATGAACTAGAAAGGTTACTAAATGTTAAGGTGATATTTTATGGGAATTTTTTTTGTAAAGGATAATCACTGATATGTGCATGATGTTAACATAATTATAGTCAATTAAAATTATTTTTTAAGAAAAATATTTTGTATAGAAGAATTTAGAGGCTAATAATTTATTTTATGATTAATGTTATTTTGATTATGTTCACCATTTTTTTAAAAAAATTCATACAAATTATATTAATATAGTTTTATAAAAAGTTTAACCCCCATTCCGGATGAAAAAAAATATTATCTGCAAGGGGCATGTGGATTTAAACAACAACCAATGTGAGATAATGGTTAAATTCACACCACTATAATATGTAATGTACAATTAAGTATGTAATTTTTTTAGTTAAAATATTTTATGTATGAAAATATTATTATTTTGGGAAACAAATTATTGGATCAAATATTTTCGAATATTTTATATTTTTAGGTGATTTATGATATTTTTTGAAATATTTCATCCTATTGATATATATATTTATTATATAGGCTTAATGTAAAGGATTATATGGGAAGTATGCTATTATGTTTTTGGAGATGTAACATGATGGGTCTAAGATATCCTTTAAGGTTAAAACCTTCATTCATATTATGGTTATTGAGGTTATTTAGGATTTAGTTTTTTTGATTAAGGAATGATATATGTAAAATATTTGGTTTTATAGTTGAATCATGGATATTAATATATTCATATTCATTTTGGGTATCATCTTACATTGTGATAACCATATTCATTTAATAATGACTAGAATAATATATTGTTAATATTTTATGAATATTATGATCTTTTAATAGATTATTTTAGTTCTATAATAATAAAAATCTCATATTGGATATCCATTCCTTATATTAATAGGTGGAATAGAAAGGGATCGAATCACAACATAAGGATTAAATTGTGTTAATTACATAAAATGATATCAAGGATGTATATTTTTAGGTGTTCTCAATCATAATAGTAAATAAATCTCAAAACTCTTGGAAACAGATATCAAATAAATTTCATATTAAATTCATATCTAATGAATTAATGTTCATTTTACTCCTCATAGAAGTATTTTTTTTGGTCGTTAACTTTATCTTAATCATTCAATTTCTAGAGATCAATGATTTTTATCACTCTCTATAATTATCTATGGTTTTTTACATGTCCGTGCTTTTAAATCTACTAAATAGTATCCTATATAGAAACATAGTTATGAGATATTCCATGATGAATCTTATTAATTCTTTTTCCCACTTTTAAAATTTCGATTTATTAACCCTTTTTATTTTATGGGTTTTCTAAAAGGAAATTTCAATAGTAAAACCCTTAATTATATATAATTAGTTCAAATTTCAAGGATTAAAATTTATTTATGGGGATATAATGTTAGACCATGAGATTTTAAAATAACACTATGTTTGATATCATATACAACATGAAACACTAAGATTAAACAAACCATGATATATTATTAGAATATTATTATTTAAATATTATAGTTATAAAATAATATTTAAAATTGTCATTAATAGTAGAAATAACTATATTAGGAAAAATATATCTAATGTTTTTATACAGGATAAATATATTGATTAATTTATAATAAATAATTACACAATTTACAGTAAATTCATTTTATGCATCCAAAATACGTTTTAATAAAAATGATTTTATTGCATTTTATAAGAATATATTATAATTAATAATTCACATATTTTTTTAAACAATATTTTTAAAATTGAAAAAAATTAAATCATCACGTAAATATTAACACAGTGTGAATGAATTTAATTTTTCTAAAATGACCTATTTTTAGTGAATAGTGAAAAATCAGATTCTTCTGAAATAGTAATTTATTCCAATAAATTAATTTATATAAATGAACTATTATTCATTAAATTTTATATAAAATAAATTTTATAATATATTTAGGTTGTTTTTATCCATGTAGTTAAATTTAAATATTCTTTATAAATGATTTTAGTATATGTTTATTTTTAATCTTAAAAATGCATCTTTCTGAAAAAAAATGTAAAGTGGAAAATGTTTCCCCTTATTAATAAACTAATATGACCCCAAAATAGAAGTTATTTAAAGAAAATTTATATATTATATATCTATATATATCAATTAAAATTCATTTACTTATGATTACAGGTAATATAGTTATTGTATGATCATCGTATGCTTGAAAATTAGATTTATTAAAAACCCATTTTTTCAAAATGTATGGGAGTTTAATTTTAAATTAAATTTCACCACATATATGAATAAAGATTAATAAAAAACATTAACCATTTTTAATGATAAATATTACATTTTGATAATAATTTCAACTTAATGTTTTTAAATGAATAATGAAACAACAAAAACCAGTTCCCTTGGTTAATGATAAAATTTGTTTACAAGGGGTTATACATATTACTCTTCTCTGATGTATATATTTTCCCCAACATTACTTTTCATGATTATTAACTGTTTAAAGAAATAATTTTACATTGAATGTAATTAACTTATGGTTTTTTAACCCCTATAAATATTTAATTAATCTTAAAATAGAACATTTATTTTCCATAAAAATGAAACCACTAGGTTTGTTTATAAAATTTTCTTTTTAAACCTATCCATTGAGGTATGTATACTTTTAAATCCATTATAAATATATTTTATTTCATTTCAGCATTAGTATCCATAAATGTATTTTCAAAAAATTTTATGAATAAAATTAATTTATTAATATATATATGTGCCTTACTAGGTAATATGGATAATAAGTACTAATGAAACCATATAATTATTATTTATCATAATATTTTGTTAATATTTACTTATGGGTATAAATTTATCTTATTTTATAGTAATAATGAAGATATATTTAAATAGTTAAAATGTATGTTAAAAACAAATCATTTTAATTGTGGTTTTTTCAAATATTTCTAAAAATAATTATTTTAACTTATATATGTTTTTTGGGAATTTATTTTCTCAAAACTACTCTATAAAATATTATTTATTTTCATTATTAGAAATAACCTTATTTTTTACTGATGATATTACTTTAAGTGAATTTTATGAAATTAATATTTGTTGAAATTTTTATTTCAGAATTACATTCAAAGACATCGATCTAAGGGAAATATACAATAATGTGTCATAACCTATTTTCAATATATTTTGGAGACAATGTTCATAACCTAAATTGGTAAGTGTAGCATAAGGAATCAACCCTACATTCATAGAAACACATTTGGATTATGAATCCTACGTTGTTTGAAAGGTATGGTTCATCAACCCTACGTTTGTGTAAAGGGAATGTATGGTTGATCAACCCTACGTAAGTATAAAACCCCATTTTTGAGAAATTGAACATACATTCTATCAACACTACATTTATGATCAACCCTATGTTTGTTATTTTTGCATTATGTGATGTAACCCTACACTTGACTATTCAATGACGAAGTTCTAAATCCATTATATTATCCATTATTTATATAATGGTCTTGATAGAACTAAAGATCTTTTCACATTTATTTATGATATATTCAAATTATTGTTATGATTTTTTAAATTCTCTATTAAATTAAGTAAATCATTCATATTTCTAAGAGAAATTACAGCTCCCCTGAATGATTTAAATTTTAATAATTTTGATCTATCAGGTAACATTCTTGGATCTTCTCATCAGAAGGAATGATGTGTGTTATATATATATGGGTATAATTTTTTCACTCTAAATATATAAGATATATGATATATGGGGTGTAAAACTACATATTTGTGAATATATTTGGAATACAGAACAGTTGTAAAGATCAAATGATTATGTTATTTTCTAAAGATAATACACTCTGACGATATACATTTTTCGACCCCATACTACTATAATTGATTATTATTATTATTATTATTATTATTGAATATCATTCTCTATTGGGATCTATTAAACATTATTATTACTTGAATAAATTCATCATGGAAAAATAAGATCTAGATTCTATCAGTTTCTACTAAAACTATGTTGTTTAACCTATATTATCAACAGATCTAACTCTTTTGATTAATTGGTGTTTTGACTGCTCAACCTAAATTATGCTAAAAGTTATATTCTTTCACTAATATATATATAATCTAGTTCTAGGTAAAAGAACTAGAAGTCTCTCTTTAAAATTGTTTTAAAGGCATTAACTTCATATAATCAGTTATTATTTAATGTTCTTCTGAGAAGAGGGCCTTTCTAGTGAAAATCACCCAGATCCCAGAGAAAAAATTGGTGGAGTTTACTAGGGGATCTTTGTTTCCTGAGAAACTATAAAAATTGATGTGTTATTCATTACTATTTATCCCATGCTCACATTGATCCCAGAATATGGTAATGAAAATCCATAGAAATCACAAAGATTGTAAGATGCCAAAATATTTCAAGATTATCAAAGAGAAACCATCATCCACCCTCTTGTGTGTATTTTTATTATTATGACCTAACAATTTTCATCAATAGTGATATTTTTGGATAAATCTCTATCATGCTTAAAGAAATATGTTCTATATAAAGTATATGTCAATGGATAATCCAATAGAAGGTATATCCATGATTCATGATCCATATTTTAATGGTGATAACTATGGATCCTAGAAATCTCATCTGATTATCTATATAAAGAATATTGGATAAAAATTTTATTTTATGATTAATACTCCTTATGTAATTCCACAGAAACCTGAAACATTGGATGCTGTAATTCAAGATGAATATTATATTAACTAAAAAGCAATGGATGAAAACATCTGTGGACTTGGCCTAGATTAATTCAATCGAGTATCACAATATTCGACATCTTCTAAAATGTTGCAGACAATCATTTTTTCATATGAATGAATAAATAATATTATACCAAGGAGGTATTATACTAAAAAACTAAAGTTTGACACATTTAGAATCTATTATGTAGATAGAATCACACTAATTAATGGAAGGATGGAAAATTTTGTGAACAATATAACTGCCTTTGGAGATCAAATTTCTCAATATGATCAATATTTGAATGTATTAATATTAATTAATTCAAAATGCAATGGCATATATACAACTATTCAAAAATCATCACCTATCAAATATTTGACCATGAAAGAATTAATCTGAACATTGATGATGAACAAAGAAGAAATTCATGATGAATATGATGATAATAAAATAGTCAAAAGTAAAAATGCCGATCTTAATGTCACATCTTAGAAGAATGAAATGAAATCAAGAGAAGATGTTGAAATCTGAAAAGACTCAGACAACTCAGACTCTAAAATGGAACTAACTCAACTGGTCTAGAAATTTAAAAAATTCAACAAGTAGAATAGATGATTTATAAAATCCTTTAAAAAAGATGATAAAGGAACCAAATAATAAGGATGTTACGAATATATATAGGTGGGTCATATCAGAACTTATTTCCCCAAACTAAAGGAATAAACAAGAAAAATAGAAAATAAATATTATAGGAAAACTAATAATGATCATAAAAAAATGATCCATGAAATATTTGTGGAGTGTGTCTGAAGACTGAATTTGCTCTTCCAAATCTAATTCAGAAAAAGAGGCAAAATATTGAAAATAAAAAAAATTATTTATGTATAAGGAGGAAGATGAGGTACAAATTTATTACTATTATACATATTTCTCTGATAGCTTCTTAAATAATTAATTAGATACTTACTTCTCAATTCTATAAGAGAAATAAGATTCTTTAATAAAGAATCACAAGTCACTAGAAAATATTCAGAAATCCATTTTAAATGAAGAAGATTTAATGTTAAAAAACATCATAAACTTAAATAAAAAATTTAATACATATACATAAAAATTTAAATTTCATGAAATTTAAAAAAATATCCATGGTATGAATTATAATCTTTTAAATGTGTAGTTATATTTCAAATAAAGGATAAAAAAATAAAAATGATATTCTTGGTAAAAATTTCATTAAAAGATTAAAATATGGAATATAATGTGAGGGTGAAAAATCAAAATTATACAAAAATTATTTTGTTCCTAGATTATACAATTATACATTATTATACTATGAAATAAAATTAAAATTTTCTAATAAATGTTATTTAAGACATCTTTAGATAAGTTGAATTAAAAATGATTTTAATTCTAAAAATATATCTTAGGCTAGTAATACAAATTTTGGAAAAATAAGGTAGATCTGGATACCCTGATCTTTGGTTTTTGACACAGTTGGAACCATAAAAATATGGGAACCAAAACAAACACGTGTTTACATTATTTTATAAGTAAAATACTAGAATAAAAAAGGTTATATGGTATATCTACGGTTTCTGCTCCAGGCACAAGAGTGAAGACTCTTCACATTTCTATATGCTGATAAAAATGGACGGAGGTCTAGTCACCTTTGGTGATAATTAAAAAATAAAAAATAAAAAATATTTGAGTTTTAACCATTGGAGACCCAAATATATTCTCAATAAAAAATGTATTATATATAAAATGGTTCAAGAACAACCTGATATATATTTTTCAACATTTTAATAATATATTTTATGTAGATTTGTGTAACAATTATGGATCAGTTTTCATAGATAAATTTCTTAAATTTAGAGAACCCAGAACTTGATATATTTTATTTTCATAAATTATATAATAAACATTTAGTTTAAAATTTACCCAATCTAAAACTTGACAGTGATTGATTTTGTGGTGTATTTAAAATTGAAAAACAACACATATCAACCTTAAAATCAATTAACAATCTTTCTACATCTAAAAGAAAAGAACTTATCCATATGGATTTTTTTGGACCATATAACATAATATGTTTGGTTGAAAATTATATTACAGGGGTTTATTTTATAAAAAATAAAAGTGAAGTATTCAATATATTTTAATGCTTTTACAAAATCATTCAAACTGAAAATGATTCTAAGATATTTTCATTTAGAATTGATCATGGTGGAAAATCTTATAATCAAGTATTTCAATATTTTTTCAAAAATTTAATTATTAAACACTCATTCTCTACACTAAGAACAACTGTACAAAAAATGGGATTGTTGAAAGAAAAAAAAGATCTACTAAAGAAATGGAAAGGACTATGTTGAATTAATTCAACCTTCCTACTTATGTTTTGGGAAGAATAAGTAAAAAAAACAATATTTATCATGAATATAGTTTTTTTAGTACCCCTTATTAAAAAGACACCATATGAACTTTATAATAATAGAAAACCTAAATTAAAGTACGTTAAAGAATTTGGAACCATGATTTATATCTTGAATACTATGGAACACTCTAGTAAATTGGATCTAAAGGCTGATGAAGGAATATTTCTTGGATATTTTTCAATTTCTAATGCCTATAGAGTGTTTAATAAAATCTTAAGGATGTTTTAAGAATTTTTTCATGTAATGTTTGATGAAACTGAGACATATGATAAAAGGAAAGACCAAAAAAATAAAATCACTAAATAGTTTCAAAATATGAGACTTGATTCACAAATAACTAATTTTAAAAATAATTTAAATATAAACTAGTCCATTCCAGAAGAATATGAGACAAAAGAACCTAAATGTGTCTTATCTAGAGAAAAAATAACCATAAAGAATCATCCCTTATAAACTATTATAGGAATCATAGACACATGTGTTATAACAATAAGAAATGTTGCAAACATAGTTGAAATTTATCCCTTTCTATCACAATTAGAAGCTAGGACTATAAAAAGCTCTAAATTATAAAAATTGGATAAATTTTATGAAACAATATATCAATAAATTTAATATAAAAAGTTTTTGGAATTAGTAGATTGACTAACCAATTATCCAATAATAGGAACAAAATGGGCCTTTAGAAATAAATAGGCTGATCATGGGATCATTACCAGAAATAAAGCTAGATTATTAACAAAATGATACAATCAGGAAGAATGGATAGATTGTAAAGAAAACTTTTCACATTTTTCAAGTTTAGAAGTAATTATAATTATGTACGCTTATACATCTCATATGAATTATAAATTATATCATATAAGTGTTAAAACTTCTTTTTTTAAATGGATATTTGATGTAAGACATTTATATTGAACCACTACCAGGTTTTGAAAACCCTCATAATCAAAATTCATTTTATTAAACATACCAAAGAAAATTATGTCCTTGAATAGGAACGTAGAGCTTGGTATGAAAGATTTATCTCCTTTTAATTATAAAATGGATATTGTGTGGGATTGGAAGATCCTACTCTATTTAGGAAAATTGGTTGTTATAATATATTATTAGTATAAAGTTTTATTGATGATGTTATCATCAGATCAATAATAAAAAAACTAAGTAATGATTTTCGAAATCTAATGGAAAAGGTAATTTCAAATGAGTATGATAAGATAAATGAATTGATTTTTTAGGATTTCAAATTTATCAAAAAGATTATATAAGTGTTTTAAATTAATGTAAATATATTACTGATTTACTCAAAAGGTTTGTACTGGAAAATAATATTACTTACCCAAATACCATGTGTACTAATGTAAATATTGATCTGGATGAAGTTGGAAAACAATTTTACATTATTTTATATAGAGGTATGATATGTTATTTATTTTATCTCACTATTATCATACCAGACATAGTGTTTTAAATATTTCTAGGTGGTAAATTTAAATCAAACCCAAAAGAATCCCATGTTACTAATGTTAGAAGGATTTTTATAAATTTAAAATAAATTATTTTTCAATCTCTTCTTTACCCAAAACATATGATTTTAATTAAATGTCATATTACAATTTTGGATTTAGAGGATACAGATCGGATATAAAAAAACATATGGAACTTGTAACCTTTTGGGGAAATCATTATTATCATGGTTGAGTAAAAAACAATATTCCGTTTCTTCATCAATAGTTAAGAAAAAATTATAATGTGTTGGAAATTTTTGTGCCCATGTGTTGTCGTTGAAACACACATTACTAGATTTTGGACTTATGTTTAATAATATACATGTTTTCTATTATAATACCAGTGAAATTAATTTTTTCAAAACATTCTATAAGTCATTATCAAACAAATAATATTATTATGAGGAATTATTTTCTAAGAGATCATGTTATTAAAAAGGATATATCTTTAGAATATTAAATATCAAATCTCAAATAAAATATATTTTTATTAAACCATTTCAGCCTACTTGTTTTGATTTCAATAAAGAGGATTTATGAATATTTAAAATTATTTTTTTTATTAATTAATTTCATTAAATTATCTTTTAATTAATTTTATTTATTAAGTTATTATTCATTTTTTATTATATATAAACATTTTTTCCAACTTTTGAAAAAGAATGACTTTCCAAAATAAATAATAAATTGGTACAATATGTAATTAGCTTGAGAAACCAGACCATGTCACTCAAAACCATCACAGAAAACCTTTCCTCTCTATATTCTAATATTACACTAAGATTTAGAACCTTTTTGGATTTTAGGGCTCTCAGCTTCCTTCGAAAACCATTAATATGAAACCCTTCAGACCTTCATATTCCCAGAAATGTTGAAGCACAAGAGATTAGATGAAACTGAATAAAATGACTTAAAATTTCAGTGAGTCTCCTTTAGGGTGATTCTTCAAGGAAAAGTATAGAATTTTGATTGGATATATCCGACATATCATTTTGTAAATAAAGATCTCACCTTTCAAGGTTTGTAATTTTTATTCAATAAAAAAATATTTTTTTTTATTTTAATTGGAATTGAATCAGATATACAGGAGTGCTTATTTTAACATTAGGGGAGAATAGAATATCATTACCTCTCGGGTAGATGATAATAAATATTCAATATCCTCAGTAGACATAACACATATCTTAACATGAACTCAAGAAGAAGTGTTCCATTTTGATCTTCAATAAATTGGAAATAAATATCAAAAGTCATAAGATATAATTTATTTTTCATTGGTTCGACCCAAATTTAGAAAATATTCATTAAGGGTCTTGAGAATGATCATAAGGTTCTTGTCCATTTTATCTAGTATTTCATCCTCCCTAGAGTAGAAAAATTAGAAAAGACTCTATATCCTAACATCTATGTCGTTATATTTTATCTGTGATATTAAGATTAATTTTCTTAGACATATGCTTAGATATTTGAGTCACTACATTCAATGAGAAGCATTAATGCACTTCTATCCATATGGTCAAATTATTTCACTTCTTTTATTCAAAAATTATAATATTCTTCATATCGATGTTCACAAAAAGTGTCCCCACAAAAATATTTTAATGTTGATACACTAAAAAAGTTTTAATTTTTTATGTATAGTTAAAGGTAAACTATAACCTATTGGTGTAGATGACCAATAAGAATCAGGTCCTATGTCTTAGGGGGGAAATGAAAATCTGATGGATCAATTCTCCTATATGATAATAGAGTTGGTGAATCTTAAATTGAATATATTTCTCAGAAAATAAAGAGGAGACACCGACATGACACTCCTAATTAATATGGTGAAGAGACTAATATATTAGTTAATGAACCTCTCATCACATGACCTAGGAGTAGATAAAATCATTCCACTAAGATCCTATAAATTCAAACTACTACTTAAAAATATTTTTCTCCAACAAAATTTTGAGGAGTAACATTTACTCCCTAGGAACAAAAAAAACATCAGTTCTTAAAGGGATAAACAAGGGGGTCCTAAAAACGAAAATTTTCAAGAAACTACCCAAGGATATGAGTAATTTTAAAATCCAATTGCTCAAAAAATTAAAAAAGTTGAAAATTAGACTGTCTCTACTATTCACAATATGTGAAAAAAATAACTTCTGTATTTGGAGAGAGAATAGAAATTCAGGATTTCATTTCACTCTCTACATGTAATAAGAATCATGCAATTTCATTACATATAACAGAAGAAGGTCCTCAACAGAGTCTATGTGAAGAATATATATATGATTATATGAGTTATTTGATAGAAATTTTTTTATCAACCTTAATTAACTAAAGGAGGAGAACAAAAAATTTCAAAATGATATGGAATCCACCTGAAAAGAATTTGAATACACTACCACAAAACTGGGTTTCTGCAGCTCCACCCTTTATCATCCATAAAAAAAGTGATGATAAAAGGAACTTTTAACGATGCTAAAAAAGCGCTTTTAAAAGGGACCCTTTATGAGCGCTTCTTTTAGCATTGATAACCCCCACTTATCTGTGTTTTTTTAGCGATGTTAACGGGGTTCACTTTATTAGCACTGTTCTTAGTAGCGCTAATATGGGGGGGGGATTTATCAGCACTTCTTCCTAAAGTAGATAAATTTCAAAATAAATTCATGAAAAATAATATATTGTTATATAAGTATATTTATATTGATATAAATATAATATGTATTTTTAAAATATGTTTTAGAAAAGTATAAATAGACTATTATGTTTAATATATAAGAAATTTAGTGAAATGACTTTAAAATATTTTTAAAAATATTATTAATTAATAATTTTCTAATCATCATCGATTAATAATCATTTAATAAAAATTTTTAGACACAAAAAATCATAAAAATTAATAAAATATCTAAAATAAGTTGAATATGTAACTCAAACTTCAAACGTCCATAACTTTGGATCCAAGTGTCCGATTGAGCTCTACATCATATAAAATCGACACTTGCGACAAACTCTATGTGCTAGTGACCCAAGGGAACTTTCTGTCACATTTTTTACGAAAAAAAGGCCTATAAGGCCTCCCTAACTGAGTTTTAGTCTGGATAACCCAATTTTTTAAAATTCAAATAGGTATAACTTATTATTTGGATGTCCTCTAGGACGGTACTACATATCATATTGAATATTATTTCATTTTCTTCAATTTAATCGGTTATAGAGTTGAAATGGACTTCTTGATTAGAAGTTATGGTCTTTTTAACATTCTATGGCTTTTCAGATACACACATATATGTATTTATTCGTAAATGTGTGTGTGTATGTTGTATATATGTATACTTGTATATATGTATTTATTTATTTATAAACACACATAAAAAACATATTTTATAAATGTATTTAAAACTAATATTATAAATATATATTAATATACAAATAAATATATAGATAAAAAATTATGACTAAATATATATATATAAAGAGATATAAATATATGTTAATATAAGAATATATATATATATTAATTTAAAAATAAATAAATAAATAAATAAATATTATATATATATATATATATTAATATATGAATAAATATATATATATATATATTAATATAACTAAATAAATTTATATTAATATGAATCTATATTAATATAAGAATAAATATAACTATATATATTTATAAATAATTAGATATATCATTAAATGGAGAAAAAAATAAATGTCTTAGTGGTAAAGGAGCCGTTGCGCAAGGGGGAGGTCTCGAGTTCGAGTTCTGGTGGAAGAAAAGGGCGCGCGGGCGCAAGTGGGAGGGGGTAGTGCGGTTAAAGGTAGCGTCAAATGAGAGGGAGGGGGCTCCGGCTAGCGCTAATAAAGGATGGTGGGGGGGGGGGGTCAAGGGCTGTTAGAAGCTCCTGACACATTATATATTATTTTTAATTATTTTTAATTTTTTTTACTATTATCAGCACTTAAAAAAAGTGCTGATAAAGGAACTTTTTATCAAAACTTTTTTTAGCTCTAATAAAAGGGACCACTAACTTCTCTTAGATTAATAGCGCCTTTCTAGCATTGTTAATTCCATTTTCTAGTGCTGATAAAGGCCATATTTTCAGTTGTAATATTTGATCAATTTAAATATTTATAAAATATAAATCAATTTTGTTCAGACTCAACTACAAAATTTTAGAAAAAATTCAGTCTTTAGAAGATATTTGGATAATTTTCAGAGAGAAATGATAGATATTTTTGGAAAACTGAAAATAGAATCTGTATCAAAGATAGAGATCCTTGATTTTTAATTGTATTTGGGAAGTCAGTTTGGATCAATAAAGGGGAGTTTTAGTCAATCCATAACTTCAACATCTATAGCACTGACTTCTCTAGATTTATTCAGAATATTTCAAGAAATTTATTTAGTAATGGATTATATGAATGATATAATTCATAATATTCAGTGAAATAGTTCACCTATGAAGGTGATTTTGTAAAATCATAGAGATCTTATTGATCAGTTGACCACAGATGAACAAAGAATCAGAAAGATTCCTAATAAGTTAAGTGGTAATATTATGATATTTCTAAAAATAGAGAAAAATATACATGAAATTATAAAAGTATATATGATTGAAAGTTTATAAGTGGGTCAGGACTCGCAAATTGTTTTAGTATAGTTGTCTGGAAAAATTTCAAAAATATTATAAGGATAGATGAAAAAGTAGAAATAATTTCTATATCATGAAACCTCTACTTAACCAATCCTTTAAATATCAAAAACACCTTATTTTTAAAACATTACCTCATACTGCTGAAAATTTCTTTTTTTTATTATAGGGAATAAAGGAGGATACAAAGCACCCCCCCTCCCAAAGCCTTCAAGGAGGGCAGGAGTGGTGTAAACCAAGGGAATCTCCCTTGAAAAAAGAAAGACACTCCAAGGGAAGGGATCCTACGTTATTATACAGAACCTGCTCATACTCCTGACTTCCAATCCGTGAAAGCGCATCAGCCGCGAAGTTAGCCTCCCTCCAATAGTGCTTCAAAGTCCGCCCAAGATCTGTTGCCATCACACATCTTCAGATCACATACACCAGATCCCAGGCCGGTTCATAAATACCACACACCGACCTGACGAGGACATCAGAATCTGATTCCACCTCATCAACCAAAAAACCAGCCCTCCGACAAACTGTGATTCCTGTGAGAAGCGCCCTAGCCTCTACACCCAAAGAGCTTCCAGGACCAAAGAACGCGCTGAAGGCCAACAACACTGAGCCAGAAGTATCCCACAGAACCCCACCGCCCCTCATATTCCCATTAATCATGGATCCGTCAACATTAAGTTTAACCCCTTGGAGTGGCGGAGACCATCAGATCCATCGGCCAACCAGTCCGCCCACCATGGGTGAAACTAGCGAATCATAGGAACCCAGAAACTAGTGACCCCCTTTCAACAAAGAGCCCAATTCGGAAATGAGTGCTTTCAAACGGATCCATAAAAAATGAAGAGATCTCTCGTCTCCCAGTTGAGATAGATTACATGCCTCACAAATAACCCAACAAATGGAAGAGAGAATAAAACACATTTCCTTGCCTTCCATAGTCCTTCCCTCCAATCCTTGAAGCCAGGCCACCAGAAAATATTTGAAGGAAGTATGGAAATGAAAATAGCACGGGAGAGGAATGAAGTGCGACCAAAGGAACACCACCCATTCACTCTGGAAAAAAAGGTGAAGCACAGATTCATTCCGAGGATTCCTGCAGCAAAAACAGCATGAAGCCAAATGAACACCCTTCCTCTGGATGTTATTATCCATTGGAAATGCTCTGTTTTTGATGCGCCAAACCATAAAATTCATTTTTATGGGGTTTTATTTTCACCAGCTCTTCGAGGCCCATTCGTCCAGTAGCGGCTCCTCCTGAGACAACCTCCTGTAATCCCGACCAGAGAATTTACCCGAGCTCGATCCAGTGAAGCAGCATCTGTCCACCTCTGAGTTCATGATAATCTCCTCACAAATCTTCTGCTGCTCCCTACTGAGAACTGCATGATGAAGATCTGGGTGTGCGATTGATTCTTTAAAGGAAATGTCTGGTGATGGACACCCAGGGAAGAACAGACGCTCACCTGACTAGTTGTTATTCCAGAAAATAATGTCACCTCTCCCAATAATCCACCGTGTCGAACTCTGAAGAACACCCATATACGAGTACATGCGCCTTGCAAGGTCAGTCAACAACGGCCTGTGGGGACCTGCGACCACCCAATTCTCCCCATAACAGGCTCTAAAAAAGGAGGCCCAAAGAGAATCCCCTGCAATAATGTCCCACGCAAGCCTCACCTGCATTCCCTTCATTGTATCATTAATGTCACGTAACCCCACTCCACCTTCCTCGATCGGTTTGGCTAGACGAGACCAAGAAGCCCAATGGCAATGACCTGTGTGATTGGAATCCCAAAGAAATGCATTAAGAACCCTCTCCATCCGTGTAATGGTGCCTTTCAGAGGTCGAAGGACCGAGAAGACGTGCATAGGAATAGATGATAGCACACTGTTAATCAAGGTCACCCTTCCCCCAAAAGATAACAACTAGTTCTTCCAGTTAAAAATCCGCCCCATAACCCGATTAATGGCATTATCAAATAAAGACATTTTGATGTGTCCACAAGAAAGTGGAACACCAAGATAAAGAATAGGAAGTTGTTGTTCCGGGCAACCCAGGATATTCTGGATAGTCCTATATCGATTACCTAGGAATTTATTAGAGATAAAAACTTGGCTCTTCCTGGAATTGATGCATTGTCCACTCAAGCACACATACACGCCAAAAATCTCCATGAGGCCCCTCAACGATCATCGCCTGCCATTAGTGAAGATCAAAATATCATCGGCGAACATCAAATGAGACACTCCTTCCCTGCCATTTCTACTGAGAAAAGGATCCAACCTCCCACTCTCCATTCTGCTATGAAGATTCCTTGGTAAGAATTCTTGTGCTAAGATAAAGAGGCTTGGAGAAAGTGGGTCACCCTGCCTAACCCCACGAACCGATTTAAAGAATCCAAAACATTTTCCTTTGAGAGATATAGTAAGACACGGGGAAGAGTAGCACCTAAAGCAAAGGTCACAAAACCATTCATGAAATCCAAAACGTCTCATCACACGAATCAGAAAACTCCATTCCACTTTGTCATAAGCTTTGTTCATATCCACCTGAAAAATGACATTAGAACCAACTGCTTTCCTATTAATATCAGAAACCAATTCGCTAGCAATCTCCACCGCCCCTTGAATGCTACGGCCTTTGACAAACCCATGCTGCTCCCTAGACACCAATCGAGGAATGATCTGGTTCAACCTGTCTGCAATCAAGCTCGCCAGAATTTTATATGACATGTTAAAAAGACAAATGGGTCTGTAATGGTTGATATTAGTGGGCTCTTTAACCTTCGGAATCAACACCACCCTTGACGCATCAACCCCCTGATTGAGGGCAACACCCTGAAAAAAGTCATGAATCGCCATCACCACCTAACGACCAATAATAACCCATGCATCCATGTAGAAAGCCCCCAGAAAACCATCCGAACCTAGAGCAATATCAGGGGAGACCGAAAAAACAATACTCTTGATTTCCTCCTCGGTTGGGGTAGCTATCAAAGATTCATTCTCAAGGCCTTCCACCAAGTGGGGAATGCACTCCCATAACCCCAACTCTGCTGACCCATCCTCCACATCCTCATATCTAGAAGGGATCCCTCCTGCCAAAAGGCCTTCAAAGTGTTCTAGTGAGAATCTCCCCACCACATACACCTACGAAGAAAAAACTCCATTACCCAGATTAATATTGAGTCTCAAGTTACTCCTTTCTCTTAAACACGCATGAAAAAAACCACTATTGTGATCCCCTTCTTTCAACCATTTCACTCGCGATCGCTGCTTGTATTCTCTTTCAACTTCCAGGATCTTCTCCGCAAGAAATATGCGCTTGTCACATAGGAAAATAAATCTATTCTCATTCCAATTGTTCTGCAGTTCCTCCTCCAACTCTTCAATTTACACCTCAATAGAGCTCAAACCTGACAAGTCATTTGGCCTAGAAGCCAACCATCCTTGAATGTCCCTCTTAAGGAGCTTCAAACGGTTGGTGAGGCCACGCTAAGCACCATCATTTTCCTCCTGCTCCCAAGAGGTTCTCACCATGTTCTCACCATTCACTATCATTTTAATAAAAATTATTCTATTTATTTTATTCTTTATTAGTATTTATGGTTGATTCCTTTTCTAGAACACATGTTTTATTTTTATATAAAGTGGAATAAATCATTAATTTATAGTAATGTGAAACATTGAATGGGGTTTAATCCATTTTAATGAAGTTTATTTTCGATATCACAAAAATGAGAGAAAATTTTGTAAACAAAACCTTCTTAATATAAGATTTTAAAATTTTAATTCATATAATTAATACTATGAAAAATTAATTTTCAAAACCAAAAATATATTCTTTAAAATATTATTTCCTTTGTGTTTACAATTACTATATTTTCTAAAAACACTACTGGAAAAATACCTTATACCAATGGTTTGGAACCATTGGTATAGGGCTCCAAACCGTTGGTATAGGCTATACCAACGGTTTGGAGGACCGTTGCCAAGTAAGCCGTGACAATAGGTTTATACCAACAGTTTTGGGAAAACTGTTGGTATAAGTAATATGAAAATCTATACCAACGGTTCTCAAAACCATTGGTATATGTATTTCAAAAAAAAAACATTCGGTGAGATTTGATCTGAGGACCTCTAGTTTATAATTGAATGACTTAACCACAAACCTAACATGAATTTTGTGAACATAATTTCATAAATATATATATGTATTGTCATAATTATTTTAAATTTTGATTTATATAATGTTCTCGGTAAGAAGAGTTGATAGAAAATCAAAGGACCTATATCAACGGTTTTGAGAACCGTTGGTATATGGTCTCCATAATGGACCTATACCAACGGTTTGTCCAAAATCTTTGGTATAGGTCCATATAAGTGACCTATACCAACATTTTTCGCCAAACCATTGGTATAGGCCCAAATTAATGAACTATACCAACGGTTTGGCCAAAACCATTGGTAAAAGTCATATTTCCAGTAGTGAAATTATTATGGATTTTATGATCATAAAAAAGGGGGATATTGTTGGGCTTGTATTATCTCAACAATACTCTATAGTATCTTACTGCTTTTGATTCTCACACATACCCTTGTTTGTTTTAGTGATGATGTTACATTATCTGAGTTTCACGAAATTAATATTCATTGAAATATTTATTTAAAAATGATATTTAAAGACAATGATCCATGATAACTATATGATAAAGTGTTGGAACACATTTTTAACATATTATAGAAACAATTTTCATACCCTACATCAGTAATCAAAGCATAATGAATAATCCCTTTATCAAGAATATCACATATGGATCTAGAACCCTACAATTTCAGAAAAGTATGGTTCATCAACCCTACATTTTGAAGGAATCATACGTTTGATAAATGGGAAAGTATGGTTAATCAACCCTACATTCATAAGAAACCCTATGTTTGAGAAAAAAACATATTATTCATCAACCCTACTTTTATGATCAACCATATGTTTTCAATTAAACATTTGGTATTTTGTCTTCATGTGATGGAACCTTTCATTTTACCATTCAACGATGGAGTTTTAAATCCAGAATATTATCTAAGATTTATGAAACGGTCCTGATGGAAGTTAAAATCATTTCAATGCTATTTTACAACCGATTCAAATGATCATTATGATAATTTTAAAGACTCTATTCAATGGAGTAAGTCATCCCTATTTCTAAGAGAAGTTACAACTCTCCTAGATGATTTAAATTTAAATAATTGCTCTTTATGAGGTGACATTCTTGGATAAGGTCAATCGAAGGAATGTTGTTTGTTCTATATATATGGATTTAATATTTTCTCTTCTGATATATCATATATATATATGATACAAAAAATATAAAAATATGTATTTTTTAATATCTTTTGAATTCAGTACTGCTGCTATGATCAAATTACTTTGTAATTTTCTGAAGATACTATACTATGAAGATAAACATATTTCATCCCCATACTGTAGTAACTACTAATATTTTTTTTTTCAATTTTTATTAAAGATAATTCATAAACAATATCTATTAAATGTTATTCTAACTTGAGTATGTTCATCTATGAATAATAATATCTATATTCTCTCATTTTTTTTGCAACTGTGATGTTCATCCTATACCATAAATAAATCAAACTATTTTGATTTATTGGAGTTTCTACTACTCACACTCAGTCCTTCTTATGTGTTAGCTTCTTGCACTAAGCTATGGAAAATTGGTTCCTTGTAAAAGTACCAAAAGGATCTATTTATCATTAATATAATGGTTTCAACTTAATTCACTCACTTATTCTTTAAATGTATTGTAATGAGAGGACCTTTCTAGTAAAAATCACCAAGATCACAGAGAGAGTATTGGTGGAGTGGACTAGAGGATCTTTGTGAATTTATCCACATTAATGATTAGTGTTTTCTTATTTAATTTTTTATCTTCTCCTCATATTGATCATAGAAGATAGAGTTGTATATCCTCATAAATAAAAAATATATTTAAATGCTAGAATCTATCATGATTATTAAAAATACACAATTCACCCCTCTCTTATGTATCATTATGTCATTCTAAACTAAAAATAAGGAATATAATGAAATGAATTCTGTTTTTTATTCATCGTGTTATAGTGATATTATGATTTACTTATTTTTTTCTAAAATTGTTCATTCTTAGGTTGAATATTGAGAATTATTATTTTCACCAAAATTGGACATTTTTTAAATATCGTCCCAATGTCAGATTGACATGGATATTTTTAAATATGGAATATGAATTTAATGAATAAAAAATATGCATTTAATGATAATAGGTTGAATATAGTATCATATATTGACCATTTTTTTACTTATGTTATATTCAGTCATAATAAAAAAATTCATTGGTCTTTACTTTAAAGTAAATATTTGTTTTTGTAAAATATTATTTTTTCCCAAAAATACAAAAACAATTTCTTATTATAAATTTTTTTAGTGAAATATAAATACATTTATTATCATCACCCGCCTTCACCAAGATGTGGGAAGGGATAGCAGCTTTCTAAACCATTCCTTCTTCAAGATGAAAGAGAGATAATGACCCCCAAAATGCACATCCAATAGGTCTCAGAGTGGAAAATAGGCCCAAGGGTATATAATCACACACAAAATGGAAGTTGTTACCCTTTTTATTTAGTAGAATTAGGAGATAAGATGGTAAATCCAAAACAACACCAAAAATGGGGGTAGAGGTAAAGCCAAAACAAACCATTCCCAAATACATGTTCCAAAAGTAAGTGCTACAAAAGTACAATAAAACTCCAAAGGAAAGTACCAAAGAAAAGAAAAAAAACAACATCAACTGCCCCAATGTCAAAACTAGTAGGGTCTGACATGGTCCTCGTAGTTCTCCTGGAAACCTGAAAGTAGTTTTATATACGTAGGGTGAGTATATAGATATACTCAGTAGGGAAAACCAAAAGTTGTCGTGCACAAGAGGGGAGGCATACTAATGACCCATGAAAAAGGAGATATCAAAGCACCTATCAAAGAAACTATCCAACCAAACCTCACCAAGGAACACTCCCAAAATAACACATGTCATGTAAAGTAATAGTAAAACACATTGATGTTTGGGTACCCCGCGCCACTTTACCTCTGGTTATTGAAGACATCCTACTTTTCAAACCTCTCCCACCATTCTCACCACAGTCTCACTTCCATCCTCCGCCTGTGCAAAACTCGGCTACCACAACCACACATCCCACCCGTAAACA
Organism: Viscum album; assembly: GCA_963277665.1. Classification (NCBI taxonomy): domain Eukaryota; kingdom Viridiplantae; phylum Streptophyta; class Magnoliopsida; order Santalales; family Viscaceae; genus Viscum; species Viscum album. Next base: position 1,559,058,896 of record OY728158.1, read on the forward strand.
CCTAGGCCACAACAACCACATGTAACCACACCTATAGACACCTGGGACAAAATAACTACCACTATGCCCAAAGACACCTAGGCCTCATCCCAAAGGCACTTGGGTAACCACCTTCCCACACACACCTGGACTAACCACCACAGTGTACCTCAACCAAATAATCTTGAGCTATAATGGACTTCAAGCCATCACAGCCTACATGAAGAATCTTGGGATACTCAAGAAAGGTAGCAGAAAAGGAGATAATAACCAGCCACTTATAGGAGTGTTGGAAAAAACACCCTCCCCCATGAAATGGGGGTGTTTGGCACGGATTTATCAACTTTGATGGGTCATGAATAAGAAAAATAAAAACCAAATTATACATATAGGAAAAAAGAACTCATCCCAGCCTAGGGGTTCCAAAACCATCCCATATACAAACACCCTCATTAATATTCATTCATAAGAAGTACCATAGCCACAACCATGTCACAACTCATTCTTGGAAAACAATTCCCCTTTAAACCCATTCTTGTTTTCCTATTCATGTGATTCCATTTAGAAAATTATTCACTACCGAGCAACTAAAAGGCATAAAAACAAGCCAAGGAAGAAAAAACAACCAAGTAGCAATTTAATCATTCACACCCAATTCTCTTGTAAATTCAGAATGACCAAAGGGATCCGTGAGATCCCTCAATGTACTAGAACCAAGCCAATCCCCAACATACGGCCCCACACGGCCTTAGGTCCAAAAACCAAAAGCTTCACAATAGGGAATCCCATACCCAACCACATCACCTCACAAGTATTAAACATAAACATCACCAGAATAGAGTAAGGGAGTTTTCAAATTTAAATATGCCATTCATTTAGTTCCGTCTTTCTGTCTGGTTAACTGGGGTGACCACACAAGGATTCTTATTCATTGTGCATCCATTTAATCAACCGAGTTTACATGATTAACCAGTTTTCTTGTTACAAACATTAAATTACATAAATATCCAGAAAAAAGAGATTCATTAGTGCGTAAGAAGAGACCACCCATGACCATGATTTTTAGTGGACATAATCCCATACAATTCACAACATATAAGTAAAGGTAAAGGAGTAACACAACATCGTCAAACACACCCCTTCATTCCATAAAACCATTCATTATCTTCGTTAAGGTTTGGTTTCATTCATCCACATAAGAATATAATCATATCCACCCCTCATGATTCACAATAAAGAGAGACGAAGGAAAAACCCTACTTGTATGATCAACGATCGAAGTTTTTCTCCTGGAGCCAATAATTGGGGATGCGTGACTTGTAGGAGAGGAACTCGGAGGACTCCAAGAATGATCAGGAAAGGCTCCAGCACAGGCACAACACTAGACTCAAGAAAGGGTACACCAGACGCATCAAGGAATGAAGGAAACTAGCCATGAAGAAGAAGTAAATAATTCTGGTGAGATAAAAAAGAAAGATCTTAGAGTTACGCCATATGAAAAATATTAAGCGACATTAAAGGTGGATTGTGGTTTCACCACGAGGTTGTATAGTTACGCATGATGGGATTAATTATTATTTAATAATTCACATCGAAGGGGTGTCCATAACAACTGTGTGCTAAAGGATTTCATTTAATGAGAGGAAAACGGGTCTGTTGAGGGTCTCCCCACTCCTAGAGGATTTAAACATTGATTATGGTGCTAAAATGACTTTGAACCACTTTAAAAAGTTTTAATGACTTAAAAGCGGCATTACGAAAAAAATGTGGAAGGAAACCCCTACACCCCTCTATGGCCGATTGGTGAGACTGATAGGTGAAACTGATCGATGGAGCTGATTAGGGGAAGCTGATACCATGAAGTTGATCCCATGAAGCTGATCCCATGAAGCTGATCAGTGAAGCTAATTGGGTGAAACTGATCCTATGAAGCTGATCCTATAAAGATAATCCCGTGAAGAGGATCCCGTGAAGCTGATCTCGTGAAACCGATTGGTGGAATCTATGGGGTGAAAGTGATCTGTGAAAATTACTGGGTGAAACTGATCTATGAAATAGATTGGGTGAAACTGATTGGGTGAAACTGATTGGGTGAAACCAATAGGGTGAAATAGATAGGATGAAATAGATTGGGTGAAACTGATTGGGTGAAACCGATTGGGTGAAACTGATTGGGTGAAACCGATCTGTGAAACCTATTGGGTGAAAACGATCTGTGAAACCGATCAGGTGAAACCGATCTGTGAAACTGATTGGGTGAAACCGATCTGTGAAACCGGTTGTGTGAAACTGATCTGTGAAACTGATCAGGTGAAACCGATCTGGGAAACCGATTGGGTGAAACCAATATGTGAAACCGATAGGGTGAAACTGATCTGTGAAATAGATTAGGTGAAACTGATCTGTGAAACCAATCAGGGTGAATCTGATTTGTGAAACTGATTGGGTGAAACTGATTGGGTGAAACCGATTTGTGAAATGTATTGGGTGGAACTGATCTATGAAACCGATTGGGTGAAACTAATTTTTGAAACCAATTGGGTGATATCGATCTATGAAACTGATCATGTGAAGTTGATCTATGAGGCTGATTAGGGAAGAAGATCAGTGAATTTGATCAGTGAAGCTGATCAGTGAGGCTAATCAGTGAGGCTAATCAATGAAGCTGATTAGTGAAGTTGATCTGTGAAGCTGATAAGCTAATCTGTGAAGCTGATCTATGAAGCTGGTCATGAAAGCTAGTCTATGAAGCTGATCAGTGAAACTGATCTATGAGACAGATGGGTGGAACTAATTGGTGAGTCCAGGACACCCCAACACTTAGAATTTGGAAAATTAATGGACCGGGAGGGTCTGATCCATTACATCAGATTATTCTTGAAATTATTATTGGACTTGAGAATACAATAGTAACCCAAACAACCACTCCAGAAGATACCTATCAGGGAAAAATCACCCCAAACATTTATAAGAAACCCAAGGATTAAATTGTTCTGACACATGGATCATGGAGTTCCTTCCTCCATGTCACGATTCTATCCTCTTTGGGCGGCACTGACTTTCCCGCACGTGTTTAATCGAATCCGCACTGATACGTCTTAATTAGGAATCAGGTTCTCCCTTCCCCACATATCTGGAATTTTCATAAACATTTACAATGTAGGGAAAAAATCATCTTAAAAACCAACAAGGACATCATTACATCACAACTGGTCACAAAAACAAGAACAACAAGGAATGCTCAGAACAACAACTCAAATTAGCTTTGGGTACTGGGTGCGCATTTGAGCTTCTCGCTCCGAAGTACTCTCCTTGATGCCATCGTGCCTCCACAACAGATGAACCAAATGGATGGTTCATCCACAAATAACTTTCTCCTTTCGATCTTTGATTCTCAATGATCGCTCCACGAACGTAGAATTGTCCCCTATATCCAACTCTCCCCTGTCAATGACATGGGAGTAATTGTGTAGATATCGACGAATCTAGGAGATGCGGAAAACGTCGTGCATACTTTCCAACTTAGGAGGAAACACCAGCTAATATTCCACCTCACCAAATCACCCCAACACTTCGAAAGGCCTGATGAACCTAGGAGAGATCTTGTTCCCCTCAATGAACCTTCACTGCCCACGTCGAGGGGAAACCTTCAAGAACACATGGTCTCTAACCTAGAACTCCATGGGACTCCTCCTATGATCAGAATATGACTTCTTCCAGTCCTAGGATGCCTTCATCCTCTCACGCACAAGCTGAACCTTCTCAGTTGTGATCTGCACTACCTCTGGGCCAAGAACACCTACCTCCCCAACCTCGGTCCAGCACACGGGTGAATGACACTACCTCCCGTACAAGGATTCAACTGGTGCCATTCCAATAGTAGATTGATAGATATTATTATAGGAAAACTATACTAAGGTAAAATGTCGTTCTCATGATCCCCCACAGTCCAAAACACATTCCCATAGCATATCCTCTAATGTCTCGATGGTTCTCTCTGTCTTCCCATCTGTCAGGGGGTGGAAAGAAGTGCTAAGACATAGTTGAGTGCCCAAAGCATGCTGAAATCCCCTCCAAACTCGTGAGGTAAACTATACCTCCCTATTTGAGACTATGTACCTCAAAACTCCATGAAAACACACCACCTCATCCACGTATCTCTATGCTAAGGAATCCACCAAACTTGCCTCCTTGATCGCCAGGAAGTGAGATGATTTCATCAATCGGTCTACCTCTACCTAGATAACATCACATCCACCTTGAACCCTGGGTAGTCCTATAACAAAATCCATCAAGATTTCATCCCCTTTCCACAAAGGGACATCTAAAGGCTGCAAAAAAACTCTTGGGACGCGGTGTTCAGCCTTCACCTACTGACACACTAGGCTCATTTCCACGAACTCTGGCACTGCCTGTTTCACCCTGGGCAACCAAAGAAAATTCCCTCAGGCCTCAGTACATCTTGGAAAATCTAGGGTGTACCACTACGAGTGATTTATGGAACTCATAGATAAATTCCTTATGCATTATCTCTGGGTCAAACAACTTCCCTTGGAAAAACATCTGATTCTGACCATCCTCTAACCACCCTTCCAAAGCATTGCATTGGTTAACCAGATCGCGAATCACTTCACTCTCTATGTCTCCCCACTGAGACTCCTCCACCTGCCGCAACAGAGATAATTTCACTATCATCTAAAATAGAAAAACTCTACCACTATCCACCCTTGCATCCAAGTGTAGGGAAACCAACTCCTCTATTACCTTTCAAGCATCCACAGATTCATGAACAACATCCCTTCATGACTTATTACTCAAGGCATCAGCCACAATATTCCCCTTACCTTCAGTGTAAGAGATCTCGAAGTTGTAGTACTGAAAAATCTCCACCCACCTTTTTTGTCGCAAGTTCAGGTCCTGCTAGGTAAAGATATGCCTCAAACTCTTATGATCTGTGAACACCACAAAGTTCTCCCTGATGAGGTAATTCCGTAACAACATCAATGAAAACAATAATACTGAAATATATAGGTAAAGAGTGGAATAGTTACGCTCATGAGGATGTAACTGCCTAGACCCATAAGATATCACTCCCCGTTGCTGCATCAACACACACCCCATGCCAAGTCCAGAAGAATCACAAAATACCTCATACAACACCTCTTCCTCTAGAAACCTAAGCAATGGAGTGCTTACCAACCTTTCCTTCACATAGCTAAAATATTACCGACACTACTGACTCCATACGAAGGCCTAGTCCTTTCTGTTCAAAGCTTTGAAAGGAGATGCAACTTGAGAGAATTCGGGTACGAACCGTCGATAATATCCTGCCAGACCTAGAAAACTATGAAATTCTATCATATTCTTAGGTTCTTACAAAGAAACAACCACTTCAACCTTTGAAATATCAATCGCTAACCCTTGATGATACACCACGTGTTTAAGAAAATGCACTTCTCGTGTCAAGAACTTTTACTTAGACAATTTCCCCTAGAGCTGGTGACGTCGAAGGATATCCCAGACTATCCTGAGGTGCTTAGTATGTTCCTCCTCTGATCATGAGTACATCAAAAAATGTCATTGATGAACACAATGATGAATTGGTCTAGAAACTCATGGAAAAAAGCATTCATGAGCCTCATGAACACAATAGGTGCATTCCTAACACTGAACGACATGACTACGAACTCAAAGTGCCCATACCTGCACCTAAGATCAATCTTCGAGATATCACTATCCTTCACCCTTAACTGGTGATAACCATACCGTAGATCGATCTTTGAGAACCAACCTGCTCACCTCAACTGGTCAAAGAGATCATCTATCCTCAGGAGAGGGTAATGGTTCTTGACTGTTACCTAATTCAGTCTCCGGTAGTCTATACATAACCTGAGACCACCATTTTCCTTCTTCATGGACATGATCAAAGCACCCAATGGTGACATGCTAGGTTAGACAAAACCTTTCTTCATCAGATCCTCAATCTGAATCCACAACTCCCACAACTCAGAAGGAGCCATCCGATAAGGATCCCTAGAAATCAGATGGGCACTGGGTTGTAAGTATATCTCGAACTCAACGTCACGTCGAGGGGGTAGAGTCACAAACTCCACAAAAAAAACATCCATGAACTCTCTAACATATCTCAGAACATACATAATCTCACCATCCACTGATTCTGCTGAATGCTCGACCAACTTAGAAAGAAGGGGCTCCACACACCATCTCCCCACCTGACAACTCCATTCACCAACAAAAGCCCCACACTGGCCATCCTCATCAGAGAACATGAGTCTTCTCCAGAAGCAGTTGAAAATAGAGTGAATAGAAAATAGCCTATCGATTCCTGGGATGACATCATATGGAATCATTTTCAACAGAAGGAGATCCCCACTTGATTGATGTGACCCCAACATCAGTCTACAACCTCGACAAACATCAAACAGGCTGGTATGATCCCCATCTAGCATACTCATCACCAGGGGCATGGAGAGTCTCTCTATGTATAGGCCTAAGGCATGGACTAGACCGGGTGTAACAAAAGATTTCGAAGCTCATGAATTAAATAAGGCACAAGAAAGGGTTCTAAACAAGCTAATCATACCTTAAACGACATCCAGCCTTGCTGGAACTACTGCCTCTAGGACATGAAACTGCCCACACCCAGATCCTCTGCCTCTCGGCTGTCAGCCGCCTCCCTGACCATACCCTGGTCGAAGTCCTTTATGGGAACCCTAGGGTTGGCCTCCTCCTGTCACGTCTACTCTCGGAGGAGAATGAGCTCACTGTCCCTACTGTTGCTACTGAAAGGGACTGGCTAGAAACTGCTGCTGCTAAGGTGGGCGTTGAACCTGCCCACCCAACTGTACTACACTCTATCTGGGAACTGATTATGAAGTTTTCCATGACTTCCATAGATGAAGCACCTCGGTCCGGGGCTTGTGAGGAAAGTGCGAGGACTGGGATATTGAAACTGAAACTACCAGGGCCTGCTCCCCATTGGTCGAAACCTATAAGGGCTTGATGCTGGATGTCTGCTGCTGATGGACTTCCCCTTTAATGAGCCTAACTAGATCCCCTCTCGTGGTACACCCCCCAGTGTGTTCATCCTTTATACCACTTCATCCATCTTCTGGACCTCCAAGTACGTCGATAGGGTGAAGGGAGTAACAACATACTGAAGAGAATGTCGGAGTTCCTCCTCTAAACATCTCGTCCAGGACTCCTCATTCAGAAAATTGAAAAGAGAAAAACAAAGGAGATCCTTGAACTTGATTCCCAACTACCTCAATGACATTATCCCTATTTGATGGGAGAGTAGCTTCTGCCTCTTCTCCACCTTCATCGTGGAAGAGAGGAATTCCGCCCAGAATTCCCTCTAGAAGTCCGTCCACGAAATGCCAGCCTCCCTATTCTCCCCAAGATAGAGAGTCCACAATTGATGCACTACTCCCTGCATCTGTCTTACAGCCAGAAGAACCCTGTACTCTATCAGAGCCCGAATCAAGCTGAAGCTATCACCAGCTTCTGGATCCAGATCTCTATCTCCATGTCCGAGATGCTACCCTCGTACTTCCTGAGGGACTGCCGTTGAAAGGCACGAAGTGTTGTTTTCCACTGGTCATACTCCTTATCTCAATCATCCCTCTGTCGATCAGCCAAAAAATCCTCCTAGGCCTTGATTTCTCCCATTACCCATGATCATCATCTGAGTTCCATAACTGCAAAGTAAACAAGGAATGCCTATGCCCAAGTAGTGTAGAAAATTTCTTTTAAATTTATCTTATACTTTTATTATTATTATTTATTTTAATTTCAAAAAACACCTAGAAAACACAAGAAGAAAAGTAATTATGATTCATGTACCTTTCCTAGGGTCTCTACCCTGCAATCAGTGTAGGCTCACTTGGTCGTTCAGTAGGTCCTGTGTCTTTCCATCGGATCACGGGGGCCCTAAAATCATGTCTCCTAGTCGGTCTTCCCTGGACAATTTGATGCACCAAGATTGCCTAACACCATTTCCCTACCATCCCATGAAATCCTCACCATGCCTAACCCCAAGCTCCATTCTATCTCTCAACCTCCATTTGATACCATTCTTTCACGACCTGCCTTCACCACAATGAGGGAAGGGACATCAGATTACCAGACCCTTCCTTCCTCAAGTTGAAGGAGAGATAATGACCCCGAAAACTTTCTTCAAAAGGTCCCAAAGTGGATAATAGTACGGAGAGTATAAAATCAAACACAAATTGGAAATAATTACCCTTTTTATTTAGTATAATCGAGAGATAAGATAGTAAATCCCAAACAGCACCAAAACTGGTGGTAGAGGTAATGCAAAAAAAAAACCATTACCATATGCATGTTACAAAAGTAAGTGCTACAAAAGTACAAGAAAACTCTAAAGGGAAGTACCAAATAAAAGAAAAACAAAAACAAAAACTGCCCCAAAGTCTGAACTAGTAGGGTATGGTATGGTCCTAGAAGTCCTCTAGAAAACCTGAAAGTAGTTTTATATACATAGGGTGAGTATACAGGTATACTCAGAAGGGAAAACCAAAAGCTCTCATGCACAAGTGGGGAGACATACTAATAACCCATGAAAAAGGAGATATCAAAGCACATAGTAAGGAAACTATCCACCCAAACCTAACCAAGGAACACTCCCCAAATAACACAAGTCAAGTAACATAATAGTAAAACACATCGATGTTTGGGTACTCCACACCACTTTCCCTCTGGTTATTGAAGACATCCTACACATCAAGCCTCTCATGCCAATTTTAACATAGTCCCACTTCCATCCCCCACACGCAAACACCTAAGAGACCATAACCACACATCCTACCCACAAACACCTGGGACACAACAACCATAGGTAACCATTCCCACAGACACCTGGGCTAGAATAACTAACACCACACAGGATGACACATGGGCCTCATCCCGAAGGTACTTGGGAAACCACATGCCTGCACACACCTAGGATAACCACCACAGTGTGCCCCACTTAAAGAATATTGGGATATAATGGATTTCAAGACATCAAAGCCTACCTGAAGAATCATGGGATACTCGGGAAAAGGAGCAGAAAAGGAGCTAATAACCAGCCACTCACAAGAGTGTTGGAAAAAACACCCTCCCCTATGAAATGGCGTGTTTGGCACGAAGTGCTCAAATTGGATGGGGCACGAATAAGGAACATAAAAACTAAATTATATATATAGATAACAAGAACTCATCCCAGCCTTGGGGTTCCCAAACTAGCCCATATACAAACACCCTTATTAATATTCATTCATAAGAAGCACCACAACCACAACCATGTCACAAATCATTCCCAGAAAACAATTACCCTTTGAAACCATTCTTGTTTTCCTATTCAAGTGATTGCAATTAGATAATTCTTCAATACTGGGAAACTAAAAGGCATAGCCACAATCCAAGGAATGAATAACAGCCAAGCAGTGATTTAAGCATTCGCACCCAGTTCTATTGTAAAGTCACAATGACCAAAGGGATCCGTGAGATCCCTCAAAGTACTGGAAACCAAGCCCTAACATATAGCACCACATGGCATTAATTCCACAAACCAACAACTGAAAAATAGAGGATCCCATCCCCATCCCCATAAACTCACAATAATCAATCATAAACATCTCCAGAATAGAGCAAGGGAGTTTTCAAATGTAAATATGCCATTAATTTAGTTTTGTCTTTCGGTCTTGTTAACCGGGGTGACCACACACAGATTCTTATTCATTAGGAATCCATTTAATCAACTGAGTTTAAGTGATTAACCAGTTTTCATGTTATATCCATTTAATTACATAAATATCCAGAAATCAGAGGTTCATTAGTGTGCAAGAAGGGACCACCAATGACCATGATTTTCAATGGACATAATCCCATACAATTCACAACCTATAAGTAAAGGTAAAGAAGTACCACAACATCGTCAAACACAACCCTTCATTCCTTAAAACCATTTATTATCTTCATTAAGGTTTGGTTTCATCCATCCACATAGGAACATTTTCATACCCACCCCACATGATGAACAGTAAAGAGAGACGAAGGAAAAACCCTACTTGGATGATCAACGATTGAAGTTTTTCTCCTGGCACCAACAAATGGGGATTAGTGACTTGAAGTGGAGGAACTCAGAGGACTCCAAGAATGAGAAGGAAAGGCTATGGCATGGGCTCACAACTATCCTCGGGAAAGGGGACACCAAATTCACCAAGGAAATAAGAAAACCAGCCAATAAGAACAAGGAAATACTTACAGTGCAATAAAAAGGCGAGATACGGGAGTTACGACATATGAAAAATCTTGAGTGGCATTAAAGGCGAACGATGGTTTCACCATGAGGTTGGACGACTACACACAATGGGATTAATTATTATTTAATAATTCACATCAGAGGGGTTGTAACGCCCCGAACCTAGATACCCATAGTCGGTGAATTATTACATGACATTGGCATGATCACAAAGGATCAAGTCTCAAAAGACCGATTAGTTTAGTAGTCTTGGTAACACTAGATTTATTCATAAGTCTTACATTACATCATAAGGTAAAAAAAACTAAAACAACATCTTGTATTCATATCCCCTCATACTATCCCTACAGGTCATTCATAAATTACTTCTTCACATCCTGGGAAAAATAAAACATTGAAAGGGGTGAGCTCAGATGCTCAGTAAGGATAACAATATAGCAGAAGCTTTCATAGTTAAGCATAAACAGTTAAAGCAATTTATATCTAAAACAAAAGCCTTTTAAACTTGAACTTCAGGATAATATGGCAAAGATAAAATGAAGTAATGACATTTACTTATTCACATGGATATTCTACTAGTCGAACAATCACATGCAATATCAATAACCACTTTCATAATGATGGAATGCATAATGCCAGACTATCATAACCACATAGCCAAGGCCTCATGCCAAGACTACAAATAATATTTTTCCAAGGCCTTGTGCCAAGACACTAGTTTGTCTCATGAGACCTACCGATGCATCGAGGAGCTATAGCGGGCTCCACCCGTCACTTACTAAGTCCAATTCATTCCTCATATGAACAATTTTAAACATAACATAAACATTCGTATTAAAACTAGCATACAAAATGTCAATAATTTAACAACAAACCATGAATGGTATAAAAATAGCACATCCACAGTCAAACATAACTCATTCGATACAATATAAAAGATTGTATTGTATCATATTAACCTCAATCGATAATAATTAATGATATTGACATAGATGAAAATAACCATCAAAACTATTTGAGATAAATATCCCCCTTTTCTGGAAAACATTTAAAAGTCACAATATTTGTCAAGAAGCAATTTAAAATATATTTTTGAATCAAAGTGTCCTATACCACTTTTAAACTTTTAAAAGGAGTTTTAATTTTAAAAAATTAATGTCCATATAAATAAATCCTTAAAAATATTTTTAAAACATGGACATTAATGAGAACGATTTAGAATAATAAATCATTAAAACATTTAAAATGATATTTTACTTAGAGTTCTCAACCAAAAGAGAGACACATAAATACAAATAATTGAGGTAATAAATACTTAATAATATCATGAGAATAAAGGGATTCATGATATACTATGTCAAAGTACATTATATACACCACATAAAAGTGATTTGGTGTATAACAACAAAGAAGTATCAATGGAATGTAAATTGAGATGAATTCTATTATAAAGACCATATCCTTAGGTTAAGGATAAATCAACGACATAATTATGTGTGACAAATATAAATAAACTCAATATGATTGGATATTCAGTGTAAATCAATCAGAGGACATTCACACATATTCTTGTAAAAACAACACCAATGAATTGGATATTTAACTCAACAAATAGAGATTGAGTTAAAAATTACTCTTATCAAGTTCATACCAATCACATGAGATTTTATCAATGGAGTGATTAAGTGTATCAAAAGTATATCCACAGAAAGGGGAGTGGAATTTATGACATAATCAAATGAACAATGATTCTACACATAATCTTGGAGTAAAATAATCAATGAAGTATGCGTAAAGTCGAATGAGTGGAAATTGAAATTTCAAATTCCCTTATCGATTTGGTAACTTATGAAACATGAACCCATGAAATAAGGATAATATAATTATGATGTAAATATACATAAATTAAATTATATTACACAATGAATACAATCATGGGCAGTAAACACACCACATGCAATAAATAAGTGGTGAACAATGGAAATATCACGGAATTAAAAGTGAGATAAGAAACCCATTACTTTGTAATTTTTCCTTGGTAGACGGTAGGTTAACCTCCTGTATAATGGTGAAATAATTGTTATTGAATTATACAAGAATCATTTACATTAATATGATATCATATATGATCTTTTAACATTGATTTGTTAATCATATCTTAGTATTATCGTTATTTTGGGTGTTAACTTACTTGTTTTCTTTTATATGTTTTGTTACGTAAGCCATGTTTTTCATTGATAGGTTGTATCTTATTCATATAAATAATGATATAAATTCCTTAAAAATTATTTTTAAATAATCAAATGATATTTATACTTGAATGGATACGATGGAGAATGAGTCTCATCGCGTTCGTGGAGACGGTAGTCCGTACGTACGCATGAGCGACAATATCAATCTTTTTATATTAAAATAATATATAATTGGATGTTATATCATATATAAAGAATAATTATCATGTTATATTTATTATTTACATGAATTACACATCATTATTATACCCATCTAAATAATAATTTATTGAATGACAATTACACCACGACGTGGAGACGGTAAGCCGTACGTACGCACGTATGATGACATGCCATTCAAAGGATGGATAGAATATTGAATATGGTTGTAATATATTTATAATAATATTAAAGTATACAGGAGATACTGGATTCATTAATTTATAATGAGAATAACAAAGAAAGAAGAAGTTTAAGAAGAAAAGAATTTGGAAAAGGGTGGTAAAAACATTACCTCTTTTTCGAGTTCTTCCTTTTGATTTGATAAAAAGGGCTCCTTAGGTTGGATTTCTGATCAAACTAAGGCCTCTAGGTTGTAGTTAGGGAAGTATAGAGAGTATTTGGGCAGGGTTTGGACGAACCAAAAGGCTTTGAAGGTGTGAAGTAATGATAAGAGGGAGTGCCCTTTTATAAGAGGGGTGAGGGGCACCTTTGGAAAAGCTAGAAATATTATTTTATAATAAATTCATATTCGGTTTGTAATGGCTCCAAAGTGGATTATTTAAAGGTTAAGGTGGGTATAGGTCGAAAACCACTCAACCAATAGAATTTATACAGGTTTGGGTCATTATAGTAACCTTATCTTTAAGTATTAACACTTAGTTAATTAGTTTCACTTTTACAATGTCTCTTTGTATTTTTATATTATATGGTTAATAAACTTCCTATATACATCCAATAGACCCCCCAAGTGGTCAATTAATGATAAAAATATCATGATATAAGTCTCTTGGATGAACCTTATATTTTTAGTAATTTAATATCAATCAATAATATAATATTTGTTTTAAAAACTCTTTTATGTCAATTTTGACACTATTCAATAATTTATTTTTGTAAAAATCATAAAAGAATTATTACTTAGAAAAAAGTTAATTAAATAATTCCTAAAATTTCATATTAACCTATAAAAGTAGTTTAATTGATAAAAAGTCTCAAATTATATTTATTTGGGTATCTACAATATCAATCATTTTAATTTTTCACTATTATGGTAATTACTACATCGCCATTGTGTCATAAATAAATTAAATTCTTTAATGTCTAAAATTTATAAATAAAATACCATTATGTAGGAAATATTTTTATATTTCTAATGAATATTTATAGTCGAAAATCCAACATATATAACCATATGTAAAAATTGTTTTTCTAAAAGATATATGCTTTTGTCATTTTTGTATTCATTTTAACTTAATTAAAATAAAGTGTCCCTATCACTTACAAGTGGCACCATGGGGTCCCAAAATAGACCCAAAGATGGCCATGGTCGGACATGTATCAACCAATAAGGTTAGGAAATGTTTTTGGGAAATTATTTATTATTATAATATTATTTTTTAACCCTTATTTACCGGATTTACCCTTTAACCATGGTAAATAAAATATTTACCGAAGTAATTATTCAAAATGTCTAAAAATAAAAGTTACCTATTTACATAATTTGAACCTCCTGATTCCAAATATGGAATCCATTTTTACAAATTCAAAACACAGAAGTGGCGGAAATTAATTCCCGTTGTTAAAACAAAAAGCGTGTTTTTAAGAGATAATAACTATCAAAAGATTGACACTTGTTTATATCTGGTTTAATTGTGAAGATATGTCCAATGACAAACATTGAATTAAATGGTAAAAATATATTCTAAATATACTTCAAAACCACTCAAATTCATAATTTATCAATATTAATTATTTCGATTAAAAAAGTTGTTTTTAATTAAAATTTAGTAATTTTCACTATTCATCAAAATATGAAAGTTATCTGAAAAGAACCAAAATTTCACCCTAGGATAATTTCAATATTCTAAATCCAAAAATGAAGTCCATTTTGAGAGATAGAATTTATAAAATTTCAACAAGTAGGTATTACTATTCATAACGGCTAGTTTGATTGGTTGTGGTGTGTTAGAATCTCAAAGTTTCATAGAATGCACGCCATTGAATTATTCAAAGGGAAACATACCGTGGAAGCTTGGGGTGTTACATTCTCCCCTCCTTCAATAAATTTCATCCTCTCAATTTTTTTAAAATTGGGCTTGAGAATATAATGGAAAGTCCCACATCGGAAAAAGAGTTAATAAAACTATCACCTTAAAAGAAAGGAAGAGAGGTATAAGGGTCACCCAAGATAACCCATACTAGGATTCCATGTAGGAAAACATGGATATGGAAAATAAACTAAGTGTTCAGTTCTAATGGAGAGGGATAGAAAACATGATCAGGAGAAAGTTAACAATAAGAAAATCACAAACTTGTGTTGGGACAAACGATCATTAGTCTTCCAGTAGGAAAAGTAAACGGAAAACATTTTTTGTTTTAGGTTACATTACATAAGGATGAGGAATTAATTTATGATATTAACTATGAGCATAAAGAGATATAATTAATTTTTAAGTAGAGTTTCATTCTTTAATAACTTTTTACCACTAACTCATTTTTTTTGAAAAATTAGTATTCAAGAAGACTTGGTCATAATGGAAGATCTAGAATAAACATCTATATAAATACATGATCCAAGTAGGATAAACTATATATTTAACTTATATTTAGAGATTAATTAAAACCAAAATGGTTAGTATAATATCTGATGATCCCCCAAATGGATATTCCATTAGAGAAAAAACACTAATCTTAATTTCTAAAATTAAACCATCAATACCCCAAAGTTAAATAAATACCATTCAATAATCAATTGTCCTTAAAATCCATCAATATAATCCAAACTAATATTGAAACCCAAAACTTATAAGAATGTATCCTTCCATGTTAAATTGTATCTCCAAATGACATTAATTACTCTTAAAGTCACATACTTAAAAGTAATTAACCTAATCATTTCCATAAATAACACAAATCACTATAAATCCACAATAAAAAACATAGATAAAAATACACCATTACTCCTCAAATGAAATCCCATAATATTCTATTTTCTTTGGGCATATATTGTTCACAACAAAGCGAACAACTTCCAAAATAACATTTATCACTTAATCACCAAATCATTTTCCTATACTAAGGGTATTCATTTGATAAGAAATAAGATCCCAAATCAAATTATTATTGATAAATAAAATCATTTAACTAAAAATAATAGTCACACTAACCAGGGACTTCATGTAGTCCAGTGGTAGGCGATAAATCCCAATCGCACTTTGGTTGTGGGTTCGATTCCCACAGCTTTGTCCGACGCGACGGGTTGTCACACGGTCTGCGTGTTGTCCTTTTTCAAAAACTATATTTTATAACATTACCAAAATGAGATAAATTCCTCAAAATAACCATAACATAATTTAACCACAAATCTTATCTCATACCTTTCATTTTAATCCCAAATTATAATAAATTATAATTTCCTCAAACCCAATGATCATATAAAACCAAATGGTTATTTATAACTATATCCGCAAGAGGAAAGATAATTCTTCCTCAAATATCATTATCACATGGAAAACTGCAGGGTTAAAAATACAAGAGAAAATTATTCCAAAGTAAACCCATCAACAAGGATAACTAATACTTTTTAAACATTTCTCCAACCGTTTATTTCCACATAGCTTCTTATTTGACCAAGAAAATAACCTATAGAATAGGGCATTCACTCGGGTAATGGCTAGGTCCCCTACATTTATGGAAAATGACTGTAAATTGATTCTTGGGACCATTTTTATCTTCTTCTATAGTACTCTTCATTTTTATTCGGAAATTCTTCACTTTATGTCCTTACTTCTCGCACATAAATCATTTCTTTGTCCCATTGAGACACTTTCCTGGGTGTCTCCTTCCACATTTACTGCATGATGGAAATTTAGGATTCCTTTCTCCAGGGATTCCACTGCTGGAGATCTTATAATTCATCACCTTTCTCTTCTTTGTTGAGTCCGAGAATTGGTTAATATATATATTTTTCATTATATTTTTGGAAAATTGATTTGGCATAAAGACGATATCTTTTACGCCTATCAACATTCCATTTTGTTGCTCATTTCCACCACTGTTCCCACCTTGTACATCATTCTCAAAGTCACTATGACTTCCTTGGAATCCAGCCATTGACTAAAACCAGAAAGAATTTTGTGAGTAATAGTAGTCATAAAATCATTTAGAGATTAATATGTTACCATATTCTCAATTTTAAACACATTAGGATTAACCAAGGTCATTTACTCTCATCTTATATATAATACTTCAAATCGGTTTGTAAAGAAAATGTAAATTATCCTAAGCATATCCCTCAAGAGTGTCGTAACCAAGAGTGCAGCAAGGCCCGTTGTCGTGCACAAGTTCCCGTTCAAGTCTATCTCAAAGCAGTGTTTTCAGGTTTTACCCTTAGGTACATCGGTGCCAGAGCCACCTCTACCTGCTCGTATCCAGACAGGGATGTATTTCTCGGAAAACTCACAAAATCTCTACAATACCAAAATTTTAGGAAGTTCTTCTATACTAATTCTCAAAGTTCATCTTAGGTCTACGTGCTCTAATCAGAGTTTATCTAAATCTAGCTTCCAAGGATTGTACTAAACCTCCCTCTGATACCAACTGTAACGCCCCGACCCTAGATACCCAGAGTCGGTGCATTATTACATGACATTGACATGATCACAAAGGATCAAGTCTCGAAAGACCGATTAGTTTAGTAGTCTTGGAAACACTAGATATATTCATAAGTCTTACATTACATCATAAGGTAAAAAAACTACAACAACATCTTGTATTCATACCCCCTCATACTATCCCTGCAGGTCATTCATAAATTACTTCTTCACATCCTGGGAAAAATAAAACATTGAAAGGGGTGAGCTCAGATTCTCAGTAAGGATAACAATATCGCATAAGCTTTCCTAGTTAAGCATAAACACTTAAAGCAATTTATAACTAAAACAAAAGCCTTTTAAACTTGAAATTCAGGATAATATGGCAAAGATAAAATGAAGTAATGCCATTTACTTATTCACATGGATATTCTACTAGTCGAACAATCACATGCAATATCAATAACCAATTTCATAATGATGGAATGCATAATTACATACTATCATAACCACATAGCCAAGGCCTCGTGCCAAGACTACAAATAATATTTTTCCAAGGCCTTATTCCAAGACACTAGTTTGTCTCATGAGACCTATCGATGCATCGAGGAGCTATAGTGGGCTCCACCGGTCACTTACTAAGTCCAATTAATTCCTCATATGAACATGTTTAAACATAACATAAACATTCGTATTAAAACTAGCATACAAAATGTCAATACTGTAACCACAAACCATGAATGGTATAAAAATAGTACATCCACAGTGAAACATAACTCATTCGATACAATATGGAAGATTTTATTGTATCATATTAACCTCAATCGATAATAATGAATGATATTGACATAGATGAAAATAACCATCAAAACTATTTGAGAGAAATATCCCCCATTTTCTGGAAAACATTTAAAAGTCACACTATTTGTCAAGAAGCCATTTAAAATAGATTTTTGAATCAAAGTGTCCCATAACACTTTGAAACTTTTAAAAGGAGTTTTAATTTTAAAAAATTAATGTCCATATAAATAAATCCTTAAAAATATTTTTAAAACATGGACATTAATGAGAACGATTTAGAATAATAAATCATTAAAACATTTAAAATGATATTTTACTTAGAGTTCTCAACCAAAAGAGAGACACATGAATACAAATAATTGAGGTAATCAATACTTAATAATATCATGAGAATAAAGGGATTCATGATATACTATGTCAAAGTACATTATATACACCACATAAAAGTGATTTGGTGTATAACAACAAATAAGTCTCAATGGAATGTAAATTGAGTTGAATTCTATTATATAGACCACATCCTTAGGTTAAGGATAAATCAACGACATAATTATGTGTGAAAAATATAAATACACTCAATATGATTTGATATTTAGTGTAAATCAATCAGAGGACATTCACACATATTCTTGTAAAAACAACACCAATGAATTGGATATTTAACTCAACAAATAGAGATTGAGTTAAAAATTACTCTTATCAAGTTCATACCGATCAATTGAGAATTTATCAATGGAGTGTTTAAGTGTATCAAAAGTATATCCACAGAAAGGGGAGTGGAATTTATGACATAATCAAATGAACAATGATTCTACACATAATCTTGGAGTAAAATAATCAATGAAGTATGCGTAAAGACGAATGACTGGAAATTGAAATTTCAAATTCCCTTATCGATTTGGTAACTTATGAAAAATGAACCCATGAAAGAAGTATAATAGAATGATGATTTAAATATCCATAAATTAAAGTATATTACACAATGAATACAATCATGGGCAGTACACACACCACATGCAATAAATAAGTGGTGAACAATTGAAATCTCACGGAATTAAAAGTGAGATAAGAAACCCCTTACTTTGTACTTTTTCCTTGGTAGAAGGTAGGTTAACCTCTTGTATAAGGGTGAAATAATTATTATTAAATTTTACAAGAATCATTTACATTAATATGATATCATGTATGATCTTTTAACATTGATTTGTTAATTATATCTTAGTATTATCGTTGTTTCGTCTGTTAACTTACTCGTTTTCTTTTATATGTTTTGTTACGTAAGACATGTTTGTCATTGATAGGTTGTAACTTATTCATATACATAATTATATCAAGTCCTTAAACATTATTTTTAAATAATCAAATGATATTTATACTTGAATGGATACGATGGATAATGAATCTCATCGCGTTCGCGGAGACGGTAGTCCGTACGTACGCACGAGCGACAATATCATTCTTTTGATGTTAAAATAATATATAATTGGATGTTATATCATAGAGAAAGAGTAATTATCATGTTATATTTATTATTTATATGAATTACACATCATTATTATACCCATCGAAATAATAATTTATTGAATGACAATTACACCACGACGTGGAGACGGTAAGCTGTACGTACGCACATATGGTGACATGTCATTCAAAGGATGGATAGAATACTGAATATGGTTGTACTATATTTATAATAATATTACAGTATATAGGAGATACTTGATTCATTAATTTAGAATGATAATAACAAAGAAAGAAGAAGTTGAAGAAGAAAAGAATTTGGAAAAGGGTGGTAAAAACACTACCTCTTCTTCGGGTTCTTCCTTTTGATTTGATCAAAAGGGCTCATTAGGTTTGCTTTCTGATCAAAATAAGACATCCAGGTTGTAGTGAGGGAAGTATAGAGAGTATTTGGGCAGGGGTTGGCTGAACCAAAAGGCTTTTAAGGTGTGAAGTAATGAGAAGGGGGAGTGCCCTTTTATAAGAGGGGTGAGGGGCACCTTTGGAAAAGCTAGAAATATTATTTTATAATAAATTCATATTCGGTTTATAATGGCTCCAAAGTGGATTATTTAAAGGTTAAGGTGGGGATAGGTCGAAAAACACTCAACCAATAGAATTTAGACAGTTTTGGGTCATTATAGTAACCTTATCTTTAAGTATTAACCCTTAGTTAATTAGTTTCACTTTTACAATGTCTCTTTGTATTTTCATATTATATGGTTAATAAATTTACTATATACATCAAATAGACCCCCAAGTGATCACTTAATGATAAAAATATCATGATATAAGTCTCTCGGACGAACCTTAGTTTTTTAGTAATTTAATATCAATCAATAATATAATATTTTTTTTAAAAACTCTTTTATGTCAATTTTGACACTATTCAATAATTGATTTTTGTAAAAATCATAACAGAATTATTACTTAGAAAAAGGTTAATTAAATAATTAATAACATGTCATATTAACCTAGAAAATTAGTTTATTTGATAAAAAGTCTCAAATTATATTTATTTGTGTATCTACAATATCAATCATTTTAATTTTTCACTATTATGGTAATTACTACATCACCATTGTGTCATAAATAAATTAAATTCTTTAATGTCTAAAATTTATAAATAAAATACCATTATGTAGGAAATATTTTTATATTTCTAATTAATATTTATATTCAAAAATCCAACATATATAACCCTATGTAATTTTTTTTTTCTAAAACATATATGCTTGTGTCATTTTTGTATTCATTTTAACTTAATTAAAATAAAGTGTCCCTATCACTTACAAGTGGCACCATGGGGTCCCAAAATAGACCCAAAGATGACCATGGTCGGACATGTATCAACCAATAAGGTTAGGACACGTTTTTGGGAAATTATTTATTATTATAATATTATTTTTTAACCCTTATTTACCGGATTTACCCTTTAACCATGGTAAATAAAATATTTACCGAAGTAATTATTCAAAATGTATAAAGATAAAAGTTACCTATTTACATAATTTGAACATATTGATTCCAAATATGGAATCCATTTTTCCAAATTAAAAACAAATAAGTGGCAGAAATTAATTTAAAATTAATTCCCATTGTTAAAACAAAAAGCGTGTTTTTAAGAGATAATAATTATCAAAAGATTGGCACTTGTTTGTGTCTGGTTTAATTGTGAAATTATGTACAATGAAAAAAATTGAATTAAATGGTAAAAATATATTCTAAATATACTTTAAAACCACTCAAATTAATAATTTATCAATATTAATTATTTCGATTAAAAAGTTGTTTTTAATTAAAATTTAGTAATTTTCACTATTCATCAAAATATGAAAGTTATCCGAAAAGAACCAAAATTTCACCCTAGGATAATTTCGATATTACGAATCCAAAAATGATGTCCATTTTGAGAGATATAATTTATAAAATTTCAACAAGTAGGTATTACTATTCATAATGGCTAGTTTGATTGGTTGTGGTGTGTTAGAATCTCAAAGTTGCGTAGAATGCACGCCATTGAATTATTCAAAGGGAAACGTACCGTGGAAGCTTGGGGTGTTACAGGGTTGGCCATAATAGTGGTGTGATAAAGGATTTCATTTAAAGAGAGGAAAATGGGTCTGTTGAGGGTCTCCCCACTCCTAGGAGATTTAAAACGTTGTTTATGGTACTAAAATAACTTTGAACCACTTTAAAAAGGTTAAATGAATTAAAAGTGACCTTTCCAAAAAAATGGGGAACGAAACCCCGACACCCCTCTGTGGTCGATTTGTTAGACTGATAGGTGAAACCGATCAGTGGAGCTGATTGGGTGAAGCTAATCTCGTGAAGCTGATCCAGTGAAGTTGATCCCATAAAGCTGATCAATGAAGTTGATTGGGCGAAGCTGAACCTGTGAATCTGAACCTATGAAGCTGATAATATGAAGCTGATAATGTGAAGTTGATCCCATTAAACTAATTGGTGGAACCGGTGGGGTGAAATCGATATGTGAAAATGATTGGGTGAAACCGATATGTGAAATTGATTGGGTGAAGCCGTTCTATAAAACCGATTGGGTGAAACCGATCTGTGAATTCGATTGGGAGAAACCCATCTGTGAAACCGATTGGGTGAAACTAATCCGTGAAACCGATTGGATGAAACTGATATGTGAAACCGATTGGGTGAAACCGATCTGTGAAACTGATTGGGTGAAACCGATTGGGTGAAACCGATCCGTGAAACCGATTGTGTGAAACCGATCTATGAAACCGATTGGGTGAAACCGATTGGGTGAAATTGATTCGGTGTAAATGATAGGTGAAATTGATTGGGTGAAATTGATTTGGTGTAACTGATAGGTGAAACCAATTTGGTGAAACCGATCTATGAAACTGATCATGTGAAGCTAATCTGTGAGGTTGATCTATGAAGCTGGTAAGTGAAGTTGATCAGTGATGCTGATCAGTGTTGCTGATTAGTGAAGATGATCAGTGAAGCTGATTAGTGAAGCCGATCATTGAAGCCGATCAGTGAAGCCGATCAGTGAAGATGATCAGTGAAGCTAATCGGGGAAGCTGATATGTGAAGCTGATATGTGAAGCCGATCTATGAAGCTGATTTGTGAAGATGATCAGTGAAGTTGATCTGTGAAGCTGATCAGTGAAACTGATCTATGAGACAGATTGGTGGAACTGATCGGTGATTCTAGGACACCCCAACACTTAGAATTTGGAAAATTAATGGACCGAGAGGGTCTGGGCCATTACATTTTTAATCTTATCCCAGGCATTAAATTTAACCCTTAATGGAAATTTTATATTAAAGTGTATTTTTGTGTTATCTGTGATAATATGAAAATTAATTTTTCTAACTAATTGAAATTTATTTTTATAAAATTATTTCCACATTTAAAATAAAAATGTTCAACTTATTGAATAATTTATATATATTTTAATGTTATTCCTATATAGCTAGTTACAGAAGGTTAAAGTTGAGTTACAATGGTAAGGGTAGATTACAGTAAAAGTGTTTTAACATAGTAAAAAAATGGTATAACACATAAAATACTTGAATTACTTTGTAATGTTGGTGGATGATTAACCTTATCACTTTACCAAAAAATTATTGGTGAGTTTGTATCCTTTTTCCTAGAATAATGGAATTATGTTTTTCAAAATATAATTTGATATTACAAAAATGACCTTGCTTTTACTTATAGGAGGATCTATCCCCCTTCCCATTTAACTTCCCATTACAAAGATTTTTTTCAAAAAAATATCTTCCCTGTTATATCCTCAAAAACCTCTACATTCCCTTACTTCCATGGTATAACCAAAATACCATGCTATGACACCTTAAGGTGTTAGACAAGGTTGAATGTCCAAGGGAGAGGTAACAATCACAACCCAACATTTATAGTTATTTTCCTCTACTACACCATTTAAATACCCATTATCCATAATAGTATTGAAAAAAATAGTTAAATATTTGAAGTGTTACTATTATAATGTATCATAAATTTACATATTAATCAAAAATAAATTAGAAAAATGATAACATCATCTTGCGTATGGGAAGATACCACCATCATGAATGATATATTCATCTTTTTTTCATAAACTAAAATAGAATATTGAAAATATTTATTAAATTAACTAATATGATATGAATAAAAAATTTATAATTATGAAATGATATTTATTTGTTTTTCAAAACCACTCTCATTCAAAGGTAAATTAATGTTCATTTTGTGCATATGTATAGGCTACCGCCACCATGAAATTATGTGTATGTTTTCCATAAGAACCTACAATGGATAAATTATAAAATTTATTTATTGTGTATAAATTATATTTGTGGAACCATTAATATAATATGATAATATTATTTCTAATTTTATATTTTTGAATCAAAATAAATGGTTAGACGCTGACCACATTAAATGGACTTATAAAGTAACCTTTATTAATTTGGGTATATTCTTGGATTAAAGTTGAAACTCAATAATTATTTATCTTATTTAAAAATAATTGAAATATACCATCAAATATTGAAAGAAAATGATGTTATTTTATAACACAATTCACCATGGTCAATATTCTAGATGTGTTATAGAGAAATTTATTCAAAAACCTCAAGTAACCCATCTAATAAGTAACTATATTAAAAAGAAAAAAAAATAAATTGAATATATAAAATTTAATATAGACAAATATAGTTTTTGGTTATATATATAATGAACATAATTTAAATATTTATGAATTTATTCACAAGTTTAGATAAATTTAGGAATGAGGAAAGGGATCTTTCATACCACCCTCTTGACTTATCAGTTAGATGTTCTCTTTATTTTTATCCATTATATGAAACATTATTCGCAAGAACATGTTATATTTTCCTATATCTGTCCCATAAAAATATACATAGGTAAATATCATTTTCATTTATCAGGTAATACATGTTTTTAGATCCCTTCAAACACCCCACTTTCTAGTTGACCCGTTTTAAGGGAACATTCCTATTTATCTTCTCACATAAAGAATGACACCCATTAAGTGTTTTTAAACCGTGAATATCATAAATAATCCATATTTATTATATGGGAAATACTCTTGGTTCAATTATAGTTTTATTGAAAACTATAATTTTTTAATTCTTAAAAAAATCATATTCTTATTCCATAAATAATCCTCAATGTGGTTCATTAATATTCAATCTTATCTTATATCATTTCCATTAAATTTATATAATGGAATTTCTTGTTCAAGAAAAACATATTATTTTTAATTATGAATGTTCAAAAGAATTTAATTATCTATTTTCAATCTAATCGATATGATTTATCCTTTATTTATTCCTTGAATAAGAATTTTAGAACCCACTACCTTCCCATGCGTTAGATCATTCTTATGGCTTACGTATTTTTTTCATTTCCGCTTGTTGAGCACATATGTATTATTTTAATAATTTTATACATGGTACATATATCTTATATTATTAATATGAATTTTAAATAACTTTATATATCCTGAGTTTTATGTATAAAATTAGGTAGTGAACCTCATTATCCACGAAAATTACCTAAATTTATAATGGTGGTTTTGGAATTGAACCTTGACTTATGTTTATGATTTCATGTCATATATTGTTTACACATATTTCATAATTCCATGATCTTATGATTTCATTTACTTATTCAATGTTTCCATGCTTATAACCAATCTATTGATAAGAACATGTTATTCCACTTTACTCTCATGTAATTTTTCATTGTCATATTTTTCCATTAATTGGATTTATTGTTCTCCATTTTCCTTATGTATTTAACATATGGCATCCTATAAAGTTTTATAAGTTCAATAAGAGTTAAAAGAACTATGGGGAGTTTAAAATAAAGATGTAGTTTTAACATATAAGATGATGTAGTTATAAATCTAATCTTCCATAGATACTAAACCATTAAATCCACAGATTTTTTTTAAATCAATGTGATAAATTCTGATATAATGTGGGTTTAGGTATTGGGTTAATATAGGAAATATAATAATGGTTTGAATATTTGAAACCAATGATAAGTCCTTATAAAAATAAATTTTGTTAACTAGTGAATACTCTTTTAATACACATATTGACTGCTATCTTATTAACTATCCTTTTACATCATACAATATTTAAAACAACCACTATATTCCAATACCATTTAATTTTTCTATGTTGTTTACCATAAAAATTTCCTTTTTCTTATCAATCACATTTCATTATTTATTCATATATAAAATTCACCTCTATTTCTCATAATAACATTTCACATATCATGGTTCAACAAGAGAGAACAATTAAATATGTGTTCTTATCCTCAATGAAATTATATTCTAAACATGTTGTACCATTTCTATAATAATATCTTAGACCTATACCTACTTTATAAACATTAGAAATTATGATATAGTTTTCATTAAAGCAATAAAAATTGATAAATAAATATCATTAATCTATATTACTTAAATATTAATTCTATTTTAAGAAAAAATTTATTCTTATTAACAAAAAATTAGTAATAATTGTATCTTATAAAACATTATTTCTTATGGTTAAAATCAGTTTTTTATTGACTCACAACCATTATATAAAAATTATATATAATAGTCCGTATATCATTTTTGTAACAATGATATACTCTTCCATTTGTAAAATAACCAATAAGGATTCCATAAACTCATTTCTTCCCAAACATCATAAGATTTTATCCTTTCACTTTGATTTTATAAGGTATACCAAATACCCTTAAATATTTTATAAAATTTTAACTATTACAATATATCTCATATAGTGAAATATTTATATTTATTCCATACAAAAATGGATTTTGATTGTGTGTCACTACACTAATTTCTTGTCTAAAAAAACAAATAAGTTAAATGATTGATCAACATGGTGTGAGATATCTTTAGTAAAAATATTTTAGATCATTAAAAATATCATTTTTGGGGTGTATAAGGTTTGATATTTTAATATTTTATTCTATTATTTTAAAAATTCAAATGAAATATTTTGTTAATATATTATACACCATTGATGGTTTGGATCATATTCATGCAGAAAAAAATTTATTTTTTTGTAGTTTTTCAAATGTTTTTGATGATTTTATGATCCTTTGAAATTTACTTCATAGAAATTATAAAATTGAAAAAATTAAAGGTAAAAATTATGTAAACTAAATTTTTATCCCTATTTGATTATTTCTTGATAATAGGAAAACACCTCCAACAAATGATATATTTATATTTCAACTATATTATGTTACAAATTAACAATAATATATTTTTATAAGTTTTTAAAGCATAGCTTGTTTCTAATTTTATGATAGGTACATTAGAATATATATATCCTTTATATTTACTCAAATAAAAATTTATTTTATGACAAAATTGATTTTATTCATTCAACCTTAATCATCATTATTTTTTCAACATCACTAACTTGAAATAAGTTTCCCATATTGGACAATCCTATAATAAATGAAATTAAATATTATAAACTCTTTTCTAATATATAATGTTATTTAAAACCCCCTTCCTTATCTTTTATCAGATAACTAATATATAGTTAGCACATTTTGTTTTTCAAAGTAACATATATTTTATTCTTGGACATTAAAATTTATTTTCCAATAAATTATGATTTTAATACTTTTATATTATGTGGAAAATCATTTCAAAATGTAATTGGGCCTTCCATTAATAATTTGAAACCCATAAGAGGCATTAAAAATCCTACCATGTTTGGATAATATCTACAATCTATGACCATTTAAATTTTCTATAAGATGATTTATGTGAAACATCAACAAAAAATTGAATCTATTTGATTTTTTCCTCTTCATATGTGTATTTTGTGTATTAAAATTCATACACAAATGGGATTTTATTAGAGAGAGATAATTTTTAGAAAAGTGGATCAGCTGGTCACATCATCCCCAAAACATTTATAATTATTAAAATATATTCCCAAACATTTGTTTACATTTTTTTCATATATATATTTTTATTTTTTATTGGGATGAATCCTCATTTAATATATCCTACCAAATGATCTAGAATAATTATAATATCAGTTTTATAAAACAAATTATTTCCATATTCATAAATCCCCAACAGTGTAAAAAATAACCATAAAAAGAAATTTTCCTTTGAAAATTGATTATTATCCTGATATTGTCAGATTTTTGTTCATCTAATGATCACCATCATTTTAACTACATTTGGATTTGTTTTTTAGACATCAGATCATTTATTCTATGATCATTGATTATTTCTAAAACTTTTAAAATCACATTTTGTTGTATTTTTCATTAGGTCCCACATTTATTTTTATAGGAATGGGGGTGGGGAATAACAATCAAAAAAATGGGAGTTACTAAACATTAATTTTTGAAATTTTCAGATTTAAAAAATTGACCAGTTCAACTTTATAAAAAAATGAAGTTGATATGTGAAACATTAATGAAAAATAGATAAGTGTTTATATCCAAGTGATCCTATATCTACTCTTCACAAAAAAATCTAGGGGTATAAATATCCATTATATAAAATGGTCTTTAATAGGTTCATGAAAAACCTATGCTCTTATATAACTATTATAAGTAACTTATGGTTTTCTAATGTAATAAACCTAAGATTAACACAACCTTTTTATAGGTGATTTGTATAAATTATAAACATTTTCAATGCCTTTTGGTCAGGTAGGTTAACCATTCAGTGCATTTTAAGTGTGATATAACCCGTATAGTGATACCATGTAGTATAAATAACATATCCGATAAAAATTAAAACAAACAACCATCTATTAGTTGTGAAAATATTTATTGGTGTTGGAATGTTCTTATCAACCATTAAGGAAATATGTAGGATAAATATTGTATGACCATGATATTCCTTAATAAATAATGTAATGATGAAACTCCCTAACTTTTTGTAAAACTATACAACATGTTAGAATAATATCGAGTCATTTAATTATATCATATATGAATTTTATTAGGCCTTTTAAATGATGGTAGTGAACATTACTATTATTATATTCAAATTAGATGATCAAGTTTTATAAATAATCAATAAAATAATATTAATGTGGATGGTTCATTAACTATCCTTGATATTCTAAAAAATAAAAACCATCTATATAGTGATTCTTTAATAATAAATGATAAAATAATAAATTAAAACATTAATTACCCCATTAAATCAGCCTTTTAATAATATTTTCCCTATATTATATGTGAATAAATCACCCATTAATATTATATCCAATTTTAATTCTTATTTTGAAATATATAATTTCATCTATATTAAATATAATTGGAAATGAATAAATATAAAACCTTCAAGCAAAAATAAATCATTAGATATCAATTTATAAGGCATTTTTTATTAAACATGTTTTCATTTCTTTTTATGTCATTTAAAATGTTTCAGTATAGAAAACCAATCTTAAGATATGTAGATGTTATATTATTCTTGATGAATATTCCTCACATTACAAAATTATATGCTAAAGGGCAGTAATAATTTAGTGTCTATGGAAACATGGAACACAATCTTATAACTTGTTGAAAGATCTCCAATGTTTCTCATAAAGTTCTTCCCCTTTAGTATTTTTACAAAAAATGTTTCCTCATATCCTTGGTAAATGAAATAGAAGAAAGGGTGTGAATAGTACTTATTAAGGGTAAATTAAAGAGATACACAAGAATAACATAATCATAAGTGTATGAGAATATTAGAATACCATTTAATGATTATACCCTACAAATAAATGAACATATACTTGATTCCTAGCATAAGGATTTAATGTTCATAATAAATGAATAATAAGTGGATAAGGATAATAATGCATGAGAGAATATAATTGTAATAAGACATTGAATTTCTTACATATTCATAATAATATAAAATCATTCCCTATAAGTCAAGGATCATTGCCAAAATCTACCAAAGCACTTCATGGAGGCTACACCAACTGGGAAGGACACACCCCATCCCCAGTCCCATAATGTTTAATATATTAGAACATTTTCACTCCTAAAACCATTCTAGTAGTCTAGGTTCATTTCCAAGACCATCTTAGTTGTCATGGTTCACTCACAAGACCATCTCAGTAGTCAATGTTCACTCCCAAGATCATCATAGAAGATAAAATTAATTATTGATATGATTATTACTCAATTTTCGATATATTCCTATATCAAGATATATGAATCTTTACATAATTTATTAGAGGGAAATATAGTTATCACCCATCTCATAATGTAATCATAAATGTGTGTCACATGATAATAAAACATTCATTATATCATGAACCAAAAAAAGTGATGGGTTTCATAAAAATCAAATCATAAACCCTAAAATGAAATGGGTATAAAAATATTTCATCATATAATAACCTATGTAATATATATATTTCATATTCGTATAATAAAATATTAAATGAATATGGTTTCATAAGTATTATATTACAGTATAACCCGTAAAAAACAAACAGGTTTCATAAATAACATGTTAACTTACTCATAAACTATTCAAAGAATATATAAGAATGGTTTCATTTGATCATATCCCTAGTAAAGAATACAATATATCATAGGATATCATATTATATAGAGAATGATTTTTAAAATCACATGGATCATTTTTTATGGGAACTATCCTTTCATTGAAAATAATGTTTTTATTAAATAAAACATTTGAAAATCATATTCGTTGAAAACAATATTCAAAACATATGAATTATGCTTTGAAAATCATTTTAAAATTTTCTTGAGAAAAATATTCATTTATCTTTGAAAAAATCATCTTATAAAATAAAAAATTTTGAAAATATTTTCTTTGAAAATAGATTTGAAAATATTTGAAAGAATATTTGAAAGCACTGCAATCCCTTGCTTTAAAAATAACAATTTCTAAACATATAAAGGGCACTTTTAAAATCATTTAAAGCACTTTTTGAAAATAAAACATTTCTGAAAAACATTTTATGTAGAAATATATTTTAAAAACTTTAATATATTATTCTAAATAATTTAAATCATTTTCATAGGAAATAACCTTTTGAAAACAAATAAATGAATCTTCAAAAATAAATGAAAAGACATTTTAAATAAAAAAATTTGTAACCATTATTATTTAAAAATAGATTTTAAAACATGTAAATGAAGCTATAAAATAATTGAAATCAATTTTCTTGAAACTGGACATAAATGATCTTCTAAAAAATTATTTAAATAATTTTTCTAAAATAAGTTTTTTTGAATAAAAGTGATTCATAACTGAAGATATAATTTAATTTGTTTTTATAAAAACATTTTCTTAATTTTCATCAGTTCCAAAGAGTAGAAAAATGGTAAAAATACATGATATATCATGAATAAATAGAGTGTAAGAAAAATTGTGAGAGATAATTAGATATTTATCATAATATTTCATCAATAGAAGCACAATATCAAACAATGTGTGGAATCGATGAGATTATAGCTCTAATATCATACCACTTTGTTAGTTTTGAATCATAATCCTTACAAGGAAATAAAATAAAATTAATCATATAATATAATTAATATAATTATATTCATGAAAACATATGTCATCAGTTAGTATATATTCATTTTAAAATAATGTATTTTCCTAAAATAACATGTGTCTCAAAGAAGACAAAATTGAGAAAACATTAACTTACTGATTTGATAAGTTTTGAACCATAATCCCAATGAAAGAGAGATCATAAAATGGATATATAATTAAAAATAGATTTAATGATAAAAATAATATAATACATTCTGGGGTATTTGATTCACCACAAAAAATTATTGATTGGTGAATATGGCATAAGTCTCTCAGAAATAAAAGTGAGGCTAGAAATCCCATTACTACTTGAGTAAATTATGAATAATGAAGTACATGGAAGAATAACATCGATTAAAAATTTTAGTGTCATGAAAAAAAATGTAAATTATTGATATTTTCTATCATATGTAATTATATAATTCACACAAAAAGAATAAGGGTTGAATATAGCATATATCTGACAGAAATAAAAGTGAGATGAGAAAACCCTTAAATAAGTCTTAAATTTAAGCATACAAGTTCAAACATATTTTATAGTAAATATAAGTTTATTATAAATCTAATAAATAACCATAATATTATATATAATACCATATATTATTTTATTAGGATATTATATTATCCATTTATTAAAATTTTAATGTTAAAGTTATGTTTCAAGTAATAACTGATTTGTTTTGTCTGTATATGTTTAGACTTTTTATTATTGATCCTCTTACTTATATCATGATATAATAATTTAAATAATGAAAAATATGATTTAAATATTATATATATTTAAATATTAATTATATAAGTGTTTATAATAATCTATAAAAGATAGAAATATGAAATGGAATACACTATTTATAGAGACGGTAGGTCACACGTATGCATGAACGTTGTTTCCATTTTATTTTTTTATTGAATTAATGAATGTAAATTACATATATATATATATATATATATTATAACTCTATTATAATTATTATTTCATGTATATCATATAAATTTACTAAACCTATCCTTATTACATTTCTTGTAATGTCTGAACGAATCACAAGGCTTAAAGGAGGCAATAGTCCACACATCCAAAAATGAATCTATCACAATCTCACACAATGGAAAGAATGGATTTATTTGTTATATAATAATTCAAGAAGCATAAATATATCATTAATTTTATATATATCATATAAAAATAGTATGTACATCATTATTCCCAACCATGAAAGCTGGTAATTCAAGAATAAACAACATTTGTCCGCGAGGCGGTAGTCCTCCGTACACATGAATGATGATTGTGTATCCTAGTTGATGGATGTTTGTGTGAGTATAGTACATACCGCTAACATAAAAAAATACAATTCAATTTAATATATTCAATTTATTATTTAATTAGTGAATAATAAGAATTAAAGGGGTGTAAAAGTAATTTTTAAAAAAGTTCTTGTTAAAGGTTAACACCTCATATTTGGGTAACACCTTTTAATTTTCACAAAAGGGATTCCTTATTTATATTTTTCCCCAAATTAATAATTATAAGATGAAAAAATGAAAATTTTTATCTTAGTTATTTTGGGTTTTGATGATCCAATGGTATTTTTATGTGTTAATAACTGCGGGGGGGGGGGGGGGGGTGAGCGTCTGTTAACAGTGGTGGGGGAGTGACATTATTATAAATATTTAAAGGTAAATACTATTGGGAGGTATTCCTTAAAAAATGTGCCTCCAATAATGGTGTATTTAATACCAAATTTATTATATGGTTTTAATATTTCTAGAAAATTTCTTTTGGAGTTCAAAATATATTATTTGGACCCTTAAGATAAATTTTTACCACTTAGTAAACTCATTTTTACATTAATTGGTTAAATTAATTATAATTACTTTCAACAATATATTTGATAAAAATACTATTTTGAACTAATATATATATATATATATATATAAATCTTACACAAAATATTTAATCTACTTTTTCATATTTTAAACACATAATTTTTAGAAATTAATTTTATATTTATCCCGCAAACGGGATGAGGCGACAAGTTTTCAAAGTGAAAATATTCAAAGGTTTGAAATGTTTTTATATCCAATTTAAAATTTTAATTTATTCCAATGAACTAAATTGTATTAATATATGTATTATTGATCTAAATATACTTTATAACCAATTTAAAATATAATTTAACTATATAAATAAATTATGTGAAAATGTAGTTTCTAATTAAAATTCAGTGTTTTCATTATTCATAAAAAAAGAAAACTCTCAAAAAAATACCAACAATTCTTTAAAAGTCAATCTTATTATTAATATTTTAAAAAATGATTTTATTTTCTAAAATAAAACATATAATGTTTTTTAAAAATATATTTAAAATATGAGTGACATTAAAATAAGTCAAAATTACCTTTTATAAAAATACATATCTTTACGCATAAAATTGCTTTTATTCTTTTCTATTTTCTAGAAAACATATAATATTGAAATTATATAATTGAAATAATATATATATAATGAAAATAATTTGTCAAAATTGGTTTAATTAATTGTTTTGAGGTAAAAAGTGTTTGATTTTATAAATATAGTTGTCCAGAAACTGATTTACTATACTTAAAAAAAATTATTAACAATTATTGTTATTTGGTAACAAAATAATTTTTCTTATATACATGTGTAAACCATATTTTGAGAATTTAATTAATATTATTCATAACAACAAATCAAATTTCCAGATGAAAACTGTAGTAAGGTTTTAATAATATTATTAACAGTACATTGTAGTTTGGTAAAACTTGGTCTTGCGAGTAAAACAAGTTTTTGAAGGAACTCATAATTATGTGTAACACAAAAAAAAAACAATGTTTTTTGTGTACTTCAAGCTAATCTATGTGTTTTTTGTAGGAAAAGCTCGATATGGTGTAGCTTATAAATACTAAATAACATGTTTCTTTTATATAATACAAGCTACATTCAGTGTTGCATGAAATTAAAAATATAATAAAGATTAAATTATGTGAAAATATGTAATTCATAAAAACATAGGGTGTTACATTATACCCCCCCTTAAAATTAATTTCTACCTATAAACTCGTCTCAATTATCAAAGGTTTAATACTTGAATATTCCTTTCGTCGAAACCCATTTCATAAAAATGAGTACTAAAACATCCATTAAAATGGGAAAGGTTGAAACATAAAGGTTACTGAATATATTTTATAACTAGTTTTCCACTTAGATGAACATAGGTATAATTTGAAAATTTATACATGGAAGAGAAATATAACTATTATGTTCTGACATAGATTATTAGAGAACATGGTTATGGAATTGTTAATGACCACAAATCCATAACCCAAAGAGGCATGAAAAATGTCGTTGATATCATCAATCATGATGATAACTGGAAAAACCTTTATTTAAAGGCCACTTTACCTAAAGTTAATGAATTTTTATGAGAATATATACATACATTATTTGAGGACAACCTTACATTTTTTGTGCCTTGATCAATTTCAACTTCATCTATTACTACGAGACGTGAAGGTTAATTTTTCAATACTGAAGCATTAGAAGATAATTAGATCCATAAAAAGAATCATAGGTCATTCATTCTATCATTTTCACAACAAAATGGTTAAGAAAATTTATCCAATATACATAAATCATCATATATAGAGATAATACACGAATATCTAAAACCTCATATGATGTTTAACATAATCCATTCCATAAATGGTTAACATTATAACCCATGTGAAAGGAGAATGTCCAAAATATTAGAAAGTAGGTTACTAAATTTCAAAACATGTTTTGAAAATTAATCCCTATATATCATAATGTATATCTCGGTTTCCTTATTTGAATTATGTGAATACATTCATTGTGTATTATCTTAAAACATGGTAATAACATGAATTAACATATATCCATTTGGAAAACATGCATGTTTCCTTATACCAAATATTATTGGATGTATTCCTTAAAATCATCATGTTATTAAATACATCCATGATAACATTGAACACTTTTCAAAAAAATTATAATCAGTTTCATGGTAATTAATATTATCCAATTAACATTTTCTATATCAATAATCTCTTTATACAAGATAAACACAATTTTTTGAATATTAGTAACATAGTAAGGGTTACCTTACCCTAATAAATATCACCTTTCCATTAAATCATCATTTAAGGTCATCTACACCATTCAACATATTTTTTAAATTACTTAATGGAAAGCATATAATTAATTATTCATATAACATAATTATTAAATTACTATACATTTATACTTTAATAATCCAATACTCATACTTAAGATTCATCATCTTAATACTTAATACCCATTTCCTAGAATAATAAATATTAATAATGTATATAGGTTTATGAAACTAAATATAATCATGATTATTTCCTTTAATGTAAAAAATACTATTAGAACATCCCATACCTTTCACATGTCATTCATAGTCTCTTAATCTACAACAGTATAACCAATACTCATACCACATTCCTGATTATCTTCATGATATTTTCACCTAGGGAATTGGTTTTCATAATTCCCATTATTTCAAAATCAGAAGCATTCATTGTTAACCTAGTTACTTCTAGTTACCACTATTGAATAAAAATAAAAACCAAAGTGTGAGAAACCCAAGACATAAAACCACATAATAATGAAAAAATAATTATAATATTTCTAAATAATGAAACATTCTCTTAAATATATGACACCATAGACTAATCCTTAGATACATATATATACATATCCTTATAAATATCCCTAGTGATCTCACTAATGTTTTCTCATCGTAGTTTCCAATGGTTGACTAATCCTTCCATTGATACCAACTATAATAACCTAGGATTATCATACATGAATATTAATTCATTTTAGAGGAATATTATCCACATTAAAGAAGTACATGCTTGAGGATCATTATAGTTTAATGTCTTTGGAAACATGGAACACAATATTCTATCTTTGTGAGAGATCATAAAAATTTCTCACAAAGATCACCCCATTTAGTATGTCTATTTAAAACAAATATCCATAAACTTGGAAAAACATATGAAATGGTGAGCTCATATGATTAGTTGGGGTAGAAAAATGAGATAAATAAACATAGCATGAGTATAAGGGTATAAGAATTTAAGAATAGCAATTGAATATCATACCCTTACTATCAAAGAGCACTGTTTCGACCCAGGGTGATGCATGTACGGGAATGTAAAATGGTCCGATGAGAATCATCACTCATCTGTTATGGTAGAGAGTTTCATGTCACTATCTTTGTTTCATCCCGATATGCATCATTATCCTTTAGGGGGAATTGGATTGACCCCACGGGGATATGGTGGTTTATCCCTTCAGCATTATGAATGAGGTTCCACATTCAAATGGTCCCAACAGGTGATTGCTTGGGGTTAAGTATTTGTGAAATTGGTCCTCTTAGGATATGAATTCCTCGAATTCTCTCTAATGATTTTATTCATGGAGATTTAAAAACCTAAATATTGGGGTATCCATGATTCATGGACCTGATTTCCAAAGGCAGGTTCTCATTGAATGACGATTTGGACAACAATACTTAAGGACTCCATTGGTCGAGACAATGGGATATCGGAATCATCACACCCTTTTTGGGGGAATTATTTCCTTTTTTAAAACTCTCTTATAGATTTAAGTCATGTTCATATGTTTTTGAATCCTTAGATCATTCTCGAAGAGTGTATCCATGGGCTACCCCTGGTTATAGGACCTTCATGGATATACATAGATTTGATGTTATGGAGGCAATGATATCTTAATCCATGCAATAAGGTGCTCTGGAGTTTATCACCATCTAGGAGATATAGAAGATGGTTTGATATAGGGGGTCGGACCCATAATATGGGATTACTACATATCCTCATGAGAGGAATCAAAGCCCATGTAGTTCGGTTAGCTTGGGTATTATACTTGGGAGGAGGCCCATTTGTTGGGGTGTATAATTGGTTAGACCTTTTTGGAAGGGTACCCCTTTAAGCTCGGGCCTTCAAGAAGGTGTCCTACATATCCTAATTTGAATAGGAATCCGAGTTCTCGTAGTTCATTTTGGGTGGGTCTTACGCACGGAAGCTTCCCATTAGGGGTACATGATTGGGTGGACCCTTTTGGAAAGGCACCCCTTTAAGCTCAGTCCTTCAAACATGCGTACTACGTATCCTGATTTGAACAGGAATCAGAGTTCCCATAGTTCATTTTGGGTGGGTCATACGCATGGAAGCTAAATGTTTTTTGGGACATGATTAGGTAAACCCTTTTGTAAGGTAACCCCTTTGAGCTCGGGCCTTTAAGTAGGCATCCTACGTATCCTGATTTGAAAAGGAATCAAAGTTCTCGTAGTTCATGATATGAGGTTGATTGTGTGTATTTTGTAATCATCACAAGTCTTTAATACCACATGAATCATAGTTGGTGTAATAAAAATGATGATGTGATAGATTCAAAAAACCACACACCTTCTCCCTAGAAGATGGAAGAGGTCTGTCCTACAGTGGAAGAAGTCGGGGCGATGGTGGGAGAGGGAGAGAAGAAACGAACCTTTCAATATGGGATGACATTGGAGGACATGTAACTAGAATCTCAGATGTTTATGGACTTACCTCTATGGTGGTGCCCTATAATGTGTTCTAAGAAAGGGAAGTAATGTCACTTCTCATCAAAAGGAAAACTGAGCCTGATACCTTTCACTGATCACCGTTTCTCATTGAATGGAAAATCAAGTGATCATCTTTTATCCCTAGAACAGGGAGGTTCAAGTTAGTATCACAAGTTTTTATTCAAGTTACCATTGGAATGTTGACTTTGGAACATTATTGGGATATAAAACTTTGTAGGGGAATCTTTCTTGACTCTTATTACCTTGGGTATGTATATTTAGAGAGGCACACTGATGGTCCTGGTGATCTAATCATATGGGTTTGGTGGATTTGGATGATGATTTGGGATGATTATGGTGGATTGTTTCTTGGAACAGTTGTGGAGGACCAGACAGTAATGGAGGGGTGAGATAGGATCTAGAGGGAAGGACACCCAAAAAAACCCCATTCAGCGTACTATTTTATCATTCTAGATGGGGGGGGGGTGTATACCATAGTGCTATGTGTGTAGAGGGGTTGTCCGCTTACCAAAGAATTATGTGGACTTAGGTGTGGACAGCCACGTACCAAAGTGGTATGTGGTCTGGGATATGGTTTTCTATGCCAAATAGGGTCCCACCCACGTAGTGATGTAGTATGCGGTGCAGGGTTCAATCCGTATAGCGATGTACTATGTGGAATGTAACGCCCTGACCCCAGTTACCCAGAGTCGGTGCATTATTACATAACATTGGCATGATCACTAAAGATCAAGTCTCAAAAGACCGATTAGTTTAGTTGCCTTGGAGACACTAGATACATTCATATGTCTTACATTACATTATAAAATGAAAACTATAACAACATAGTCTCCATAGTCCACACTCATATCCCCTCAAACTATCCCTGCAGGTCAGTCATAAAATAATTCCTCACATCCTGGGAAAAAATAAAACATAGAAAGGGGTGAGCTCAAATGCTTAGTAAGGATAACAATATAGCAGAAACTTTCATAAATAAACATAAACATTTAAGGCAAGGTATAACTAAAACAAAAGCCTTTTAAACTTAAACTTCATCATATTATGGAAGAAATAAAATGAAATAATGCCATTTACTTATTCAGATTGATATTATACTAGTCAAATAATCACATGCAATATCAATAACTACTTTGATAATGATGGAATGCATAATGCCAAACTATCATACCATATAGTGAAGGCCTCGTGCCAAGACTACAAATAAGATTTTGTCAAGGCCTTGTGCCAAGACACTAGTTTGTCTCATGAGACCTACCGATGCATCGAGGAGCTATAGCAGGCTCCACTAGTCACTTATTAAGTCCAATGCATTCCTCATATAAAAATCTTGAAACATAACATAAACATTCGTATTAAAACTAGCATATGAAATGTAAATACTTTATCCACAAACCACGAATGGTATAAAACTAGAACATACATAGTCAAACATAACACATTCAGTACAATATGGAAGATTTTATTGTAACATATTAACCTCGATTGAGAGTATTGAAGGATATTTACATATATGAAAACATTCATCACAACTATTTGAGAGAAATATCCCCATTTTTCTTGAAAACATTTAAAAGTCACACTATTTGTCAAGAAGCTGTTTAAAAATAGATTTTTTAATCAAAGTGTCCCATACGACTTTGAAATATTTAAAAGGAATTTTAATTTTAAAAAATTAATGTCCATATAAATAATTCCTTAAAACCATTTTTAAAACATGAACATTAATTAGAAATATTTAGAATAATAAATCTTTAAAACATTTAAAATGATATTTTAGTTAGAGTTCATAACCAAAAGAGAGACACTTGAATAAAAATAATTGAGGTAATCAAAACATTATAATATCATGAGAATAAAGAGATTCATGATATACTATGTCAATGTACATTATATACACCATATAAAAGTGATTTGGTGTATAACAACAATGAAGTCTCAATGGAATGTAAATTGAGATGAAATATCTTATAAAGACCATATACTTAGGTTAAGGATAAATCAACGACATAATTATTTGTGAAAAATGTAAATACAATCAATATTATTGGATATTAATTGTAAATAAATCAGAGTACATTCACACATATTCTTGTAAAAACAACACCAATGAATTGGATGTTTAACTCAATAAATGGAGATTGAGTTAAAATTACTATTATCAAGTTCATATCGATGACTTGAGAATTTATCAATGGAGTGATTATGTGTATCAAAAGTATATCCACAGAAAGTGGAGTGGAAATTATGACATAAGAAAATTAATAGTGATTCCACACATAATCTTGGAGTAAAATAATCAATGAAGTATGCATAAAGCCAAATGAGTGGAAATTGAAAATTCAAATTCCCTTATCGATTTGGTAACTTAAGAAACATACACCCATGAAAGAAAGATCATACAATGATGATGTAAATATCCTTAAATTATATTATATTACACAATGAATACAATTATGGGCAGTACACACACCACATGTAATAAATAAGTGGTGAACAATGGAAATCGCACGGAATTAAAAGTTAGATAAGAAACCCCTTACATTGAACTTTTTACTCGGTAGAGGGTAGTTTAACCTTTTGTATAATGGTTAAATTGTTTTTATTAAATTATACAATAATCATATACATTAATATGATATCATATATGATCTTTTGACATTGTTTTGTTAATAATATCTTATTATTCTCGTCGTTTTGGGTGCTAACTTACTCGTTCTATTTTATATGTTTTGTTACATAAGTAGTGTTTGTTATGGATAGGTTGAATATTATTCATATACATAATGATATCAAGTCCTTAAACATTATTTTTAACCATCAAATGAAAATCATTCTTTAATGGATACGATGGGGAATGAATCTCATCGCGTTCGTGGAAACGGTAGTCCTTACGTACGCACGAGCGACAATATCATTATTTTGATATTAAAATAATATATAATTGGATGATATATCATATATAAAGAATTATTATCATGTTATATTTTTTATTTACATCAATTACACATCATTATCATACCCATCCAAATAATAATGTTTTGAATAACAATTACACCACGACGTGGAGACGGTAAGCCGTACGTACGCACGTATGGTGACATGTTATTCAAAGGATGGATAGAATAATGAATATGGTTGTACCATATTTATAATAACATCAAAGTATATAAAATATACTTTATTTATTATTTTATAATGGAAATAACAAAGAAAGAATAAGTTTAAGAAGAAAGGAA
This sequence comes from Viscum album, assembly GCA_963277665.1. Lineage (NCBI taxonomy): Eukaryota > Viridiplantae > Streptophyta > Magnoliopsida > Santalales > Viscaceae > Viscum > Viscum album. The sequence goes on from OY728158.1 coordinate 1,559,100,007, forward strand.
CTTGAAAGAGGGTGGTGAAAACATTACCTCTTCTTCGGGTACTTCCTTTTGATTTGATCAAAAGGGCTCCTTAGGTTGCCTTTATAATCAAACTAAGGCCTCTAGGTTTAATTTAGGGAATTTGAGAGAATATTTGGGTAGGGTTGGCCGAACCAAAAGGCTTTTAAGGTGTGAAGAATTGGTTAGATGTGGTGTCCTTTTATAAGGGGGAGGAGGAGCTCTTTAGAAAAAACTTAAAGTATTATTTTATAATAAATTAATATTCGGTTTCTAAAGGATCCAAAGTGTATTATTCAAATTATAAGGTGGTTATGGGTCTAAATCCTTTCAACCAATAGATTTTAGACAAGTTTGGGTCATTTTATTAACCTTATCTTTTAGTTTTAACTCTTATTTAATTAGTTTGACATTTACCATGTCACTTTGTATTTTTATATTATATAGTTAATAAACATACTATATACATCCAAGAGACCCCCCAAGTGGTCCATTAATGATAAAAATATCATTATATAAGTCATTTGTCCGAACCTTAGATTTTTAGGAATAGAATATCAATTAATAATACAATACTTGTTTTAAAAACTCATTTATGTCAATTTTGACAATATTTAATAATTGATTTTTGTTAAAGTCTTAAAAATTTTATTAATTCGAAAAAAATTCATTTAAGAAATACCAACATGTCATATTAACCAATAAAATTATTTTATGGAATCAAAAACTTCAAATTATATTTATTTTAACTTTTATAATACAAATTATTCGATTCTTTCATTAATAAGGGAAATACTGCATCATTATTGTATCATAAATAAATTTAATTATTAAATTTCTAAAAATTATAAATAAAACACTATTATGTAGGAAATCGTTTTATATTTCTAATGAATATTTATAGTTGAAAATATAACATATATAACCCTATGTAAATTTTTTTTTGCTAAAAGATATATGCTTATGTCATTTTTGTATTTACTTTAACTTAATTAATATAATGTGTCCTTATCACCTACAAGTGGCTCCATGGGGTCCCAAAATAGACCCAAATATTCCCATGGTTAGACATGTATCAACCAATAAGGTTAAGATACGTTTTAGGGTAATTTATTATTATTATAATATTAATTTTTTACTCTTATTTACCGGATTTACCCTTTAACCATGGTAAATAAAATATTTACCGAAGTAATTATTCAAAATATCTAAAATAAAAGTTACCTATTTACAAAATTTTGACATCTTGATTAAAAATATGGAATCAATTTTTCTAAATTCAAAACACATAAGTGGTAGAAATTAATTTAAAATTAATTCCCGCTGTCAAAACAAAAAGCGTGTTTTTAAGAAATAATAACTATCAAAAGATTGACACCTGTTTATGTCCGGTTTAATTGTGAAATTATGTACAATGACCAAAAGTGTATTAAATGGTAAAACTATATTCTAAATATACATTAAAACCACTCAAATTCACAGTTTATTACTATTAATTATTTCGATTAAAAAAGTTGTTTTTAATTAAAATTTAGTAATTTTCACTATTCATCAAAATATAAAAGTTATCCGAAAAGTATCAAAATTTCACCCTAAGCTAATTTAGATATTCAGAAACCAAAAATGAAGTAAATTTTGAAAGATAAAATTTATAAAATTTCAAAAAGTGGGTATTACAATTCATAACGGCTACTTTGATTGGTCGCAGTGTGTTAGAATCTCGAAGTTGTGTATAATGCAAGCTATTGAATTATTCAAAGGGAAACGTACTATGGATGCTTGGGGTGTTACATTATACCCTCCTACAATAAATTTCATCCTCACAAATTTTAAAATTGGGCTTGGGAATATAATGAAAATTCCCACATCGGAAAAAGATTCAATAAAACTACCACTTTAAAATGAAGAAAGAGGAGTACAATGGTCACATGAGATAACCTTTACTAGGATTCCAAGTAGAAAAACATGGATATGGATGATAAAATAAGTGTCAAGTTCTGATGGAGAGGGATATAAAACATGATTAAGAGATAGTTAAAAACAAGAAAACCAAAAACTTGTGATGGGACAAACGATCATTAGTTTCCCAGTAGGAAAAGTAAACATACAACATTTTTTTTGTTTTAAGTTACATTACATAAAGATGAGGAATTCATTTCTGAGATTTACTAATAACATAAAGATATATACTTACTTTTTATGTAAAGTTTCATTTTTTAATAAATTTCAACTACTAACTCATTTTTAGACGATGAGTATTCAAGAAGACTTGGTCACACTAGAAGAGCTAGAATAAACATCTTATAGAATCATATGATCCAAAAAGGATAAACTATATACTTACCTTGTCTTTAGAGATTAATCAAAACCAAAATGGTTAGTACAAGATCTGATGATCCCCCAAAAGGATATTCCATTAGAGAAAGAAACACTAATCTTATTTTCTAAAATTAAACCAACAATTCCCCAATGTTAAATAAATACCATTAAATAAACAATTGTCCTTAAAATCTTTCAATATAATCCAAACTAATATTGAAACCCAAAAATTAGAAGAATTTGGTTATGTTGTCTACCACATTAAATTGTATCTCCAAATGACATCAACTACTATTAAAGTCACATACTTAAAAGTAATTAACCTAATCACATATTCTCTATTATAGGTTAATCATTTCCATAAATAACCCAAATCAGTATAAATCCACAATATAAACATATATTAAAATCCACCATTACTCCTCAAACAAAATCCCATATTATTCTATTTTCCTTGGGCATATAGTGTTCCCAACAAAGTGAACATCTTCCAAAATAACATTTATCACTTAATCACCAAATAATTTTCCTATAATAAGGGTATTCATTTGATAAGACATTATATCCCAAATAAACTTATTATTGATCAATAAAATCATTTAACTAAAAATAATTAGTCACACTAACTAGGGACTTCACGTAGTCCAGTGGTAGGCGATAAATCCCAATTTCACTCTGGTTATGGGTTCGATTCCCACAGCTTTGTATGACGTGACGGGTTGTCACACGGTCTGCATGTTGTCCTTTTTCAAAAACTATATTTTATAACATTACCAAAATAAGATAAATTCCTAAAAATAACCATAACATAATTTATCAAAAAATTTTATCTCATACCTTGAATTTTCATCCCAAAATCTAATAATTGTAATTTCTTCAAACCCAATGATCATATAAAACCAAATGGTTATTTATAACTATATCCACAAGAGAAAACATAAATCTTCCTTAAATATCATCCTCACATGGAAAACCATGGGGTTACAAAAAAAAGAAAATTATTCCAAAGTAATACCATCAACAAGGAGCACTAATAATTTTAAACATTTATCCAACCATTTATTACATCATAGCTTACTCTTTGACCAAGAAAATATCCTATAGAATAGGGAATTCACTCGGGTAATGGCCATGTCCCCTACATTTACAGCTAATGACTGTAAATGGATTCTTGGGACCATTTTTATTTTCTTCCATAGTACTATTCATTTTTCCTCGACAATTCTTCACTTTATGTCCTTATTTCACACACGTAAAGCATTTCTTTGTTCCATTGAGACACTTTCTTGGGTGTCTCCTTCCACATTTCCCTCATGATTGAAATTGAGTATTCTTTTCTCCATGGTCTCCACTGCTGGAGCTCTTATAATTCATCACCTTTCTCTTCTATGATGAGGCTGGGAGTTGGTTAATATATATTTTGTTGATCATATTTTTAGAAAATTGATTTGGCATGAACACGATATCTTTTACGCCTATCAACATTCCATTTTTTTGCTCATTTCCACCACCGTTCCCACCTTGTATATCATTCTCAAAGTTACTATGAATTCCTTGGAATCCATCCATTGACTAAAACCAGAAATCATTTTGTGAGTAACAGTAGTTATAAAATCATTTAGAAAATATCATGACACCATATTCTTTATTTGAAACACCTTAGGATTAACCAAGGTATTTTATTCTCATTTTATATTAAAATAATTCAAATCATTTTGTAAAGAAAATGTAAATTACCCTAATCATATCCCTCAGGAGTGTCGTAACCAAGAGCGCATCAAGGCTCGTTGTCGTGCACCAGTTCCCATTCGAGTCTAGCTCAAAGAGGTGTTTTCGGGTTTTACCCCTAGGTAAATCTGTGCCAGAGGCCCCTCTACCTGCTCGTATCTAGACAGGGATGTATTGCTCAGAAAACTCACAAAATATCTACAATACCAAAATTCTAATAAGTTATTCTATACTAATCCTCAAAGTCTCTCTTATGGCTATGTTCTATAATCCGATTTTATCTAAATCTAGTTTCCATGGTTTGTACTAAACTTACTTTGATACCAACTGTAACTCCCTGACCCCAGTTACCCAGAGTTGGTGCATTATTACATAACATTGGCATGATCACAAAATATCAAGTCTCAAAATACCGATTAGTTTAGTAGCCTTGGAAACACTAGATACATTCATAAGTCTTACATTACATCATAAAATGAAAACAACAACAACATAGACTCCATAATCCACACTCATATCTCCTCAGGCTATCCCTGCAGGTCAGTCATAAAATACTTCCTCACATCCTAGGAAAAATAAAACATATAAATGGGTGATTTGAAATGCTCAGAAAGGATACCAATATAGCGGAAACATTCATAAATAAGAATAAACATTTAAGGCAATCTATAACTAAAACAAAATCCTTTTAAACTTGAACTTCAGCGTAATATGGCAGAAATAAAATGAAATAATGTCATTTACTTATTCACATGGATATTCTACTAGTCGAATAATCACATGTAATATCAATAACCACTTTCATAATGATGGAATGCATAATGCCAGACTATCATAACCACATAGGCAAGGCCTCGTGCCAAGACTACAACTAAGATTTTGTCAAGGACTTCTACCAAGACACTAGTTTGTCTCATGAGACCTACCGATGCATCGAGGAGCTATAGCGGGCTCCACCCATTACTTACTAAGTCCAATGCATTCCTCATATGAAAATTTTGAAACATAACATAAAAATTCATATTAAAACTAGCATACGAAATGTAAATAATTTATCCACAAACCATGAATGGTATAAAAATAGCACATCCACAGTCAAACATAACTCATTCAATACAATATTAAAGATTTTATTGTAACATATTAACATCAATTGAGAATAATGAAGGATATTGACATAGATGAAAATATTCATCAAAACTATTTGAGAGAAATATCACCCTTTTTCTTGAAAACATTTAAAAGTCACACTATTTATCAAGAAGCTGTTTAAAAATAGATTTTTGAACTAAAGTGTCCCATACCACTTTGAAACATTTAAAAGGAATTTTAATTTTAAAACATTAATTTCCATATAAATAAATCCTTAAAACCATTTTTAAAACATGAACATTAATTAGAAAGATTTAGAATAATAAATCTTTAAAACATTTAAAATGATATTTTAGTTAGAGTTCCTAACCAAAAGAGAGACACTTGAATACAAATAATTGTGGTAATCAAAACATTATAATATCATGAGAATAAAGGGATTCATGATATAATATATCAAAGTACATTATATACACCATATAAAAGTGATTTGGTGTATAACAACAATGAAGTCTCAATGGAATGTAAATTGAGATAAAATCTCTTATAAAGACCGTATCCTTAGGTTAAGGATAAATCAACGACATAATTATGTGTAAAAATATAAATAGACTCAATATGATTGGATATTCAGTGTAAATCAATCAGAGGACATTCACACATATTCTTGTAAAAACAACACCAATGAATTGGATGTTTAACTCAATAAATGGAGATTGAGTTAAAATTAATCTTATCAAGTTCATATCGATAACTTGAGAATTTATCAATGGAGTGATTATGTGTATCAAATTTATATCCACAGAAAGTGTAGTGGAAATTATGACATAAGAAAATGAATAGTGATTCCACACATAATCTTGGAGTAAAATAATCAATGAAGTATGCGTAAAGCCAAATGAGTGGAAATTGAAATTTCAAAATCCCTTATCGATTTGGTAACTTATGAAAAATACATGCATGAAATATGGATCATACAATGATGATATAAATATCCATAAATTAAATTATATTACACAATGAATACAATCATGGGCAGTACACACACCACATGCAATAAATAAGTGGTGAACAATGGAAATCACACGGAATTAAAAGTGAGATAAGAAAACCCTTACATTGAACTGTTTCCTTGGTCAAGGGTAGGTTAACCACCTATATAATGGTTAAATAGTTGTTATTAAATTATAAAAGAATCATATACATTAATATGATATCATATATGATCTTTTAACATTTCCTTGTTAATAATATCTTTTTATTATCGTCGTTTCAGTTGTTAACTTACTCATTTTATTTTATATGTTTTGTTACATAAGTCTTGTTTGTTATGGATAGGTTGAATATTATTCATATACATAATTATATAAAGTCCTTAAACATTATTTTTAACCATCAAATGAAAATCATTCTTGAATGGATACGATGGGGAATGAATCTCATCGCGTTCATGGAGACGGTAGTCCGTATGTACGGACGAGCGACAATATCATTATTTTGATATTAAAATAATATATAATTGGATGATATATCATATATAAAGAATCATTATCATGTTATATTTATTATTTACATCAATTACACATCATTATCATACCCATCCAAATAATAATTTTTTGAATAACAATTACACCACGACGTGGAGACGGTAAGCTGTACGTACGCACGCATGGTGACATGTTATTCAAAGGATGGATAGAATATGGAAAATGGTTGTACCTTATTTATAATAACATCGCAGTATATAAAATATACTGGATTTATTATTTTATAATGTAAATAACAAATAAAGAAGAAGTTGAAGAAGAAAGGAACTTGAAAGAGAGTGGTGAAATCATTACCTCTTCTTCAGGTTCTTACTTTTCATTTGATCAAAAGGGCTCCTTAGGTTCGCTTTATAATCAAAATAAGGCCTCCAGGTTAAAGTGAAGAAAGTTGATAGAATATTTGGGTGGGGTTTGGAAGAACCAAAAGTCTTTTAAGGTGTTAAGAATTGGTTAGAAGTGGTGTCCTTTTATAAGGGGGAGGAGGGGCTCTTTAGAAAAAACTTGAAGTATTATTCTATAATAAATTCATATTCGGTTTATAAAGGCTTAAAAGTGGATTATTCAAAGTATAAGGTGGGTATGGTTCTAAATCCTTTCAACCAATATATTTTAGACTGGTTTGAGTCATTATATTAACCTAATATTATAGTTTTAACTCTTAGTTAATTAGTTTGACATTTATCATGTCACTTTGTATTTTTATATTATGTAGTTAATAAACATACTATATACATCCAAGGGACCCCAAGTGGTAAATTAATAATACAAATATCATGATATAAGTACTATGGAAAAACCTTAGATTTTTAGGAATAGAATATCAATTAATAATATAATACTTGTTTTAAAAACTCATTTCTGTCAATTTTGACAATATTTAATAATTGATTTTCTTTAAAGTATTAAAAACTTTATTAATTCGAAATAAATTAATTTAAGAAATCCTAAAATGTCATATTGACCAATAAAATTCATGTATGGCATCAAAACTTTCAAATTATATTTATTTTAACTTTTATAATACCAATTATTTGATTCTTTCATTAATAAGGAAAATACTACATCATTATTGTGTCAGAAATAAATTTAATTATTAAATGTCTAAAAATTATAAATAAAATACTATTATGTATAAATAATTTTAGATTTATAATGAATATTTATAGTCTAAAATATCACATATATAACACTATGTGAAAATTGTTTTTCTAAAAGATATATGCTTATGAAATGTTTTTATTTACTTTAACTTAATTAATATAAAGTGTCCTTATCACCTACAAGTGGCTCCATGGGGTCCCAAAATTGACCCAAATATGTCCATGGTCGGAAATGTATCAAAAAATATTGTTAGGACACGTTTTAGGGTAATTTATTATTATTATAATATTATTTTTTACACTTATTTACCGGATTTACCCTTTAACCATGATAAATAAAATATTTACCGAAGTAATTATTCAAAATGTCTAAAAATAAAATTTACCTATTTACACAATTTGGAAATACTGATTCCAAATATGGAATCCATTTTTCCAAATTCAAAACACATAAGTGGTAGAAATTAATTTAAAATTAATTCTCATTGTCAAAACAAAAAGCACGTTTTTAAGAAATAATAACTATCAAAAGATTGACAGTTGTTTATGTCTGGTTTAATTGTGAAATTATGTCCAATGATGAAAATTGTATTAAATGGTAAAAATATATTCTAAATATACTTTAAAACCACTCAAATTCATAATTTATCACTATTAATTATTTTGATTAAAAATGTTGTTTTTGATTAAAATTTAGTAATTTTCACTATTCATCAAAATATAAAAGTTATCCGAAAAGTACCAAAAATTCACCCTAAGCTAATTTCGATATTACGAAACCAAAAATGAAGTCAATTTTGAAAGATAAAATTTATAAAATTTTAAAAAGTGGGTATTAATATTCATAACGGCTACTTTGATTAGTCGCAGTGTGTTAGAATCTCGAAGTTGCATACAATGCAAGCTATTGCATTATTCATAGGGAAATGTACCATGGAAGCTTGGGGTGTCACATGGAATGTTGTATTGAAGAAGGTTCATGAAACCTGTGGTTCATGGGGACTTCATCTGCGAGGAATTTATGGTTCACAATGTCTTAGATTAGGTTTGTAGTTCCCCTATTATTATTAATTTCATTCTTTTTATGGTTCGTGACTGGTTACACCTGTAGAAACTTGATTCAATATTTTAACTTCATCGATGATTCTAAACCGAAGTCATAATCCCCTCTAAATTTATTCTTCTAACCTTTCGGGTCTCATTTGTGCTTTCTTCATCCATCACTATTTCACTTCCTCTTGTGATCTTTTTTTAGAGCATTGGGGAAATAATATCTTTGGGCATGTGGCACCATTTATAGAATCCTATGAAGTTATATCTCAACCCATAGAAGAATCAATCAACAGAGGTTTGCGGGGGATGTGGTTCACGGTTCGTGGTTTACGGAACATTGATAGCTTGCTTCATCCGTGAACTTCTGAGTTCGTGGGATGGTATGTGGATTACATTCCCACACTCGATTTCATCAATGACATAGTTTACAACATCCTGGGTTGGATGTCTATTTCCCCTTGGGCTAGCACCTCATGAGTCCTTCCGTGTACCAGTGGTTCTTAGTTTATACACCCCGTGAACCATTCCTAGGGATGGTTAGTGGTTCACTTAGAACTATAGAAAAACATGATTTCATCAAGTTTCATCTCAAAATTTCAATTCAATTTGTGTCCATTTACCTTGATGGAACTGTGGGAATGTTTACTACATTCTGTAAAGTAATTGGGGGAGTATTTACTTCCCTTTGAAAAGTTTCCAAGACCCTACAAATTCCCCACATTGTAATGGGCTCAGTTCGGAATGAAGAGGAAGCAATTCCGATGTAGAAGTGGTCCTAAACTAAGGTGGTTTTCGGTTGAATAGATAGGTCTGGTAGGAGGGGAGCACACCTATTTATAGAGGCCAAGGTCATTTTTCATTTACCATTTCTCAGGGTGAAAAGTTATCTCAACCTTTCCTCAGATTCCTTTGCACCCACATACCGACTCTTTTTCAAAATCTCTATTTTCCAATCACTTTGTACATTCCATGAACTGAACTCTTCAAAATTGCATCAGCCCGCAAACCACATTTTTGGTTTTGTGAAATGTACTATGGAATTTAGAACATAAGTCCATACTTTCCAAGTAGGATAATGCTACACCATTTACATGTTCCGCACGCTAAACATAAATCGGTGAACTGAACTTTAAACCGCATTAAAACAAACTTTTAAAAACAAAATCATTGAGCTTTTAATATCATCATGGTGAGGCCTCAGTTCATGGTTTATTCCTTCTATGAACCCTTGATTTTTTTTTCCAACACTCCATAGGCTAGCGCCTCATGGGACTTCCGAATACTGAGGCTATATGTGGGATATAGCTTCCACGTACCGATGTAGTATACAGAAAATGGCTCCTGCTTACCATCAATACGTGGGAAATGGATTCTGTGTACTGTCAATATGCAAGAAATAGATTATGCATACTAGATTTGGGAGTAGTACAGAGAGCCCCACGAAGAACCTCTTTTTAAGTCTCTTGGCCATTTTTGTGGCCCTTATCCAACAAGTTCTTCATTGGATTGACTTTTTGTGGCCTTTTGGATCTTTTTAGGTAGACAATAATGGATCTTCTAAAGACATTGATGGAATCAACCAGGACAAGGGAAACTGTGATTGAGGACACTGAGGACCATCTTCATTATTACATTGTCCTATGGGATAGTTTCTTAAAATATATTCTTACGCACGAGCTTCTAGCTTACCCATTATTAGTTTAGATTACATTATATGTCTTTGGTATCTATGATGGCGTTCCTCATCCATTAGCTGACCATAATACTCCCTTCATTCTCTTGGATCACCCAAGGGCTTAATCGAACAAATATTTCGTCAGCATAAGAAATCATAACTACTCCCATTCAATAGAATGTGTTCATACTAGAAGTCTTGGTGTGGTCTCAGAGCAACCATAGTTATTGTAACACTTCCTTGAGACTAATCTCCCAGGAGTACCATACCATTATCAAGAATTCCTGAGACAACCCTAGCTAATCGTTGGTGGAGAACCAAATGGGACATGCAAGCCGAGGGATGATTTTTTGAAGAATGGTCTTAGTAATTCTGGGTACATCAGATCTCTTTGGAGTCCCCCAATTAGTTGGAATTGGTGAACCTATATTAGGAAGCATGGGTATCCAAGTTCATAGTTTTCTCTCCATGAGAAATACTACCAGAATTGCTGAGCTGATGGTGTTCAATTACCAATACTTTCCATTTACGACATCAAGAGGCTGGGATCATCTTATGGGACATCCGCCATCTTGGAGTGCTCCCCATATTTTGTAATATGTACAACTAATTTCTTCCAGTATCCACTACTCAAGAAAATACCAAACATGTGTCCCTGTTGACAAGGAGCCTACTGGACATTGCAGAGGGAACACATGATCACCCTCTCTAGGATCGCTCTCTTATCCCATTTGAGGATTGGATAGGGTAATTTCTGTAGGTGAAAAGGCCTAGGACGAGAGCCAATCACATTCAAACTCATCCATCCCATTAGTCTCAACAAATTCTAGGGTCATATTGCACCACCCTCAAAGAGGGATGATATAATACCTAGGGATATATGATTCAACTAGATGTATCACCTAAGCATAGATTATCAAGATTATTTCCATGTTTTTGAGAAGATGACTCCTCCAATCTCTTAACATATATACCGGGGTAAGATTTTGTACTCTAATGATGGTGGATATGTTGGCATAGGGTCAAAAAATTAATCTGGTCACTCTTAATCTTGCCCAACTTTATGAGATCATTAGGCAGATTCAAGAAGGCAAACCACTACATCATCTTAGAAAACCATTAAACTTTTTTATGGGTGGTTAGAATAACATTTACCCTATTATGAATATAAACACACTACAAGGGTTCCTCATTTTGAGTTTTCCCAACCCTACTTAACATTTTCTATGTTCGTCCTATGACTTTATGTGTTAGTGATGTGGTTGGGCTACTGAATGACACTTCTCACTTTTCTTTTTCGTCATACCCTACCCATCATGGGATAATAAGGGTTTATGGAGGAAGTTCTTTATATGAGCGCTCATATGTCATCACACTTCAGGATAGGATGCTAACAGTTCTCATATATCGAGTAGCTATTTGTTAGCTATACCTCCCATACTGGTTTTCCAGGCAATTTCGGTGCCTTCAACAAACTGTGCTTCTTCCTTCTATCCAGTTGAGCGGAGAATACCATCCCACAATTCATCACCTATTATGGTTTATAATTATGTAGGAAGGTGCCACCATGGAGGTTATCATCCCTAAAAATATGGGATCCACTTTTCTTTCACTGGAATATACCCAACTGTGGGTGGAATGTTACCCCGACAGGGTGCTAGGAAGGCCAATTCGATGGGTATGAAATCCATTAACCATCCTTTACCATGAATTGAACCTAGAGACCATGCCATATATACCTCTTCCTATGGTGACTGCGATGGATATACCATATATTCCTATCTATATAGTGAGAAGATGCTCAATCCGCTGTGAGATGCGTCTAGAAGGGGCTTCATCTGTGCAGCCTATCTCAGTAGAGAGTGATTCATACTACTCCCCTCCTATGGATACCATCCTAATGAGATTTTCCCTAGTGTAGTGTCTCATGATATATTGGAATCCGCGGTCAGTCCCACATGTCCGGCTATAGGGGTGGAACTATCAGTGGTTCAGGAGAACCCTCCTGTCTGGGTAACCTATCTTAGGTCCCTTCCCACTACCGTAATGATGCTTCCTACCTATAAAACCCATTGCAGTGGGGGGGAGGACCAAGGACTTGGTGTCACGAGCAGGAAAAAAGTGGTGAAAAAATGGGTGTGGTTCCAGTTATGTATCCTTGCTATGAAAACCCCTCTGGCTAATTTCACTAATGAAACAGAAAACTTTTGGAGATTATTTTCCAAATTTTGTTCAGGAGGAATTGATTTCTGGCATCTATGATTTCTTCTTAACCATATTTCCATATCTTGGTAAGACCTTCCTTCTTGTAAGGAAAAAATTTCCAGATTAAATTCATCACATCATTAGGGAATGACATCCCGAGATGTTTTTGAGGAGCTCGATCATCTGACGACTAGGTAGGTGAAGGCTCATGACTTGGTGGTCACCAAAATAGTAGAGCTATGAGAATTCAAGGTTCCCATTATAAGGTTGAAGGAAAAACTATCCTCCTAAGATTCCATTTATGAAGGTATTATGAAGAAAGGGAGGGACCTTAATGTCAATGTGGAATGCATACGTCTGATGGTCGAAGCCGAGGAGGAAGAGAGAGCTATATCAGAGTATAAACTTGATGGTCAATGACATTTCCTTCCCATTTTTCTGCAAAGGGTGAGCTGAGACTCACTATAAATTACACAAATCATGTTTTACTAATTTTATTTTGATACTATGTAGAGGCTCTAAGCTTTCGATGTTCCTCCATTTTTTTTTGAACTCAATGGGAATAATTAACCTTCCAATTATTCTCCTTTTATTTTTAATATAATGTAAATTAATCACAATCGACCATATAAACATAATTTTGATCAGGAATTAGTTTTAATCCATGATTTGAAACTGCTAAACTGAAATCACTGAATTAGACTCTAATTTTTTCCTGAACTATGGGACTCAGAGAGCATAGTTAGACTCTTGCTGGGGTCATATAGAAGACCTCACAAACTTTTGTTCCTTTTTAATTATTTCCCTAATGTTTTCCTAAGCCTGTTTGGTACAGGATTATCTGGTGTAACTTGAATTTTTTTCGGTCACCCATTATATGTTTTTGACCTAACTAGATTTATGTCTCTTTTGAATATTTGAAAGCACAACTTGTTTTCCTAAACCATACACAGTATAGGTTCTACGAGTAGGTACTCGACTTTTATCCATGGGTACCCTTTGTTGTTTTTCACTCTGGAGAGTATTGAATCTTTTTTATTGACAGTTTATAGTCTTTAAAATTAGAATTATTACTAATATTTTAGGTCAAACAACTTTGACCAAACTTAATGGGTCAAGTTCCCCAATTTGGGATTCGTCAGTCAAAAATGACCTAATAACTCTTATACATGAATGAGGGATTTTTCTTGACCCTAAATTCATGAGTTTTGGATGTATATAGGGCTTGGGATCTATTTTAGGCATATAGAGCTAGGAAAGGACTCTCTTGAGGATGAATTTTCCTTTGGTTAATGACTGTTTTGTAGGAGACATATGCAGATCCACCGGTGCATGACGTACATAGTCAATCAAAGGTGTCTTGAGGACACTGACCTTCAATCTCCAATGTCCTGGGTTATTAATAACACTTTTGATTTTTTAAGGCTGGGGAACATAGTGGGTGGCCTATTCAAGGGTTGGTGTCTGAAATTATTAAAGACACTTATACCAGATATGAATGGGAAACTGCTCCCCCACAAGTTTTACTTGTGTAAGGGAGATTTGATGAATGGTATTGTTTAAATTCATACAACAAGGACACTTGAAACCTATTATGGGAGATCATTTTACTCTAACCAAGGGAGATAAAATGTTTCCAAAGTTAAATTATAAATTCCATTCATCATTGGGAATTTGGAAAGGGAAAAATATTTAAGTCTTAATCCAAGGGTTTCTAAATCTGGGGAGTGACATGGGGCATAAGTTTTAGGCAGGCCTCAGGAAACTGGAAAGGATTACAATGGAGAGGAATTTTATTTTTGTTGATAGTCATTTTGTAGGTGACATAAGATCCACCGAGGCATGATGTGCATAGTAAAAAAATGGTGTCCACAAGAAACTGGCATTCCATCCCCGATGGTTGTTAATTTTTATGAATATTGAGACCTTTCTGGAAATGGAACATGTTTAATGAAAGGGGGTGCACCTAAACATGAATGGGAGAATTTATTTGGATGAACGTTACTAGGTAAACTTGAAATAGGTGGGGGGGGGGGGGGGTTGCGTGGATCAACTTTTCACATAGGGTTGGGACATATTTATTTTTTAGAATCCTCAAGAGAGACCATAGGTGAATTGAGCTAGGATGTTATGATATATCTTGGGAGTGGATAGGAAAGAGAATGTAAACCAAGAATTTGAGGGTTCTTGAATCAGGAGGGATGTTATGGGGCTTGGGAGACATTAGGAGTATCAATATAGTAGAGTAATCATAGTGGGATGAATTTTACTTTGATTAACAGTCATTTTATAGGAAACGTATACAGATCCACCGGGGCATGATGTGCATAGTCAAACAACGATGTCCACATGACACTAGCCTTCCATCTCTGATAGAAATGGATGTTTATGGGGTTCCATGATTATAGTGACCCAACCATTTCATACATTACTATTATATAATTTTAAAGATAAAAAACATAATAATATTACACATAGAGGATTCAAAGGTTTAGTGTATTTGGAAAACTAGAACCATACATAACAATTACAATATCAAGCATAATCATTTATTTAATTCCTTCTTCTCTAGCTTCTTATTAGAACTTGAACCCTTCTTAGTACATGTAGTCACCTGAGGATATACATCAAAAGGGGTGAGATAAAAGCCCAGTAAGATGATATATAAGAACAATATAACAATGGGTGAGCATAACCATAACATAGGCAAATGATCATGAACATGAGAAGAAGAATTAATAAGTGACTTGAAATTTGGAAATGAATAGAAATGTAACATCATGTATTATTGGTTAACTACCACACATACTTGTGAAGAAATGTAGAATCTTGTTCACACATAATTTCACATTAACTCATGAGATTCATTACTTTACCCAATGCATTGGAGTGCTGTATAATTCTGGGTGCACCCGTCACATTGAAACATTCATACTGCGTTATATAATTCTAGGCACACCTGTCACATCATAACATTATCATTTATCATGCATGCCAAAATGAACATATATCATAAATGAACATAACTAACCCATGAAAAGTAATGGGTTTCATATCATAAGAACACATTTATAAACATTAGGTTCCCAAAAGAAATATGGAATAACATACATGTTACAAGAACCGTCAACCTTGAATGAGAAGTAAAAGGCATGTTCTTAAAAAAAGAGTTCTTTTGAAAAACATTTTGTTTGACATAAACACCAATGGAAAACATGTATATCCCAGAAAATAAAATAAAATGATGAACAAATTATTTTTTTGGAGTAACCATATCAAAAAAGGAGTGAAAGAGTGAGAACCCTAAGTTTGAAAGTTGGGTTCGAGAATTTCACCTTACCTTATATACGAACACTTAATTCGCTTTAATGTCCTGTATTACCACATTAGATTTATTAATTAACAATTAAAGAACCTTTTTTACATTAATATGGTTTAGTATGGTTTCATTAAGTAATTTTATGTTCCATTGGATTAGTTATAGAGTTTAAAAACATTGTTCAGGAATGTTTGTTTTTATGATTTTTCTTGAGTGGTTCACTTGTATTCATAAATTAATGATCAGGTAGAACATGAGTAAACATCCAGAAATTATATTACATGTTATTAATGATATTACAAGAGTTTAAATGACCTTATAATAAATTATTTTATATACCATGTGGATGAATCATTAGATAGGAATTTAATGATGATCGTTTGGGTTAATTTGGACGGTTTTTCGACCACAACGAACTTGTTTTGATTAAACAATTAGTAATATGTACATAAGTTAGATACAGAAAATTAAATAGGTAATAATACATATAGAATATACTGGTTAAAACATAAAAATGGTTTCATGAACAGATCTGAATGTAGAAATGGAAAAAAGAAAACATGTTGTTCTTGAAGGTGATTGATTAACACCTTGTGAACAATGTTTTCTTTTATAAAAATAAAAGGAAGAGGAGATGGGGGATGGATGGTATAATATACCATTAGTATCATAAAATTACAATATATGAATGATACTGGAGTTACCATACCATGTAGATGAATATAGGTGGAGAGAGAATAAGAAAAGAACTTTAAATTTAAAGGAAATTAAAGGAAAGAGGTAGAGAAATTACCTCTTGAATCATCCTCTTGAGATCCTCCGTATGGGACCTAGGCTTGGTATTTTGATGAGACCAGAAGATCCTGGACAATGGGGAGGGTATAAGGAAGATTATTAGGAAGATTTTATAGAAGGATTAAAGGTTGAGAGGTGTAAGGAAATGAGGGTGTGAAAGGTGGTATTTATAGTGGAGAGAGGGGATTTATCAATATAAAATTCATTAATTTATTATTTCCCCACAAGACAAGGAATAATGAGTCTTCCATGACCAAGAATAGTAATATTTTCATGTGAAACCGAACTAATTGGGATTTCATCTACAGAACATCATGCATGACTCTATAATTAGCTTATTTAGCTTATTTTGTAAATTATGGTATTTTACTATTCATAAAAAATTCAAGTATTTCGGAAAAATCCCAAAAATTATCCTCAACCATTTTTCAACATATAGAATCAAAAAATGAAGTCCATTTTTCAGAAATAATTTTCTAAATATTATTATTTTAATATTTATTTAAAATCATAATTTATTATCAGAAACCAGTTTTAAAACATTCATTTACTTATTCTAAAATATAGGTATATCATACTTTCAACTTGAATATTATTTATATATTATCACAATTAAGGTTACTATTCATTAGGTTATATCACTATTCATAAGGTTATGTTACTATTCATAAGGGTAGGTTATTATTCACCAAAAATTATGTTTTTGTTATTGGACTACAAATAACTTACTGATTGAAACCATGTTTGTCTGATTTTTGAAATTCCAAACACAGAAGTGACAAAATTATCTGTAAAGGACACTTAGAACATAGTAGTTAATTATGTTGTGTTTTCATGTGATTCTATGAAATATTTATAAGAAGGAATTTCCATTGAAAAACATTGGTTCGTTACATTATTCCCCCCTTATGAAAGTTCGCCCTCAAAATTTCACTTTACACAAATAGGTGAGGGTACTTCTCCTTCATTGCCTCTTCCGATTCCCAATAATCTTCTTAAAACTTATGGTTCCTCCATAACACTTTGACAATGTGGGTTGTCCTATTGCGTAGAACCTTATCTTTCCAGTCCAGAATCTCTACTGGATGCTCCTCATAGGAGAGATCATCTTCCATCTGTACCACCTCTGAGTTCATTACACGTGAGGGATCAAGTATGTACTTCCTCAGGAGTGATACATGAAACACATCATGAACTTGATCCATATTCCGTGGAAGTGCAAGATGAAATTCCATGGATCCTATGCGGTCAAGGATCTCAAAGGGTCCAATGTACCTTGGGATTATATTCCATTTCTTTCCAAATCACAAGTCTCTCTTCCATGGTGATATTCGAAGGAAGACTTTATCATCAAAATTTTTCAAATGCTTCCACATGCAGAATACCATGATTTGAGAGACTCCTACGCACCCCATGCAACTCCTTGAGTAGACATATTCCTCTTGGTTTGTTTCCCATGTCATGAGTTGATATTCTCATCATCAATCCCGCGAGTACCTTGAGTAGAACCATTCCTCAGGAAACTCCTCCAAACCCTATCACTTGGTTCCTATACCAGGTTGAACTAGAAAAGGCCTCCATTGCGTAAGTCCCAACACTAACCATTTCTAGGAGCCTTATGACCATAGTCCTATCTATATGACTTTAAACTGTAGTAAACCTTATATGATAAATATATGATGCCTCTTACTCAGTGTAAGGGATGCCTTGCATTCCAAGTATAAGATGCCAATAGTCCTATCTACAAGACTTTAAACTGTAGTAATCCCTATGTGCCAAACATAGGATGCCTCTTGCTCTATATGAGAGATGCCTTATGCTCCATGTATAAGATGCCAATAGTTCTATCTAAAAGACTTTAAACTATAGTAAACCCTATGTTTCAAACATAGGATGCCTCTTACTCAATATGAGAGATGCCTCATGCTCCAAGCATGAGATGCCAACAGTCCTATCTACATGACTATAAACTATAGTACACCCTATGTGCCAAACATAGGAAGCCTCTTGCTCCAAAAAAGAGATGCCTTATGCTCCAAGCATGAGATGCCAGAAGTCCTCTCTACATGACTATAAACTCTATTACTCCCTATCATTCCATAATAAGATGCCTCTTGTTCCAAATAAGAGATGCCTTATGGGAAAAGCATAATATGCCTAATACCATGATTACAGTGGCGTAATTTCAAGAGAGTTGGAATCAGTTCAAACATTCCATCACTCCACCTCACGCTTTTAATATCCTTCATTCATATCCTCATCCACTTCCATGTCTAGAGGGACCCCCTAACGGTCTGGTCCCACACCACATCGGCTCACCTACCACCCTGGGCCAATGCCCTGGAAGACTTCGGACGACATTGGCGATATGTCTTGTGTTTCGAACACGGTCAGCAGTTGACCCTCATTTGTCTGTCCCCAATTCAGGATAATGTGATGTGGATGCTGCGTTTCCGCCACAGTCAACAACTATCTTCCATCATCACTCCACCCTCATTGCATTCCAAATGTCGGACATGTAATTCACACTTTTCATATCCCTTTGTTCAAACATATTCCAACACCCCTTGGCATTATCCTTCTTGGGAGCTAGCACATAGGTGAAGGCCTCAACCCACCAGTGAGTTGGGAATCCCCCATGGACAGACATGAGGAAGACATTTTGGGAAACTTCCTAGCGCAAGCCCCATCCCCTATCACTGCTCCATAGTGGCACATGGGTAGCTTCCTAGAGTAAGCCCCATCCCCTATCGCTGCTCCATAGTGGCACATGGACAACTTCCTAGCGTAAGACCCATCCCCTATTGCTGCTCCATAGCGTCACCTGGGAAGCTTCCTTGTGTAAGCCCCATTCACCAGTACCACTCTCTAGTGGCACCCGGGCAACATCCCTGCGTAAGCCCCATCCACGATTTCCACTCCACAGCGTCACCTGGGCAGCTTCTTTGCGTAATCCCCATCCACAATTTCCACTCCATAGCGGCACCCGGGAAACTTCCTTGCATAAGCCCCATTCACCATTGTCGCTCCATAGTGGCACCCGGGAAGCTTCCTTGCGTAAGCCCCATTCACCATTTTCCTTCCACAGCGGCACACAAGCCTCCATCCTAGAGTAAGCCTCGAACCTCATGGGCCTCCAACCTAGAGTAAGCCCCGAACCTCATGGGCCTCCACCCTGGAGTAAGTCCCAACCTTTCTCTACCTGGGCCGCTCCACGTATAATCCCCACTCCACATCCCACAGATGCACCTTTCGCGATGTGATCGTCATGTCTCTACTGCCTCTTGTTTCTCACACCGAGCACGACTCACGTGGGCTTAGAGTAAGCGCCGACCCTAACACCAACACCCCATCGCACATGACGTTAAATTATATTTTTCTATCCACCCGGACCAAGGTCCATCTTCACGTTGGCTCTCGGACACACATCTCATGAACTATGTGGTCTTCGATCCATGTAAAGGCATGGTATGTAGGAAGCCTCCACAAGGTTCAAGCCCACCACCTGGTCTTTCCGACCATTTTGGTTCACCAACATTTTGAGCATACTAGAGTGTAAGCCCCACACATTCCAAACTATGTGGTCTTTGATCCGTGTCAAGTCATTGTACGTAGGAAGCCTCACAAGGTTCAAGCCCGTCACCCATCAGGCCAAGGTCCTTATTGATGTCAGTTCGCTGACAAAACCCTTTCTAAACTATGTGGTTTTGATCCATTTCATGGCATGGTATGTAGGAAGCCTCCCTGAGGTTCAAGCCCGCCATCAATCGGACCAAGGTCCATCTTCACATCAGTTCACTGACGCCCACTCGAACTACGTGTACTTTGATCCATGCTAAGGCATGGTACGTAGAAGGCCTCATGAGGTTCAAGCCCAACACCCATCACCCAAACTACGGGATCTTTGATCCATGTCAAGGCATGGTACGTAGGAAGCCTCCACGCGGTTCAATCACAACACCCATTCTGAACTACGTGGACTTTGATCCATGTCGAGGCATGGTACGTAGGAAGCCTCACAAGGTTCAAGCCCACCACCTGGTCATTCTGACCCCTTTCACATCAGTTCAACCCCGTCCAAAACCACGTTAAACCTTGGACCTCCATTCAATGGTAATCCATTGTAACCTCATTCGGCGGTATGCCGCCGTTAGATAAACTACGTGGTCTTTGATTCCCTGCCACAATGATATGTAGGTAGTCTCTTCAAGGCTCAAGCCCATCACTACCAATACCTCCACGATGGTCCCATTTCATTCCCACTCCACTCCATGCAATTCTCCATCATCTATCCTGATTCTTACCCAGGCCACCACATCCTGGTGGGATCATTTCATCCAACCTCCTTGCTGCTCCTAGCAGTACTCGGGTAGTCAACCACGCATAATCCCCAATATGTCTCTAGGTTGTTTTCCTCTGTGTACACCTCGATTCATCACCCCTTTGAACTATATGGGTTTTGATCCCTGTTTTCTACACAGGGTACATAGGAAACCTCCTTGAGGATCAATCCCAGCTAATGGAAAACCTTGGTGTCCCACCATTTTGGGGTGCACACTCCCTGATCTGCCCTCAGTGGTGTCCTGGTCAGCTTTCACGGTGTGAGATCTCCACTCTACGAGACACACCACCTCTGATCCATCTCTATGGGATGTTATGATGACCTTCATTCCATCTCTGCAAGATGTTAAACTCGCGGCATACCCTGTGTTAAACATGGGAAGCTGAGGAAAACCTCAGATGAATTCTTATGGCATATGATTCCCTACATTAGTCATGGGATGCCTCGAGTTCTACACCCTTGAGATGCCCTATTATGAGGAAGAATACAGGTTCCCCAATGTCCACGCACCAAGAGATTCCCCGACATGCCTGATGTTGTCATCTACTCCGACCGAAGGTCTCTACCATGTTAAGACCCCATGGAATGTCTTGATAGAAGTAGTGTAATTAACCGACATCCATGAAGATATGGCACCAGGAACGAGATTCAAGAACCAAGACTTAATCTATAAGGGAGACCCGGACTAGGTGATGAGTTTTGAGGAGGAATCCATGTAAGGAAGAACCAACAACCCATAATCTCGTTTCGATCAAGGATAAAATTTCCATGAATAAGAACAAGATGCCTCCCACATTTGGAAAGAGATAATGTAGGGCAACATATGTGTGTCCTCACAGACGGACGCACGCACCCCGGTGAAAGCGTTAGAAACACAAATGGTGAACCCGACATGAATGAGTTCTCCTTCAATAGCGAGAAGACCAAATGTGCCTAGAAAATTGAGGCATCACCCATGGGAATCCCCTCTCCTCCATATGTGAGAGGATGAGTACCATTGGTTGTGTAAAGACTACGGTCTATCAGCTCCTCACAGACTCCACCACCTCAAGAGGCCACATAGGTGGCATACGCCACCCTACTCCATCAGCTTCTCGCTAACTCCGCTATCTTAAGAGGCCGCGGAGGTGGCATCTGCCACCCCACTCCATCAAATCCTCGCTGACTTCGCTGACTCAAGAGGCCACACAGGTGGCATCCGCCACCCGACTTCATTGGCTCCTCGCGGACTCCGCCGCCTCAAGAGGCCGCGCAGGTGGCATCCGCCACCCGAATCGATCGGCTCCTTGCTGACTCCGCGGCCTCAAGAGTCTGTGTAGGTGGCTCCTCCACCCCACTCCTTAGGCTCCTCTCCGACTCCGTCGCCTCAAGAGGCCGCGAAGGTGGCATCCGCCACCCGACTCCATTGGCTCCTCTCTGACTCCGCAACCTCAAGAGGCCACGCAGGTGGCATCCGCCACCCGACTCCATCGGCTCCTCGCTGAATCCGCCGCCTCAAGAGGCCGCGTAGGTGGAATCCAACACCTGACTCCATCGGCTCCTCGCCGACTCTGCCGCCTCAAGAGGCCGCGTAGGTGGCATCTACCACACAAATCCATCGGCTCCTTGCCGACTCTGCCACCTCAAGAGGCTGCACAGGTGGTATCTGACACCCGACTCCATCGGCTCCTCGCAGACTCCGCCGCCTCAAGAGGCTGTATAGGTGGCATCCACCACTCGACTCCATCGGCTCCTCAGTGACTCTTCTTCCTCAAGAGGCCGCGCAGGTGGCATCGTTCACCCAACTCCATCGACTCCTCGCCGACTCTGCTGCCTCAGGAGGTGGCACAGGTGGAATCCACCACCCCACTCCATCAGCTCCTCGTCGAGCCCGCCACCTCAAGAGGCTACGCAGGTGGCATCTGCCACCTGACTCCAACAGCTCCTCGCCGACTCTGCCGCCTCAAGAGGCCGCGCAGGTGGCATGCGCCACCCCACTCCATCGGATCCTCGACTACTCTGTCACCTTAAGAGGCCGCACAGGTGGCATCCGCCACCCGACTCCATCGGCTCCTCGCCGACTCCGTCGCCTCAAGAGACCGCACAGGTGGCATCTGCCACCAGACTCCATCGGCTCATCGCCGACACCTTCGGCTCAAGAGGCCATGCTGGTGGCACCAGCCACCCAATTCCATCGGCTCCTTGCTGACCCTGCCGCCTCAATAGGCCGCGTTGGTGGCATCCTCCACCCAAATCCTTCGGCTCCTCGCCGACTCCGCTGCCTCAAGAGGAAGCGCAAGGGGAATCCTCCCCCGACTCCATCAGCTCCTCACCGACCCCACTGCCTCAAGAGGCCGTGCATGTGACATCCTCCATGCAAATCCATCAGCTCCTTGCCGACCCCATCACCTCAAGAGGCCATGCAGGTGGCATCCACCACCCCACTCCATCAGCTCCTCACCGACACCACACCGCCTCAAGAGGCTATGCAGGTGGCATCTGCCACCTGAATCCATCGACTCCTCGCCGACTCCGCCACCTCAACAGGCCGTGCAGGTGGAATCTTCCACCCAACTCCATTGGCTCCTTGCCGACCCCGCTTCCTCAAGAGGCCGCGTAGGTGGCATATGCCACCCAACTTTATCGATTCCTCACCAACACCACGTCGTCTCAAGAGGCTGCACAGGTGGCATCCTCCCCTGACTCCATCGGCTCCTCGCCAACTCCACCGCCTCAAGAGGCCGCACAGGTGGAATCCGCCACCCCAATCCTTTGGCTCCTCGCCGACTCCGCTTCCTCAAGAGGCCGCGTAGGTGGAATCCGCCACCTGACACCTTGGGAAGATTCTTAGCGTAAGCCCCATCCCCTATCGCTGCTCCATAGCGGTACATGGGAAGCTTCCTAGCATAAGCCCCATCCCCTATCAATGCTCCATAGCGGCACATGGGAAGATTTATAGAATAATCCCCATCCCCTATCACTGCTCTATAATGGCACCTGGGCAGCTTCTTTGCATAATCCCTATTCACCAGTTCCGCTCTATAGTGGCACCCGGGCAACATCCCTGCGTAAGCCCCATCCATGATTGCCACTCCACAGCGGCACCAGGGTGGCTTCTTTGCGTAATCCCCATCCATGATTTCCACTCCATAGTGGCACCCATGCAGGTTCCTTGCATAAGCCCCATTCACCATTGCCGCTCCATAGCGGCACCCAGGTAGCTCCCTTGCGTAAGCCCCATTCACCATTGTCGTTCCACAGCGGCACAAGGGCCTCCATCCTGGAGTAAGTCCCGACCCTCACGGGACTTGACCCTAGGGTAATCCCTGACCCACACGGGCCTCCACCCTGGAGTAAGTTCCAACCTTTCTCTCCCTGGGCCGCTCTATGCGTAAGACCCACTCCACATCCCACAGATGCACCTTTCTCGACGTGATCGTCAGGTCTCTGTTTCCTCTTGTTTCTCACACCAAGCACAACTCACGTGAGCTTAGAGTAAGCACTGAACCTGACACCAACACCCCGTCCCGAAAGATGTTAAACTGTATTTCTCCATCCACCCGGGCCAAGGTCCATCTTCACGTTGGCTCTCTGACACACATCTCATGAACTACATGGTCTTTGATCCATGGCAAGGCATGGTACGTAGGAAGCCTTCATGAGGTTCAAGCCCACCACCCGGTCTTTCCGACCATGTCAGTTCACCAACATTTTGGGAATCCTAGAGTGTAATCCCCACACATTCCAAACTATGTGGACTTTGATCCATGTCAAGGAATGGTACGTAGGAAGCCTCACGACGTTCAAGCCAGTCACCCATTGAACTAAGGTCCTTATTCACATCGGTTCGCTGACGAAACCCTTTCTGAACTACATAGTCTTTGATCCATGTCAAGGAATGGTACATAGGAAGCCTTCATGAGGTTCAAGCCCTCCATCTATCGGACCAAGGTCAATCTTCATGTTGGTTCACCGATTCCCACCCGAATTATTTGGACTTTGATCCATGCTAAGGCATTGTACGTAGGAAGCCTCACGAGGTTCAATCCCAACACCCATCACCCTAACTACAGGATCTTTGATCCATGTCAAGGCATGGTACATAGGAAGCCTCCACGAGGTTCAAGACCAACACCCAGTCTGAACTACATGGAATTTGATCCATGTCAAGGCATGGTACGTAGGAAGCCTCAAGAGACTCAAGACCTCCACCTGGTCATTTCGACCCCCTTCACGTCGGTTCACCCCCATCCCACATGACGTTAAACTATGGACCTCCATTTAGTGGTAAGACATTGTCACCTCATTCGGCGGTAAGCCATCATCAGATGAACTACATCGTCTTTGATTCCCTGCCACGAGGATATGTAGGAAGTCTCTTCGAGGCTCAATCCCATCAATACCATCACCTCCATGACGGTCCCATTTCATTCCCCCTCTACTACATGCAATTATACATCATCCATCCTGATTCTTATCCGGGCTGCCACATCCCGGTGGGATCATGTCATCCAACCTCCTCTATGCCCTAGAAGTACTCGGGTAGTCAACCATGCATAAGCCCCAGTATGTCTCCGGGTCGTTTTCCTCTGTGTACACCCCGATTAATCACCACTTTGAACTACGTGGGTTTTGATCCCTGTTTTCTACACAGGGTATGTTGGAAATCTCCATGAGGTTCAATCCCAGCCAATAGAAAACCTTGGTGTCCCCCCATTCTGGGGTGCACACTCCCTGATCCACCCTCAGTGGTGTCCAGGTCAGCTTTCACAGTGTGAAATCTCCACTCTATGGGACAAACCACCTCTGATCCGTCTCTATGGAACATTCTGATCACCCTCATTCCGTCTCCGCAAGACGTTAAACTCACAACATACCCTATGTTAATCATGAGAAGTTGAGGAAAACCTCATATGAATTCCTACAACATATGATTCCCCGCATTAGATGTGGGATGCCTGGGGTTTTGCACCCTTGAGATGTCCTCTTATGAGAAAGAATACATGTTCCTCAATGTCCACGCACCCAGATATGCCCCAACATTCCTGATGTTGTCATCTACTTCGACCTAAGGTCGCTACCATGTCAGACCCCATGGAATGTCTTGAGGGAAGTAGTGTAATTAACGAGCATCCATGAAGATATGGCACCGGGAATGAGATTCACGAACCACGACTTAATCTATACGGGAGACCTGGACTAGGTAACGAGTTCTGGGGAGGAATCCACAGAAGGAAGAACCGACATCCCATCATCCCATTTCGATCAAGGAGCAAACGTCCCTGAATAAGGAATGGATGGTGCCCGCCTTTGGAAAGCGAGAATGAGGGGCGACAGCTGCACGTCCTCACAGATGGATACGTGCACCCTGGCGAAAGCATCGGAAACAAAAATGGTGAACCCAACGTGAACCTCTTCTCCTTCAAGAGAGATTGGAACTAATATGTCCGGAAAATTGAGGCATCACCCATGTGAATCCCCACTCTTTCAAATGTGAGAGGATGAGTACCATCGGGTGTGTAAAGACGACGGTCCATCGGCTCCTCACCGAATCTGCCGCCTCAAGAGGCCGCGCATGTGGCATCCACCACCCTAATCCTTCGACTCCTCACCGACTCCACCGCCTCAAGAGGCCACGCCGGTGGATTTTTCCACCCAACTCCAGTAGCTCCTCTTCGACCCTGCCACCTCAAGAGGCTGCACAGGTGGCATCCGCCTCCCAACTCCTTTGGTTCCTCACCAAATCCGCTTCCTCAAGAGGTCGTGCATGGGGAATCCTCCCCAGACTCCATCAGCTCCTCACCGACCCCACCGCCTCAAGAGGCCGCGTAGGTGGAATCCTCCACCCAACTCCTTCGGCTCCTTGCCAACTCCGCCACCTCAAGATGCCGTGCAGGGGGAATCCTCCCCCGACTCCATCAGCTCCTCACTGACTCCGCCCACTCAAGAGGTTGCGTAGGTGGAATCCGCCACCCAACTATATCGGCTCCTTGATGACCCTGCCACCTCAAGAGGCCACGTAGGGGGAATCATCCCCCGAATCCATCAGCTCCTCACCGACTCTTCCACCTCAAGAGGCCGCGCAGGTGGCATCTGCCACCCAACTCCATTGGCTCTTTGCTGACCCTGCCGCCTCAAGAGGCCGCACAAGTGGCATCTGCCACCCCACTCCATCGGCTCCTCACCGACCACGCCGCCTCAAGTGGCCATGCATGTGGCATCCACCACCCAAATCCATCGGCTCCTTGCCGACCCCGCTGCCTCAAGAGGTCGCATAGGTGGCATCCACCACCCACTCCACCGGCTCCTCACCGACTATGCCGCCTCAAGTAGCCACGCAGGTGGCATCCCCCACCCAACTCCATCGGCTCTTTTCCGACCCCGCTGCCTTAAGAGGCCCCATAGGTGGAATCTGCCACCCCACTCAATCGGTTCCTCACTGACCATGCCGAATCAAGAGGCCATGCAGGTGGCATCAGCAACCAAACTCCATCGGCTCCTCACCGATCCCGACGCCTTAAGAGGCCGCGCATGTGGCATCCACCACCCGACTCCATCGACTCCTTGCTGACACCACACCACTTCAAGAGGCTGCGCATGGGGAATCCTCCCCCAACTGCATCATCTCCTCGCTGACTCCACTGCCTCAAGAGGCTGCGCAGGTGGCATCCGCCACCCAACTCCATCGGCTCCTTGCCGACTCCGCTGCCTAAAGAGGTTGCGCAGGGGGAATCCTCCCCCGAATCCATCAGCTCCTCGCCGAATCCACCGCCTCAAGAGGCCGCGTAGGTGGCATCTGCCACCCAACTCCATCGGCTCCTTGCCGACCCCGCCACCTCAAGAGGCCGCGCAAGTGGCATCCGCCACCCAACTCCATCACCTCCTCGCCGACACCACGCTGCCTCAAGAGGCTGTGCTGGTGGAATCCACCACCCGAATCCATCGGCTCCTCGCCAACTCTGCCACCTCAAGAGGCCATGCAGGTGGCATTTGCTACCCAACTCCATCAGCTCCTTGCCGACCCCACCGCCTCAAGAGGCCGTGCAGGTGGCATCCACCACCCCCACTTTATCGGATCCTCGTCGACACCACGCTGCCTCAATAGGCTGTGCAGGTCGCATCCGACACCCGACTCCATCGGCTCCTTACCAACTCTGCCGCCTCAAGAGGCCGCACATGTGGCATCCTACACCCCACTCCTTCAGCTCCTCGCCGACTCCGCCGCCTCAAGAGGCCGCGTTGGTGGCATCCTCTGCCCAACACCTTCAACTCCTCACCGAATCCGCCACCTCAAGGGGTGGCATAGGTGCCATCCACCACCCCACTCCATCAGCTCCTCATCGATCCAGCCGCCTCAAGAGGCCCCGCATGTGGCATCCACCACCTGACTCCATTGGATCATCGCCGACTCCGCTGCCTCAAGAGGTCGTGCAGGTGGCATCCGCCACCCAACTCCATTGGCTCCTCACCGAATCCGCTTCCTTAAGAGGCGGAATAGGTGGCATCCGCCACCCCACCCCATCGGCTCCTCGCCGATCCCGCCACCTCAAGAGGCCGTGCAGGTGGCATCCACCACCCGACTCCATCAGATCCTCACCGACTCCGCCGCCTCAAGAGGCCACTCAGGTGGCATCCGCCACCCCACTCTATTGGATCCCCGCCAACACCACGCCACCTAAAGAGGCTGCGCAGGTGGCATCTGCCACCCGCCTCCATCAGCTCCTCGCCAACTCCGCCGCCTCAAGAGGCAGCGTAGGTGGCATCCGCCACCCCACTCCTTCTGCTCCTTGTCAACTCTGCCTCCTCAAGAGGCTGCGTAGGTGGAATCCGCCACCCGACACCTTCATCTCCTCACCGACTCTGCCGCCTCAAGAGGCCATTCAGGTGGCATCCGCCACCCAAATCCATCGACTCTTCGCCAACTCCACCGCCTCAAGAGGCTGCAGAGGTGGCATCCGCCACATAACTCCATCGGCTCCTCGTCGACTTCGCCGCCTCAAGAGGCCGCACAGGTGGCCTCAGCCACCCGAATCCATCGGCTCCTCGCCAACTCTGCCACCTCAAGAGGTGACATAGGTTGCATCCTCCACCCCACTCCATCGGCTCCTGGCCGATCCCGCCACTTCAAGAGGCCACGCAGGTAGCATCCACCACCCGACTCCATTGGCTCCTCGCCGACTCTGCCGCCTCCATAGGTCACGCAGGTGGCATCCGCCACCCCACTCCATCGGCTCCTCGCCGACTCCATCGCCTTAAGAGGCGGCGCAGGTGGCATCCACCACCCGACTCCATCAGCTCCTCTCCGACTTCGCCGCATCAAGAGTCTGCGTAGGTGGAATCCACCACCCCACTCCATCGTCTCCTCGCCGACACCTTCAGCTCAAGAGGCCGCGTAGGTGGCACCAGCCACCCAATTCCATCGGATCCTCGCTGACCCTGCCGTATTAATAGGCTGCATTGGTGGCATCCTCCACCAAACTCCTTTGGCTCCTCGCCGACTCCGCCACCTCAAGAGGTAGTGCAGGGGGAATCCTCCCCAGAATCCATTAGCTCCTTGCCAACCCCACCACCTTAAGAGGAGCGCAGGTGGCATCGACCACCACACTCCTTCAGCTCCTCGCCGACCCCGCCGCCTCAAGAGGCCACGTAGGTGGCATCCTCCACCCCACTCCTTCAGATCCTCGCCGACCCCAGCACCTCAAGAGGCTGCGCAGGTGACATCCACCACCCAACTCCATCGGCTCCTCACCGACTCCGCCACCTCAAGAGGCCGCACAGGTGGCATCCGCCACCTGACTCCATTGGTTCCTTGCTGACTCCACCACCTCAAGAGGCCGCACAGGTGGCATATGACACCCATCTTCATCATCTCTTCGCACAAATCCACCGCCTCGAGAGGCTGTGCAGGTGGCATTTTCCACCCGAATCCTTCAGCTCCTCACCGATCCCACCGTCTTAAGAGGCCACGCAGGGGGAATCCTTCTCTGAATCTATCGGCTCTTCGTCGACCCTGCACTATTATCACCATCCACTATAGAGGTTCTCCTCGTACTTCCACCATGAGGAACAAAGGCTTCCACGCCTTCCGGGATCCATCGCCCCATCGTACCGACATCCAGGCTTCCACGTCTTCCAGGATCCTTCGCCTCGTCGTACCGACGTCCAGGCTTCCATGCCTTCCAAGCTCCTTCGCCATGTCGTCCCGACATTCTAGGCTTCCACGCCTTCTAGGATCCTTCATCCCACCGTCCTGAAATTCCAGGTTTCCACACCTTCCAGGCTCCTTCGCCCCGTCATCCCAGCGTTCCAGGCTTCGACGCCTTCTGGGCTCCCTCACCGCGTCGAACCGACGTCCGGGCTTCCACGCCTTCTGAGCTCCTTCACCCCATCATACCAACGTCTATGATTCCACGCCTTTAGGGATCCATTTCCCCATTGTACCGACGTACATGATTCCACGCCTTACGGTCTCCATCGCCCTGTCATACCGACGTTCCAGGCTTCCATGCCTTCTAGGCTCCTTCACCTCGTCATACTGACGTTCCAGGATTCCACGCCTTCTAGGCTCCTTCACCCCGTCATAACGATGCTATTGGCTTCCACGCCTTCCAGACTGAGGTAATGTAGTCATCCCTACTACCCTTGCGACACTTTGTGTCATCCCAACAACCACGTTGCATCAACCATAGAGGTAATCCCTGTGGCCTTGGCACCAACTCGTGGAAGGTTCATTATGATCAGGGAATGTTTAGGGAAATCCCATCATATTATTCCCCCCTCATCTGAACCCACCAGAATGGGGTAGAGATGACCACCCCCCTACCGACACAATCAGTGTGGTTTCACGTCCCAGTTGCATGATGTTAAACTGCATGACAACCATCTATTAGTTTCATGATGTTAAAATGCATAACAATATTCGTCCGTCATGACGTTAAACTGCACATTATCGTCCGTCAAGATATTAAACTGCTCATTATCATCCAACATGACTTTAAATGGCATCTTCATCCTCCATAATGTTAAACTGTTCATCTTCATTCATCATGACGTTAAACTGCACATTATTGTCCATCATGACGTTAAAATGTTCATTATCATCCAACATGACTTTAAGCTGCATCATCATCTTGCATGATGTTAAACTATCCATCTTCATCCATCATGATGCTAAACTTCTCATTATCGTCCTGCATGACTTTAAACTACATCATCGTCCTGCATGACATTAAACTGTTCATCATCGTCTGTCATGACGTTAAACTGCACCTTATCGTCCTACACAACTTTAAACTACATCATCATCCTGCATGATGTTAAACTGTTCATCTTCGTCCTGCATGATGTTAAACTGTTCATCTTCGTCCATCATGATGTTAAACTGCACATTGTCATCCTGCATGATTTTAAACTGCATCATCATCCTGCATGATGTTAAACTGTTCATCTTTGTCCGTCATGACGTTAAACTGCACATTATCGTCCTGCATGATGTTAAACTGTTCATCATCATTCGTCATGACATTAAACTGCACCTTATCGTCCTGCATGACTTTAAACTGCATCATCGTCCTGCATGACTTTAAACTGCATCATCGTCCTGCATGATGTTAAACTGTTCATATTTGTCCTGCATGACGTTAAACTGTTCATCTTCATCCGTCATGATGCTAAACTGCACGTTATCATACTTCATGACTTTAAAATGCATAATCATCTTGCATGACTTTAAACTGTTTATCTTCATCTGTCATGATGTTAAACTGCACATTATCGTCCTGCATGACTTTAAACTGCATCATCATCCTTCATGACGTTAAACTGTTCATCTTCATTCTACATGACGTTAAACTATTCATGTTTGTCCGTCATGACGTTAAACTGCTCATTATCATCGTGCACAACATTAAACTGCATCATCATCACGCATGACGTTAAACTATTCATCTTCATCCTGCATGACGTTAAACTACATCATTGTTCGTCATGACGTTAAACTGCTCATTATCGTCCCGTATGACAATAAACTACAAATGGTCCAAGCTCTATGACCTTAAACTATGATCACAACCTTCCATATCATGCGACATTAAACTGCGTGATCCGTCCCAACTGGAGGACGTAAAATCACTCAGCATTTGTCCCGCGTGACCCTAAACTGCACGCTGGTCCCACATGACCCTAAACTACATGATGGTCCTGCATGACCTTAAACCGTCCGGTCCTGCACAAATTTAAACTGCACATCATCAAGCATGATGTTAAACTACGTTTTAAGAACTATGTATGGCTTGATTCCCATCTGCATGGGATATGTAGGAATGCCTGGACATTTCTTCTATTGGCTCAGCCCGAACGCCTGAATCTTCCCCCCGGGGTCAAGACGTATGGTAGGGGTGAAAACTTTTGTCCCAATTCACATCGAGCTAACCTCGATCTGGCCATACGTCCCGCTCCCTGGAGATGGTCGCCTCTTTGAGAGATGGGTACAACAATGCTTCACCCACTCCTTGATTGGGATTCCATCACCTTCCTCGTCCGGAAGGGCCCCAGAATGGTATGAATTCTAGGCCTAAGGGCTATCTCTTACCACTACGGTCCAACTCCCTCGAGGATGTCGAGCAACAAATTGATACAAATCCCGCGTTTCGAATATGGTCAGCAGTCGATGCTCATTTGTTGCTCCTGAAGCTGTGTTTCGAACATGGTCAACAACTGTCCTAGATCGTTAGGTCCACCCCAAGATGTCCCAAACATCGAGTGTAGTGGTTCATTATTCCCCGTTGTATCTCCAAGCAATGAACTTCCTCCGAGCGATGCCAATCCTCAGTCCCCTTGGCCTTTTCGGCCCCCCATCCCAGGCTCTCTCTTATGCAATTGTATAGTATGGTGTGGGATTATTTCCTCCTTCACGTCTGGTTTCTCGGAGTTCCGCACACATCCCCATATGAGACACCTCATCCTATCCTCGTCCTCACTGTAAGACGTTAAACTGCAAGCTGGTCAGGCCTTCCTGACTGAGGCCCTGCCTCAGGCCCCTTGGCCTTCTCGGGCCCCGACCCTCATCCTCACTGCAAGACCTTAAACTACAAGCTGGTCAGGCCTTCCTGAATGAGGCCCTGCCCCAGGACCCTTGGCCTTCTCGGGCCCCCGGACCTCATCCTCACTGCAAGATGTTAAAATAAAGACTGGTCAGGCCTTCCTGACTAAGGCCCAGCCTCAGGCCCCTTGGCCTTCACAGGTCCCTGGCCCCCGTCCTCACTGCAAGACATTAAACTACACACTGGTCAGGCCTTCCTGACCGAGGCCCAGCCTCAGTCCCCTTGGCCTTCTCAGGTCCCTGGCCCCTATCCTCACTGCAAGACGTTAAAATAAATACTGGTCAGGCCTTCCTGACCGAGGCCTAGCCTCAGGCACCTTGGCCTTCTCAGGTCTCTGGCCCTCATCCTCACTGTAAGATGTTAGACTACAAACCAATTAGGCCTTCCTGACTGAGGCCTATCCTCAGGACCCTTGTCCCTCTTGGGCCCCGACCCTCGTCCTCACTACAAGACACTAAACTAAAAGCTGGTCAGGCCTCCCTGACCGAGGCCCAGCCTCAGGCCCCATGGCCTTCACGGGCCCCTGGACCTCGTCCTTACTACTATATGTTAATGTGAAATCTATTCAGGCCTTCCTCACCGAGGCCCAGCCTTAGTCCCCTTGGCCTTCTCAGGACCTCGTCCCTCGTCCTCACTACAAGATGTTAAAATGAAAACTGGTCAAGCCTCCCTAACTGAGGCCCAGCCTTAGGACCCATGGCCTTCTCAGGACTCCGACCCTCGTCCTTACTACAAGACATTAAAGTGAAAGTTTTCCAAGCCTTCCTGACCGAGGACCAACCTCAAGCCCCTTGGACTTCTCGGGACCTTGGCCCAGTCTCTTTCATGGGATTATATGGTGTGGTGTGGGATTACATCCTCATTCATGTTGGTTTATTCACTGTGCCATACACCTCCCTTGTTTGGGGGTATCCTACTCCCCTCCTCATCCTACATGACATTAAACTGCATCTTGAGAACTACATGTGGATTTATTCCCATCTTTATGGGATACATAGGACCACCTGAATGTCTAGACTTCAGGTCCAGCCCCATCTCCTTGAAATCTCCTTCCTGGAAACCTTCGTCAACCCTCTTCGACTGTTCACCAATGTGCATAAGGGTACTCTTGTTTAGTACCGGGAATGTCAATCTCTGCTTGGACATGCTTCCACCTGCTTTTCAGGCTTTTTTCCCCTTTATTAGGGATTCCATTACCTTTCACACCCAAAGGGACCCCCGAGTGGCATGGATGCTAGGCCTAAGGTCTCTCCTACCATGACGGGCCCTGAGCGGTATGGATGATAGGCCTAAGGGATCTCCTACCATTATGGGCCAACACCCCCGAGGGTTGTGGACAACAAACTGATAAAAATCCTACATTGTGAATATGGTCAGCGGTCGATGCTCATTTGTTCTCCCACTTCAGTCTAACGCGATATGGATACTGTGTTTCAGAAATATTCAACAGTTATCCTCCATCGCCATGCCAACCCCATTAATCCCAAAATTCCGATTACATGATTCAAATCCTTCTCCACCTCATCATTTCCAAGTAGAACTTCGAAACTCTTGATACTATTCCTCAGTGCGCATCTGCACATTAGGAGGACCAAAGCCATGATAGGGGTGTCATTTGGGGCTCTGCACTGATCTACCTTTGGCATGCATTCCAGGTATTGCAAAATAAATCTTCCTCCCTTTTTTCCCACACCGAGTTTAACTCACGTGGGATTAGGGATTAGGTTGAGTTATGCACTTACTTGGAGGGTTCTCATTCCTCTACGGTCTGAGCTCTAAGAACATAAACTACTATCTCATTCAAAACTATGTGTGGCTTGATTCCAATCCCTATGGGATATGTAGGACCGCCTGAACATTTAGATTTCGAGTCCATCCCCATCTCTTAGAGATCTCCCAATCTCCCAGTCACCTAGGCCCCTTGGCCTGTCCCTCTCCACGAGGGGGATATATAGGTGTGGTACAGGGCTATTTCCTCATTTGTGTTGGGTTTTCGGCACCATTCCTCCCTTCTCTCGAGAATTTTCCATTTCTTTGCCGCCCTCAAGTTGAGTCCCTTGACCCCTTGCAGTGGTTCACCAACGTGTTAAGAGTAATCCAATTTAGGAACAGGAGTGTTATATTCTACTTAGGCAAGCTCCTTCCACTTTTAAAGATTTGTGTTTGCCTTCATTCGAGCCTTCGTTATCTTTCGCGCCTGAAGGGACCCCCAAAAACGGCATGGATACCACACCTAAGGGCTCTCCTACCATTAAGGGCCAATGCCCCCGAGGGTTTCAGACAAAAAATTGATACAAATCCCGCATTGTGAATATGGTCAGCGGTCAATGCTCATTTGTTTATCCCAATTTCAGGCCAATGCGACATGATGCTATGTTGCGAACATGGTCAGCAGTAATCATCCATCGTCACGTCAGCCCCTTCAGGCCTTGAATGTTGGTTGCATGATTCACATTATGTTCCACCCCATCATTTTCAGGTGGAATCTCAACACTCTTGTCACTATCCCTCAGTGCACCTCTTCATGTTAGGGGGACAAAGCTACAATACGGCATCCTTCGAGGCTCCCACGGTCCAAGATCTAAGACTATAAACTAAGATCTTCATCAAGAACTATGTGTAGCTTGATCCCCAACCTCATGGGGTATGTAGGAACGCCCGTTCACATTACCTCGGTCCCAACCTAATTCTCACTCTTGGTCCCTCGACCTGAAGAGTTTCCTCTAGGGGTACGTGGTGTGATTTGGACTCCAAGTCCTAATTCACGTTGGTTTCAGAGCTACCACACCACATAATCACTGGGATATTCCCTTTCATTCCATGTCCTATCTTATGATGTTAAACTGCAGGAGTCCATATGTCCTCGACGCATGACACTAAACTGCGGTTCTACCCTGAACAAATTCACGATGCCCCATGTTAATTATGGGATGCACCAGAGCCTCTGCTAGAGAGGATTTCACCTGTCAGGGTTGGTCTATGACTAGACCGCGCTTCCAGAACTACGTAAGGCTTGATTCCCACCTTCATGGGATACGTAGGGACACCTAGGCATTTCACCTCAGGTCCAGCCCCAGGAATCATAAGATCCTGTTCCTCCCCATTTCCAGCCCCTGGCCTGACCCCTTGTGGGGATCCATGAAACTATGACTTTTCCCTGGACAAGTTCTAGATTCCCCAAGATGACATTGGGAAGCGACATCCCCCTCTCCAGAGAGGCCCTGTCTAAAAGAAGGAATGATCCATGATCAAACCGATGCATCCATCCAGTGTGCTTCCGCCACGGTGGCATAACTTCGCGAGTGTTGGATTCTATTAGAACAAACCCTCACTCCACATTCCACGCTTTGCGTGCCCCTTATTCGGACCCTCATCCTTTTTCATATCTAAAGGAACCCCCTAACAGTATGGAGGCTCGACCTATGGCCCACCTACTGTCCTGTGCCAATGTTCCGAAAGACTAACAAATGTCTGGAGGAACCCCCTAATAGTATGAATGCTTAGACTATGGCCCACCTACTGTCTTAGGCCAACGTTCTGGAAGACTAACAGATGACATTTTGAGTCCGGTCCAGTGTTTCGAACATGGTCAACGGTCGACCCTCATTTGTTATCCCCATTTCATGCTAACACAATAAGGATACTGTGTTTCAAACATGGTCAACAATTATCCTTCATTGTCACACCACCCCCATAGTGTTCCGGATTTTGGGTATCGTGATCCACACCTTCCACCTCCCTCTGTTCGGATTGATTCTAACGCCCTTGGTGTTACCTTGCTCATGCACCAGAGCATGGTGGGAAAAGTAGGCCGGCTGTCCAGAGAGCCATGGTCTCTAGCTGTGACCCCTCTCTTTTAGGATTATCCCAAATGGTGATCGATGTCTCATGCCGATCCCTTCACACCTTCCGTTATTTAAACACACGTACATGAGCTCCTATTATCTCTTATTTCCCACACCGAGAATGGATCACGTAGTCTTAGAGATTCAGTCTATTATCTCCTCAATACGATTGAGATAAAATTGACCCCAATGCATGCGTTTCCCTTATTCATTTCCTCAGAACACGGTTCGCCTCACCCTCCTCGTCCTCGTTGGAACCCGTTCTTAGGTGTGTCATTTGTAGACCCTAGAAAATGCATCCCCAAATTTTTTAAAATTCTACCATACATGATCCAAGATCATATTCATTTTCACAAGCTTCGATTTGGAAGGTCGCAAGGCCTAAACGGAGTTACAGATTTTGAGTTATAGACATTTGAAGTTTGGCTGGAAAACTGGTTCGCGAAGCCTATTTGCGAAGCCCCCTCCGCAATTATGGAGCGTCGCCGTGAAGCAATGAGGTGGGATACTCTGAAAATTCATTTGATGTTTGCAAACCCACTGCGAAGAAAAGAAGGTGGAATGATCCGAGAATGAATTTTACATTCGCGAACCCACTGTGAAGAAAAGGAGGTGGGATGCTCCGCGACCGCCTTTGACGTTCGTGAGCCCGCCACGTAGCAAGCTCTTTCTTCGCGCCAAGTGAGATCTACTTCATGACCCCCCTTGCCTATAAATACCCATCTCTCCCCCTTCTCCGGACGTCCACTCCACCCCTTGGGAGGCCGATCTCCCGGTTCATGGAGCTCCGATTTGCGGCTCCGCGAGGCCATGCTCCGCGAGCAGCTTCCTTCGCGTTGCTGCTCCACGAGCCGATGCTCCACGAGTCCATGCTCCGCGAGCCAATGCTCCGCGATTCTGCTCCGCGAGACCATGCTCCACGAGTCCATGCTCCATGAGTCCATGCTCCGCGAGCCAATGCTCTGCGATGCTGCTCCGTGAGACCATGCTCCGCGAGCCCATGCTCCACAAGTCCATGCTTTGCGAGACCCCATGCTCCTCGAGTCCCTTTGCTCCATGACGCTACTTCGCGAAGACCTATCCTTTGTGAGGCTCCTACCTTCACGCCCACCAGTCCATACCGTGGGGGCTACACCCCTGTACCCCAGCTTGGGTCAGTTCCGGGCTACGGTCCCGACCCTCCAGGCCGGTCCCTTCGCTACCGTCATAGACCCCCATGAAAAATGGAGAGCCACACCATGGAATTTTCGGGCCGAGATGTTGGGATTTTCCATTGTGCCCTTATGCGCACCCACATTCCACCCGTGGAATACCATGATTTGAGAGACTCCTCCGCACCCCATGAAACACCTTGAGTCGACATATTCCTCTTGGTTTGTTTCCCATGTCATGAGTTGATATTCTCATCATCAATCCCTCGAGTAACTTGAGTAGGACCATTCCTTAGGAAACTCCTCCAAACCCTATCACTTGGCTCCTATGCCAGGTTGAACTAGAAAAGGCTACCCTTGCATAAGTCCCAACACCGAACATTACTAGGTTCCTTATTCCCATAGTCCTATCTATATGACTATAAAATATAGTGAACCTTATATGATAAATATAAGATGCCTCTTACTCACTGTAAGGGATGCCTTGTGCACCATGTATAAGATGCCAATAGTCCTATCTAAAAGACTTTAAACTGTAGTAATCCCTATGTGCCAAACATAGGATACCTCTTTCTCTATATGAGAGATGCCTTATGCTCTATGCATAAGATGACAATAGTCCTATCTAAAAGACTTTAAACTGTAGTAAAACCTATGTTCAAAACATACGATGCCTCTTACTCAATATAAGATATGCCTCATGCTCCAAGCATGAGATGCCAACAGTCCTATCTACATGACTATAAACTGTAGTACACCCTATGTGCCAAACATAGGATGCCACTTTCTCAAAACAATAGATGCCTTATGCTCCAAGCATGAGATGCCAGAAGTCCTCTCTATATGACTATAAACTGTAGTACTCCCTATCATTCCGTAATAGGATGACTCTTGTTCCAAATAAGAGATGCCATATGTGAAAATCATATGATGCCTAATGACATGATATAGTGGTGTAATTTCAAGATCATTGGAATCCGTTCAAACATTCCATCACTCCACCTCACGCTTTGTGTGTCCTTCATTCAGATCCTCATCCACTTCCATGTCTGGAGGGACCCCCTAATGGTCTGGTCCCATGCCGCATCGGCTCACCTACCATCCTGGGCCAATGCCCCAGAAGACATCGGACAACATTGGCGACAGGTCCTATCTTTCAAACACAGTCAGCATTCAACCCTCATTTGTCAGTCCCCATTTCAGGCTAATGTGATGTGGATGATGCGTTTCCTCCATGGTCAACAGCTATCCTCCATTTCTACACCACGCCACCCTCATTGCGTTCCGAATTTCGGGCATGTAATTCACACTTTTCATATCCCTTTGTTCGAACAGATTCCAACGCCCCTTGGCATTATCCTTCTTGTGAGAT
Organism: Viscum album; assembly: GCA_963277665.1. NCBI lineage: Eukaryota > Viridiplantae > Streptophyta > Magnoliopsida > Santalales > Viscaceae > Viscum > Viscum album. Next base: position 1,559,139,627 of record OY728158.1, read on the forward strand.
AGCACATAGGTGAAGGCCTCAGCCCACTAGTGACTTGGGATTCCCCCATGGCCAGACATGAGGAAGACATTATGGGAAGATTCCTAGCGTAAGCCCCATCCCCTATAACTGCTCCATAGCAGCACATGGGCAGCTTCCTCGCGTAAGCCCCATCCCCTATCGCTCCTCCATAGTGGCACATGAAAAGCTTCCCAGCATAAGCCCCATCCCCTATCGCTGCTCTATAGTGGCACCTGGGCAGCTTCCTTGCATAAGAACCATTCACCAGTGACACTCTATAGCGACACCCGGGCAACATCCCTGTGTAAGCCCCATCCACGATTGCCAATCCACAGCGACACCTGGTAAGATTCTTTGCGTAAGCCCCATCCACCATTGCCACTCCATAGCGGCACCCATGAAGCTTCCTTACATAATCCACACTCACCATTTCCATTCCATAGCGGCACCCAGGCAACTTCCTTGCGTAAGCCCCATTCACCATTGTCGTTCCACAGCGGCACACATGCCTCCATCCTGGAGTAATCCCCAACCCTCACGGGCCTCTACTCTAGAGTAAGCCCCGACCCTCATGGGCCTCCACCCTGGAGTAAGTCCCAACCTTTCTCTCCCGAGGCTGCTCCATGAGTAAGACCCACTCCACATCCCACAAACACACCTTTCGTGACGTGATCGTCAGGTCTCTGCTGCCTGTTGTTTCTCACACCGAGCACGACTCACGTGGGCTTAGAGTAAGCACCGACCCTGACACCAACACCCCGTCAAGCATGACGTTAAACTGTATTTCACTATCCACCTGGACCAAGGTCCATCTTCATGTCGTCTCTCCAAAACACATCTTATGAACTATGTGGTCTTTGATCAATGTCAAGGCATGCTACGTAGGAAGCCTCTATGAGGTTCAGGCCCACCACCTGGTCTTTCCGACCATGTCAGTTCACCAACATTTTGGGCAGACTAGAGTGTAAGCCCCACACATTCTAAACTACGTGGTCTTCGATCCATGTCAAGGCATGGTATGTAGGAAGCCTCACGAGGTTCAAGCCCGTCACCCATCAGAGAAAGGTCCTTATTCACATCGGTTCACTGACGAAACCATTTATGAACTACATGGTATTTGATCCATGTCAAGGCATGGTACGTAGGAAGCCTCCATGAGGTTCAAGCCCTCCATCCACCAGACCAAGGTCCATCTTCACTTTGGTTCACTAGAACCCACCCGAACTATGTGGAATTTGATCCATGCTAAGGCATGGTACGTAGGGAGCCTCACGAGGTTCAAGCCCAACACCCATCACCCGAACTACGGGATCTTTGATCCATGTCAAGGCATGGTACGTAGGAAGCATCCATGAGGTTCAAGACCAAAAACCATTCTGAACTACATGGACTTTGATCCATGTCAAGGCATGGTACGTAGGAAGCCTCATGAGGTTCAAGCCCAACACCTGGTAGTTCTGACCCCTTTCACGTCGGTTCACCCCCATCCCACATAACGTTAAACTGTGGACCTCCATTCAGCGGTAAGCCATTGTCACCTCATTCGGTGGTAAGCTGTTGTCAGATGAACTACATGGTCTTTGATTCCCTACCATGAGGATACGTAGGAAGTCTCTTCGAGGCTCAAGCCCATCACTACTATCACCTCTGCGACAGGCCCATTTCATTCCCCCTCCACTCCATGCAAATATCCATCATCCATCCTGATTCTTATCTGGGCCGCCACATCCCGGTGGGATCATGTCATCCAACCTCCTCGCTACTCAAAGCAGTAATTGGGTAGTCAACCATGCATAATCCCTAGTATGTCTCCGGGTCGTTGTCCTCTGTGTACACCCCGATTCATCACCCCCTTCGAACTACGTGGGTTTTTATACCTATTTTCTACATAGGTTACATAGTAAAACTCCATGAGGTTCAATCCAAGCCAATGGAAAACCTTGGTGTCCCCCCATTCTGGGGTGCAAATTCCCTGATCCACCCTCAGTGGTGTCCAGGTCAGCTTTCACGGTGTGAAATATCCACTCTACGGGACACACCACCTCTGATCCGTCTCTATGGGATGTTCTGATCACCCTCATTCCATCTCCACAAGACATTAAACTCATGACATACCCTGTGTTAAAAATTTTAATATGAGGAAAACCTCGGATGAATGCCTATGGAATATGATTCCCCACATTAGACGTGGGATTCCTCATGTTCTGCACCCCTGAGATGCCCTATTATGAAGAAGAATACTGGTTCCCCAATTTCCATGCACCCAGAGATTCCCTGACATGCCTGATGTTGTCATCTACTCCGACCGAATGTCTCTACCATGTCAAGACCCCATGGAATGTCTTGACGGAAGTAGTGTAATTAACCAGCTTCCATGAAGATATGGCACCAGGAACGGGATTCATGAACCACAACTTAATCTATAAGGGAGACCCAGACTAGGTGACGAGTTCTGAGGAGGAATCCTTGGAAGGAAGAACTGACATCCCATCATCCCGTTTCGATCAAGGAGCAAACATCCCTGAATAAGGAACAGATTCTACCTGCCTTTGGAAAGAGGGAATGTGGGGTAACAGTTGTGCGTCCTCACAGATGGACGTGCGCTCCCCAGTGAAAGCGTCAGAAATAGTACCATATACTAATGAGTATGGTGTTGTCTGGGTGGAAGTGTGGTTCATGGTATGGTAATCCCATAAAGAATGAAGGATCATGTCTAGAAACGATTTCTTACCATTTTTATCATCTTCTATATTATATTGTTTAATGTCTTCTTAAAAGAATATATCTACCTATTGGTTAGTGCATGGTAGTGGTATGAACGAATGGCTTTGATTCCATATTCTAGGTATAACTTTTACAACTCAGCAGAGAAGAAGATAGTACAACTATCCATCAGTATTTTATGAGGGACACTAAATCTGGTAAAGATGTTGGATTTCACAAATATTACAATGTTTTTTTACCTGAACCATTTAAGGGGTATGGATTCTGTCTATTTGGATAAGAAGTCAGTTACTGTGATAATAAACTTAAACTGTCTGGATGTGGAGGGAGCATATGGTCCCAAAAAATCCATCCCCCATACGGAAAATGTCTAGGAGTACTTAGCCGTGTGATGTATCTCTAGGGGTTGGTGAATAAAATTAGCATGAACTTGGCCGAAATGGAACTTCTTGGTGAAGGTGGAACAATACTTTTTCATAGTGGGCTAATAGTATACAATCCTTCGAATTTGATTGGAGATATTGAATGGTGATTGGTGTTCTCCACATGCTCCAGCATGCACTTATTTAGTGAATAAAATAGTATCTTCTCCATCAATGCACCTGAGAAGGATTCAATCAAGGCCTCATCTGTAGAGGACTTTTCCTTGGTTTTTTCCATTGTACAAAACAAAATTGACTTTCTGCCTCCATATATATTCTCTTCCTGCCCTATCTTGTGGGAGTTCCTACCTCCATAGGAAATTTTCAATTGGAGTCATCTAGTCGGTCATGTGACCATAAGGCTCAAAAAATGGGGATAATATCATATATTTACTCTACGTTGTTTTGAAACAATGACAAGAACATCCGATAGTGGGAAATGTTGGTGAATGTTTCATATCGGTGTAGGTCAACCAGGGTTGTGGCTGCATTTCCTAATGCATCGGTTTGAGCATTTTGAGGCTAGGGGATATAAGTCAGTAATGGTTCTAATGTGAATTCTTCCATCAGTTTTTGAATATGGTTCATCAATGGTGCCAATACTTCTTTATTAATGGAATAGTCACCATTGACCTTCTTGAGGACCAGCTCTGAATCACCTTTTAGCTTTGGGAATTCATCTTGTGCATGAAGTGCCAGCTCTGGGCCTACAATGAGGGAATGATACTTTGCTTAATTATTTGTGAACCCCTATGAATGCAGGAATGAGTTAGGAAAGATTACCTTTTCTAGGGATATGAGTATAACACCCAGCCTACTTTGTTGAGCTTTGGATCCTCCATCCTTTTCCCTTTCGGGCTTCTATAGGCAATATTGATGTATATTTCACATGCCCGGGGGACTTCTTGGTAGGAGAATACCTCTTCATCAAGAATTTTAGTATCAAATGGGGTTATTTCTTCTGAGATGTGATCCAATAGGAAGTCTACTAATTCTTGGACAATGATGGATTTCTGGGGCATGTACCGTATGTCAAACTATTGTAGGATGGATTCCCACTATGATAGGTGTCTAGTTACCATATAATGGTTGAGGAAATACTTGAGTGGGTTGAAGTAGGAGACTCGATGGACCTCATAGTGCTGCAGGTAATGCCTGAATTTTTTAACCGAAATGATTAAGGTTAGAAAGTTATTTTCGAATCTTGAATATCAAGTCTCAGCATTGATCATTGTTTGGATGAGGTAATATAGATTTTCTCGCTACCATCATCATTATTCTTTTTGAATATGGGGCCTAATGACCATTCCAAGGTGGTTAAGTACAAAATGTGCGGTCTTCCCTCAATTGGAGGCATCAACACTAGTGGTCTTAGGAAATATCTTTTGATATTGTTAAATAATTCATGAAAAACAATATCCCACTCATATGTGACCCATTTCTTCATCAACATGGTTAAAGGAAAACATTTACCCTCAAGGTTCGCTAAGAAGCGGAGAATGTTGGTCAGGTGCCCCTTGAGACCACTCAACTCAGTGAGGCTGCAAGGTAGAGGCATGCCAAGGATGGATTTTGGCTTCTTAGGGTTGACTTCAATTCCACGATGGCGTACAATGAATATGAGGAATTTTCTATAGGTGATCCCAAAGGAACACATTAGAAGTTTAATCTTTAGACTGTGTTGTCACAGTTTATTAAAGATAGTTTCAAGATCTATTAGGTGGTTTGAGAACTTTTGTGATTTAACCACCATGTTGACAATGTGGAACTTGAAAAAAATTCCCATGAAGTGATTTAAAAGGAGATGCATGGTGTGATGATATGTAGAGCCATCATTTTTCAGACCAAAGTGCATCACCTTATAGTAGAACACTCCCGAGGGTTCCTAAAAGTAGTGAATTCTTCATCTTCTCAAGCTATTAAGATCTTGTTGTATCCATAATATCCATTCATGAAATAGAGGGCCTTACATATAGCTATCACATTTATTATCAATTCAGTGATTGGGACCAAGAAGTCTTCTTTCAAGCAGTGCTGATTAACGTCCCTGAAGTCATTGCATACCCTAATCTCTCCATTATTATTTTTGACAGGGAATATTTTCTCCATCCAGATCAGATATTGGACTTCATAGATGAAATTAACATTGACTAGTTTATCAAATACATCTTTTATTTTTTCATCATGTGTCGGGTGGGTCCTTTTAGTAGCCTTCCTATAGACACGATGGTCTTTTGGTAGGCCCAAGTGTTGAGTGGTGACCTCAGGATCGAGGCCTATCATTTCTATGTAATTCAAGGAAAAAAAATCTCAATTATCACTTAGTAAGGTGGTATATGATTCTTACACCTTGAGTGGCATAGACACAATTATCATAGTGGGTCATGGGGTATCTTCGGTGCCAAGGTTTATCTCCCTAAGTTTATCAATTGTAGTGGAGAAAACCTCTTCGAACGTGGGAGGGGAATAATTAAGGTCTTATTATTCTTCATATTCTTCTTCATCTTCTTCAACCTCTTCATCATCTTCTTCCTCTTCTGATGGAGATATGGTTATTGAAATGAACTCCCCAGCATTAGGAGGGGAATCAAAACTTTGATTCATGTAGACTAAAATTGCTCTTTTTTCCCTGCCTGACTATGATAAATTCTCTAAAGCGGGTGAAATTTCCTTAATTTATTTTAGTGATAGGGCATCGTCTTCTACCTTAGTGAGTGTGGTGGGAATTATATGAAGTCCTGAAGATGGGTTTTAAGCATCTTTGTTTGGGCCTTCCCCATCATCATAAGGTCCAAAGTTCTTTTCACTATCTTTGGACTTGGAGTCCATAATGGAAATCATGCAGACAAATGAGTCTGTATCTGAACCAAAACTTATGCATTCAACCTGGATGATTGGTAATAAATACTATTCCCAAATATATTTGAGAGGATCATTGGGATCCATTTTCAATCCATTTTTTGTGGTGACCTAATCAACATTGTCAGCCAAATATTTCTTCTCTTTTGGTTCATAGAACCCCCCATCAATGTAATGCGACTCATAGGATTCAAATGGGGGTTTATCAGTATGGAATGTTCCCATTTTACTATTATCACAATATTTGATACACAAATTGTATGATGAGGTAATTTTAACATGCTAGTGTAACCTGGGCCCCCCCCAATAGGACGTTGAAGGTCTTACTTTTCCACACTACCAGAAACTCGAAATCAGAAATGAGGTAATGAAGACATGTTTTAAGCATGATTCATCTAAATGGATTCTAATCTCTTTTGTCATATCCTAGCAGAGGTATTGTGTAGGGGGTTAGACTATCCTCATCATAGCCTGAACAATGAAGTGTTCACAGTGGGAGGAGGTTCACTCCAGATCCATTTTTGTTGAAAATTCTACAAACATCAGTGTCGTTTATCTTGAGAGAAACATATAAGGGTTTTATGTGTCCTTTCATGATGGAATAATCATCCTAATCTATTAAGGAGATGAAAGTGTGGCATTCTTCGAGATTGGTCTTTGTATGATAGAATTGGATAGCTGCTACTTCAACCTTGTATTCTTTGGGACTTAGTAAGGCTTCGATGAGTGCCTAACTAAGGTCTTATAATATACTTAAGGTACCTATGATAGATATATTTTTTATGTAATGAGTCTAGATATTTTATAATATCATATTTTTTCTCTAATCGTTAGTGCTTCCTGACTTAGGGAGGCTCTTTCATGGTCCCTTTAGGGGTTTGTGCTTTGGATGTGGATGGTTCAACCATTGTGATAGGAGATGATGGTGTTGTTGTGATTTATGAGTTCGGATGAACTGGCCTGCCTGCACGGTATAAGCGATTATATATTTTTTATTCCTCCGATGGATACTCTAGGATGGTTGGGATTGGAATTCATTCAATAGGGGAAGAGGAACATTCTGGTTCCTGTTGTATCTGCCAGAGGGTCCTTCTGTGAGTTTCTATAACATTAATAGTTTGAGTTATGGTTTGGTAGGGGGTTTGACTCCTACCACAATCACGCCTCCTGGAAAACCTCAGTCTATGAGGCATCTTTCTCTAGATCTTCGATATAATGTAGGGAATTCATATTTATAGACATAGTCTCCATCCAAGAAGGGGTCCATCAATTGAATGATGTTAATGGATCTAAAGATCAGTTCTTGATCTGATAATGATTTGGTCTGACTGTCTTCTTCTGATGGTTCTGTTTGGAAAGGCGATCCCAGTTGTTCCATTTGGCAGGGTGTTTCCCGTTGTTCCATTTGGTGGGGCGATGCCTCTTATGCTATTTGGCAGGGCAGTGCTTGTATTTTCAAGATTTATGGCATGAAGTCTAAAAGTGTCAAGACCGGTTTCAGATTTGGTGTAGGCTTATCTTCTTGCTCCAAATTTATGCCCTAATAGACCTCAGATAATTGTTGGGATGAGGATGATGGTTATGTTGCATCAGTGGCTTTTGGGGGGATGGTTGGTTATCTCAACTATACTTGGAGGATGCCATGATCTTGGTCGACTATTTTATGGGTCATCCAACTGTCAAAATTTTGTTCCTTTTTTCTAGTGATTGTTTCCCATTCCTCTTCCTCTCTTGGCTCTAAGGTGGAGACTTACGCCATTTATGTTGGTGGTAGTTGTAAGTTGACTTTTCTAAAATCCAAGATCCTTTGCAGGAGGTCCTTGAAGATGATTCACTACTGGATAGTATGACCTAGTATCCACTGATAGGGACAATAATTTGGATAGTCATTGAGACCCACTTCATCGGCTCTCTTTTTCTCTGGTATCCAGAGCAAGTTTCAATTCATAGAGGCTATGGAGTAGACACATAATTGCTCATCTTGGAATGAGTAGAATTTTTTTCTTCATCCGCCAAACTGATTTTTTTCAAAGCCCTTCAATCATCTTGCTAAGGTGGGAGTGGATGTTGGCATCCAGGGGGTCTTTCCTGGTTTGGTGGAGGACACACAACTAGAGTTGGTGTTGGGGGTAGCTTAAGAGTGATAGAAGCCTCTTCATCTATCCCTCTTCTTTTTCCTGGGTCTAATGGGGCCACCCGGTACTTGATATTGGTCCACTACAAGGAGTCTTATATACTTTGGGAAATGGATGTGAAATATTGGAACCCACTTATGTACTTCACTGGGATGAGTAGTGCCCAAAATTTATCATAAATATTATCGATGAACACAGAGATAATTTCATCTTGGGAGAGTGGCCGATTTGAGGAGTAAGTTAGGCCTTTACATATGACAATGATGTTGGAAACTCTTTCATTCTCTCACTGCATGAAGTTCAAGAGACAACTGAATGTTGTCTTGGGTAATATCGAACTGAACTAGAAGAGAAACTGTCACTGGAGGTCCTCCAAGCCTATGATTGAGTTATCTGGAAAGATATAATTCCACATGAAGGCTGAACCCTATAGATTTTTCAAGAAGAACCTATGTTTTACTGCTTCTTGATACTCCGGGGTGCGAATCATGGGATCACAGTAAGACGCATAGTGAATTAGGTGCTATTTTGGGTCTTCTGAACCATTGACCATAGGAAATATGGGGATCCCAATGTTTGGAGGTGGCATAAAGTTTTTCACCTAATCAGTGCAAGGTTTATGTTCTAGTTGTATTGGAGCGTGCTTCCCTTCATTGAATTCTAGTCGAGCTATTAGTTTCTCGACTTTATTCAAGAGACTTTGAGGCATATCCTTCTAGACTTGAGCTTGGGCGGGTGTAGTAGGGGGAAATGATGGATGTGCCGACACTATTGAAATTTGGGGAGGATAACCAGTCAGCGATATCCATTGTGAGTTATCCTGAATAAACTCTGGATGCCTTCCCACTGAAGGGAAGTCTTGATGTCCTTTTGAGGCCAGATTCAAGTAGGTTGATGGTCTCAATGCTGGATTTGATGGGAATCCATGCTTAATTTCATTTTCCAGGATGATTTCATGTGAAACAAGGACCTTTTATGGGGCCACCTATGGATGTTCCTCTTGAGGAATGCATCCGGAAAGATAACCCCCTCAATGCAGCTCAACATTGATTCGCCTGAGCTCTTTTATTTCTTCCTCCTACATAGTAAAAATTTCCTCAAACATGAGGGACACATTCTCATGGGGTAGAAGAGGTGGTCCATATAATAAATATGATTTATTATTCTCCTTGTTGGTTATTTTTGAGGGAAGTAATAATGGTTTTATTAAGGGTTCACCCAAATTTTGGGCATATCTATGTTTCCAGGTACGCACACAATCAGGCTCGGTGTAGGCCACCTCTAGGAGGGAACCATCTTCTCTTGCATTCAATCCATTTGTATCATTTCATGCAAGATATGTGGGGATTACATTCACAATGTTCAATTATGAATACCACACTGGGGGATGGTCTACCCACTGTTGAATGGTAGGAGAGATTTTTTCATCCTTTGTTTGACTTTCCCCTTCCATTATATGGTTTTCTTCAGGTTTCTTGGTGATGATTGACCTGAAAGAAGGCCTAATCCTACAACAAAATATGACCTCATCCGAAGGGTACGAACCATGAGATGGGGTTGAACGAGTTACCTCTATGCTCTTTGTCCTTCCTAGATGAGAGAAGATAGGAATCCACTATGCAGGAATTCGAGGTAAAAATACCCCCAGCCGGGTGGGATGGGGTTTCTCCCATTCTCTCATTTATGTGACATGGACCATGTTTTTTGGTCTTACAGAGGAATTTTGAGTTAAAAATATCCCCATCCTTACAAAATGGTATTTTTCTTGTATTGTGGTTGTGGCTACCGCTATTTCCACCTTCTTGATTTCACGCACTTCTGCGTGAGTGTAGGATGTGTATGTTACTAGATTTTCATGGGATTTTTTTTCTTTTGAAGACATGATCACTACTTTCTAGTTGGATTCCATAAGGTAGGAAGCCTGTTAGATGTTCTTGGTTTCATGGATCTGAAGTTCCTTGATGGCTTCATCTCGTCGGGCCAGACAGTTTCCAGACTTACTCATGTCCGGTTCTTGTTGAGCGTTCCACCTTTTCTAAGTAGGGATTTCATTTGATTACTACCTTTGGGTAATGATATTGCAATATTTCATTTCAATGAGGTCTAATGGACAATAAATGGGGTAACGTGTAGAGATCCATGTTATCCCCATCCACAGATATGAACTCCAGATGGGGCGTCACTGTTGAGGAAATTCAACTTATACAATGCATGGAGGTAGGAAAGTTCAAGGTTTTTCTTTCACCTATATGATTTTGGCTACCATGAAGATGGGAGGGCTTCCAGGTTGATTAAATGGTGGAGCTATCCTAATATGTTAACATGGTTTGTATACACTTCATAGGGAAAGAACTTCTCTTTTAGCTGGAGAAGACTCTTCCAAATGTTGAGGAGAATGTTATGCATACATTCCTCAGAAAACTCCCTTGGCATGTCAATGTGAGAAGCAGTGATGGTCCAATACATCACTGGTATATTATCCTTAGCTAGTTGTCTTCTCACAAGAAACATGTCCTATTGTTTCTCTTCCAGGGACTCCTCTACTTTATATTCCCACCTTGACTACTTCTTAATGATTTCGTTCCAAGAAACAATGCTGGTAGGAGCCTCATTGATATGTCAGTGGTGCAAGGGTGGCTCAGAAAATGAGTGTGGCCCCAGGCTATCCCGTAGTTGAGAAAGGATATTACTCATCATTGAAAGAGTTTATGAGATGTCTGACTACATATTTAAAAGTGCCTTAGCATAGGAGGGCTTTCTCACATTTGTCCCGCAAGGGGATGGACTTCTTGCCAGTGTGAATTTTGATTGTTGGTAGCCCCTTCGAAATTCAAGATATAATGGCTAGGGCTACCATTTCAACTTGATGAATGACCATGGGGAGTGTCCCTATATCTTATACCCTAGGGAGGACCTTCAAGGTGGGCCACAACGAGGGGATGACCTTATTTATTCTTGATGTTACTAATGGGAGGTCCATCTTGATGACTGCTATGATGGTGGGGAATACTATAACAACATGATATCTGGAAGAATGGGGAATTTTTGTAGTGTACATCCCAGGAAGGGCCTTTAGGATGTAAATCAATGAGGGGAATACCTTCTCATTTATTGATGTTTCTATGGGGAGGGCCTTCACAACAACTACCATTGTGGGGAGGGCCTTCTCAATGGATGTCATCATGGTGAAGACTACCATTATTTCTTGATGTCCAACTACAAGGAGAAGAATATATGCAGTGTATACCCTGGGGAGTAACATCAGGGTAGAAGAAAACATGGGGATGACCTTCTTACCATATGATCTTTTGGTGAAGGGGAGGGCTTCTCTGACATGCATCACGAGATAGGATCTCATGATTGATCATTTATTGACCACAGAGTAAGGACATGTTGGTTCTCTAGGGAGTACCTTCATAGCTACTGGTAGTAATATTATGGGGAGGTCCTTCACAACAGCTACTGCCACTTCCATAATTCGGTAATGTATTGATTGGGTTTTCAGCCTTTATTGGTGATAAAAACCCCAGCTTCCAATAGAGTGGGATTATGTATATTCTCTTCATTTACCGGTTTCCATGGGCACATTTCATCTTTGGGTGATATCTTATAGGTAAATGAGGCCGTCTACTATTGGTAAGGGCCTTCATATATGGGTCACTATTTTGTTGGTTCCCATGAGGCTGATGGGTTACGTCGACAGACATCTTGAGTTCTAGAAGGGATATATGCCTTCCCTCGAGCATCAAACACATAGTTCTGGTGTCCCCCAGTTGGAACAAGTATTTTTTCCCGATCCAGTTGTCTGTGTATCATGGGATATTTCAATCGACCCTCCTAGACTAGAGTAGGGATTCATAAATTCTCTAAAGTGACTAATCCATTTTGCGGGTAAGTCATCCCTTTTGAGAAAACTGGGTCTTCGACCGAGTTTTTCACTTTTTCCACCGATGCAATAATATCTTGACATGTCTCAAAGATATGATCTAGAACTGACATATAATATTCCATCATTTACATGATGTTCTAAGATATATCTTTGGATGGAGTGGGTATGAAGGCCCATTATGATGTCGGAGAAGGAGTTTGTGCCTGCTCTAGTACTCTATAGGCTGCCAGTAGATACTGGTAGTTCTCTAGTTCGGAGATAGAGGAACGATTCTGCCTCCTGTTTTATTCTCTGTTTCCCACCATATTTGACTAGTGGATTTCATATTTATGAGTGAAATCTTCATCTTCTCACTTGTCGTTGTATTTTTCTCACGGTCTTGATATGAATTTGTATAAATTTGAATCTACTCGTATCTGTTCGCCGCCCTATTTGGATGGAAGGATTGATACACATTAGTAGTTTTTTCCCTTCTTGTAGCTGATCACCATATTATTTGGATGATGGGCTCCTTATGAATTAGTAGATATTTGAATCTGCTTGTAATTTGCTTCTCTATCTACAATATGGGACCGACGAGCATTGTAAGGAATGTGTGCATTATCGTATTGTTCCACCCTATTTCTGTGGTGGGATTGAGTGGAGTGGGTAGAGATGCATGTCTTCATGTTAGATGCTGTATCCTTTGTATGGTAGAGTTCGTCCTTAGGAATTGTGGTGATGTATTGTTCCTGGTTTTATATATTCTTCCCTCAATGGGTGGCCTAAGGGCCCCATGTCTTTTGGACATTATCAGGTGCCCTCAACATAGAATCCTCTTCCGAGTGAGGATAATTTGTCACACGGTGTTGGTGGCGATACTCTCTATTAGAGCCCCATGAGTAGGACCCATGTGCTACTGGGATGAAGTCATCATCAGAGACTTCATCATCCTCCCTATGATAAGGAAGGTATTTTTTTATCACACTTTGGGGATAGGCTCCGGAAATGGTTCGAGACGACCACCAGGGTCGCCTTGTGATGGGGTTCCGGCCACGGTTGAGGAGGCGACTGGTGTGTTTTTGAAAATTTGAGGTATTGTCTTATGACATCCACTATGGGGAGAGTATCATTTTGGTGGTACACTTTAATTAGTGTGTTGGATACCTAGCACCGAAGATGCTGGGTTGGAGAGGGGGTCATTCTTTTCATCAGGGCCCTAGAAACCTATGGGATCGCTGAGGTACATGTCTATATTCATAGTCGGGATGTCATTTGCATCAAAGGTTACTCTACGAGAACCTGATATATATATATATATATGTAACATATAAATATAACAAAAAACCCCATTAAAGTAGAATATCCTAATTATATGCATATTTGAAAATTTGTCTTACCCCCTTCGGTTCTGTTTTATTAGGAGAAGGGGCTTGAGTGGGGTAAACCACCACCTTGGTTGAGGATTCATGTCGTGTTCACCATTTTTGTTTCAACCTAGGGTGACACAAGTATGGTAATGTAAAATGGTGTGAAAAGAATCATCACACATCTATTATGGTAGGTAGTTTCATAGCTTTATCTTTGTTTCAGCCTGATCCACATTGTTATCCTTTATGGAGAATTAGTTTGACCCTGTGGGGACTGGGTATTTTATCACTTCTGCGTTATAGAGGAGGTTCCATAGTCAAATGGTCCCAACGAGTGGTTACATGGGGTTAAGTATTTGTGAAATTGGCCCTATTAGGATATAACTTCCTCAGATGGTCTCCTATAGGTTTATTCGGGGAGCTAAAAACACCAAACAACTATAGTATCCATGATTCATGGACCTTCTTTCTAAATGTAGGCACTTGTTGGTTGACGATTTGGCCAACAACACTTAAGGACTCTATTGGTTGAGAGAATGGGAGTTAGGGATCATCACAACCTTTTTGGGGGAATTATATCCTATTATGGGAGTCTCTTATATATTTAATTCTTGTTCGTATGTTCATTAATCATTGGTTCATTCCCGAAGAGTGTATCCATGAGCTACCCCTGGGTTTCCAGATCATCATGGATATACATAGATTTTATGCTACAGAGGAAATGCTAATGTAAGACATGTAATAAGGTGCTCTGGAGTTTATCATCATCTAGGAGAGATCGAAGATGATTTGATATTGGGGTTGGACCAATAACATGTGATTCCTATATATCATCATGAGAGTAATTAGATCCCACATAGTTCGGTTACCTTGGGGCTTATACCTGGGAGGAGGCCCATTTGTTTGAGGCATAATTGGGTGAACCCTTTTGGAAGGGTACCCATTTGAGATCAGGCCTTCAAGAAGGCATCCTACATATCTTGATTTGAATAGAAATAAAAGTTCTCACAATTCATTTTGGGTGGGTCTTATGCATTGGTAGCTTCCCGTTTGGGGGGACATGATTGGGTGGACCCTTTTGGAAGGACACCCCTTTGAGATCGGGCCATCAAGTAGGCAACCTATGTATCTTGATTTGAATAGGAATCAGAGTTCTTTTAGTTTATTTTGGGTGTCCCTTAATCATGAAAGCTACCCATTTTGGGGTACATGATTGGGTGAACCCTTTTGGAAGAAAACACCTTTGAGTTCGGGCCTTCAAGAAGGCGTCCAAAATATCCTAATTTGAACAAGAATCAGGGTTATCATAGTTTATGATATGAGGTTGATAGTGTGGATGTTGTAATCATCACAAATATCTAATCCCACATGAGTCATACTCAGTGTGAGAAACAAGAGAATGTGAGAGATTCAACCAACCACACACCATCTCTCCCACTAATGGAAGTGGCGATGCCAATGGTGGAAGAAGCCGGGGTGACAGTGGGTGAGGGTGTGGAGCAATGAACTTTTCAATATGGTATGACCATGGAGGTCTTGTGGCTCAGCTATCAGATGGTTAGGGACTTACCTCACTAGGAGTGCCCCAAAATATCTTTTGGGAAAGGGGAGAAATGTCACTTCTCATTGAAAGGAAAAGTGAGGATGATCCCTTTGACTAATCATCATTCCTCATTGAATGGAAAATCATGTGATTGTCCTTGATCCCATATATGGGGAGTTTCACGTCAGTATCCCATGGATAGACTGTATGTTACCATGGGAATATAGACTTAGGAACATTCTGGGGATCCAAAACATTATGGTTACAGCCTTGGTAACTCCATTTACATTGGGTATGTAGACACAGTGAGGCATGCTAATGCACACAATGATCTGATCATATGGGTCCGATGGATTTGGAGGAGGCTTTGTCCTGATGCTGGTGGACTGATTCGTGGAGGATCTATGGAGGACATGATAGTAATGGGGGGGGGGGAGATTGGAGCCATAGATAAGGACACCAAAAGATTCCCCATTTTGTGTATTGTTTTATCATGTAGGATGGGGGGAGCCCTGCATACCATAGTGCTATGCTGGTAGAGGGGCAGTCCGTGTAACAAAGAAGTACATGAACTTAGGTGAGGAACACCATGTACCAAAGTGGTACGTAGTCCTAGACGGGGGTTTCCATGCCACTTTGGGTTCCACCCACGTACTGATGCAGTATGTGGTGCAAGGTTCAATACGCATAGAAATACACTATGTAGAATGCTTTATTGAAGAATGGTGGTTTGCAGGGAGTTCACCCTTGAGGAATTTATGGTTCTCTATGGTTCCAATTATGTTCGTGGTTCACCTAATAGTATTAAGTTCTTTATTTTTATGGTTCACAGATGGTTATACCTGTGGAAACATGATTCACGGTTTCCACTCCATAGATGATTCGAAACCGAAGTCGGAACCCCATTAATATTTTTTTAATCCAACATTTAGGGTCTCCTCCATGCTTTCTTCGTCTACCCCATTTCACATCCTTCTGTGCTCATTTTATAGAGCATTTGGGAAATCATATTTGTAGGCATGAACCACTATTTTCGAAAGCCAATGAAGATAAATAATAATATATGGAAGACTTGGTCAACCAGGGTTCCTGGAGGTTGTGGTTTGTAGTTCGTGTTTCACATACCTCTTCCAGCTTTCTTTGTTTATGAACTATTGAGTTTGCAGAGAAATATGTATATATAAATATATATATATATATATATATATATTGAATTATTGAGCTTGACTTCTCCAATGACATGGTTCAAAACATCTTGGGTTGGCTGGCCATCACCCTGTCGGCTAGTGCCTCACAGGTGCTTCTGCATACTAGTGGTTCATGTTTCATGCGCCCCCGCGAACCTTTCCAGGTGATGGTACGCGATTCACTTAAAATTCTTGAAAATTTTGATTTCTTCAACTTTATTTTGAAATTTTCATTTCAATTTGTTCCCATTTTCCATTATAGACATTTTGGAATGTTTAATTCCTTATGAAAAGTTCTTATGGGAGTATTTAATTATCTTTGTGAAGTTTTTAGGACCCTATAATCACATATATGAGTCATGGAATAACGATTGGTAGTTGATATGATAATCATAACAGAATAAAGAGAATAATCCCTGAAATCATAAGATAAGAATAAAACATAGAATTTTTTGCATACACATGTGCATACAAACTCATTCCCTATAAGTCTAGTCTCATTTTCAAAAACCTACCAGGGAACTTCAGGGGGGTACACCAATTGAGAGGGACACACCACCATCCCTAGCCATATAACATTACATAGAGTTCAAAGGTTTCAATCCCTATTCAATATTAGTAGTTTTGGATCACTCCCAAGACCATTTTAGTAGACAAAGTCCATTACTAAAACAAGTTAACTTCCCATTCCATCTATTTATATTACATGAGATATAAATCATTACCCAATGCATTGGAGAGAGATATAAGTCCCAAATATATAATAATTAAATCATAAATAAATGTTCTACAAGATAATAAAACATTCATCATATTGTGACCAATAAAAAGATATGGGTTTAAAAAACATCATATCATAACCCATGAAATGAAACGAGTATCATGAAAATTTCATCAGATAATAACCAGTGGAAAAGAGATAGGTTTAAAAATAATAGAATATATAATGAAAGGATGCTGGCTTCATAAGTGTTTTATCATGGTATAACCTATGTAAGAGAAATAAGTTTCGTAAAAACTTTTCATCTTAATTACAGACCTTTCAATGATATAATTAGAATGGTTTTCATGGATCATAAACATAATAAATCATAAATTATATTATAGGATATCATCTTATATAGAGAACTATTTTAAATGATCTATTTGATCATTTCTAATATAAAGTTACCTTTCTTTAATAATCAACATTTTAAAACATAAAAACATATCAAAATCCTATTTATTGAAAAACACTTTGAAGACATAAGAATTAATCATTAAATATCATTTAAAACAATTCATTAAAAAACTATCCTTTTATATTTGAAAAATGATTGATAGAACATAAAAAAATTTCAAATCTATTTTCAATGAAAATAACATTGAATATTTTTAGAAGTATATTTTAAATCATTGAAATCTAAATCTTTAAAAATAACCATTCGAAAATAAATAAAGGATTATTTTAAAATCATTTAAAAAACTTTTTTAACATAAAACATTTTTAAAAAAACTTTTCTCTATAAATATAATTGAAAACATATAAAAGAATATTTTAAATCATTTAAATAATTTTCTTTTCTAATAACCTTTTGAAACCATATAAAAGACGTTTTAAAAATAATTGAAAACATTATTTTACAATAAAACTTTATTAAAAAAAACATAACAATGAAAAATGGTTTTAAAACTTATAAAATTTTATTTTATTTCATTTAAATCATTTTATTTTATAATAATATTAAAATATAATTAATAAAAAATGATTTTTTTTTTATAAAACATAGTTTTTGGAAAAACATATTTTTGATTGAAGAGATAATTGAAGTCATATTTTCTTCAAAACTCTTTATTAATTTTATTAAGTAACAATGTCTGGATTAATGGTACCAATACTTGAATATATCATGAATAAAAATCATTTAATAAAATACATGAGAGTTATTGAGATATAGATCATAATATATCATCAATGAAATCATAATCATAAAATATCCTAATAAACGATGAGGTTGTATCAATAAAATCTTACCACATTCGTAGAATTGAATCATAATACCCAAGAGATAATAAAATTACATGTTGCTTAAAATATCAGTAATATAAGCGTATTTAGGTTGCGACATGCATAATTTCATTATACACACTCTGTAAGAGAATATAGGTAAATAAAATAACATGTCTCAAAGAAGGAACATTGAGAAAAAAATTCCTTACATATTTGGAACCTTTTGAACCATAAATCGCATGAAAGAGAGGTCAAAAAATGAATATGTAAATAAAGATATATTTAATGATAATATTAATATAATAAATTCATTTGAATTATATTCATCATAAAAAATAAATGAGTGGTGAATATGGTATAAGTCTCACTGAAATAAAAGTGTTACTAGAAATAACCTTACTACTTGAGTAACCTTTGAATTATGAGTTCCATGAAAGAGTAAGATCAATTGAAACATTGAATATTATAAAATTAAGGAAATTTATGATATAACATGTCATATAGTAGTATATACCCCTCCAAACCTGAATAAGTGGGGAATATAACATATATCTCATAGAAATAAAATTAAGATGAGAAAACCCTTACATTAAGTATTTATTTTCATCATACATGATAAAACATCAAATATAATAAATATAAGTTTATTATACATATTAAAAAACCATATTATTAAATATAGTAACATAAAATATATTATTATGACATTATATTACCTATTTATTAATAATACCATGTTACTTTTTCTTTTAGGTAATAACCAATTTTTTTGTATATGTTTTGAATTTTTATTCTTGATCCTCTTTCTTAGATCATGATTTTGTTATTTCTATAATGTAAAAAATTATTGAAATATCATAAAAAATAAATATATAATTATTTATTATAATCTATAAAATATAGAAATATGAAATGGAAAAGATTGTTCATGGAGACAGTAGGCCTTATGTACACATGAATGTTGTTTACATTTTCTTATTGCATTGAAAGAAAGAATGTAAATGAAATGTATTTATATATATATTATCATTATAGTAAAATTATTATATTACATATATCATAAAATTTTAATAAAACATTCCTTAATAAATTCCATGTATATTTTAAAATAATGACATTACATTGAAGAGGCGGTAGACCACATTTCCACAAACGTTTCCACAAATGATGTTATCGTATTCCCAAAAAATAGATTTCATAATGTTAATGGTTTCATAATTATGAAATTAGAATAAATTCATGATAAATATCATATATATAATATAAAAATATTATGAAAAACATTATTTCCAACCGCAAAAGTCATTAATGGAAGAACAAACGACATCTGTTCATGATTCAGTAGTCTATCCTACACAGAAACAATGATTGTATATCTCATTTGATGGAAGTCTATGTGCATTTATGTCATAAAAATAACATAAAAAAAATCAGAATATTTATTATACTAATGTTATTATATAATCAGGGAATTATAATAATTGATGTGTTGGATAAAAAAATAAATCAGAGTGCTTGTTGAAGGATATTGCCTCTTCTTTGGGTGACTTCTTTTGGTTTCCCAAAAAGGGAAATGTTGGTTGGATTTCAACCTAAAGGGATGCTTCTGTGATGAATGGAGTAATGTTTGGGGTTATTTTTCAGGTTCGATATGATTCAAATTTCTTTATAGGTGTGAATAAGTGAGGGGGTGTGTTCTCTTTTATAATGGAGGAGGAGTGGCCTTCTTGTAAATATAAAAAGTTAAACACTATTGATATGAATCCCTTAAATAATGTACTTATAATAAAGGTATATGTTTGAAAAAGGGAGGTTATGGTAATATTATTACTATAAAATGGTTTTGGTAAAAATTTTTATGTTATTTTAAAACATAAGGTAAATTTTAAACTATTTGTAAAGTCATTTTTACCTTAATTTATCATGATTTTTAATTACCTTCAGTAATATATTTGGAATTTTTTTGATCTTAATAGTAATTATAGATTATTATGAGTTGAAATATGAAATCTATTTTTTTTCAAATTCTATACAAAGGATTGTAACAAATTAATTTAAAATTAATCCCATAGAGGGGACAAGATGATGATTTTTTAAAGTGAAAATGTTCAAAAGATTGAAATATTTTTATATCAAATTTCTTAGAGAAATTGATTAAAATAACCTAAATTGTATTAATATATATTTTATTAATGTAAATATACTTTATAACTAATTTAAAATATAATTTATCTTTTTAAATAAATTTGGATAAAATGTAGTTTTCAATTAAAATTTTGTGCTTTTCACTATTAATCAATAAATGAAACTACACAGAAAAATACCTAAAATTATTCAATAGTAATTTTTTTATAAATATTTAAAAAATGAATGTGGTTTGTTTGAATAAAATTTATAAATATTTCAGAAATTATATTTAAAATATGTGCTCCATTAAACGACGATAATATTACCTTTCAGAAAAATATATATCTTTATGCATAAAAATGGATTTAATCTTATCTATTGTCTTGAAAAAACATAATATAAACCATAAATATTAGTATGATTTTAATATATATGATTATATATATTTCATTATAATCATTTATTAATAGTGGTTAAATTAATTTATTATGGTAAAAAATGTTTGATAGCATAAATATTTGAAACAAAATATTTCCTAAATTTTTTTAAAAGGTTTTTTTAATATATAGTTAATTGGTAAAAAAATAATTCATCTTATATAGAAATATAATCCATAATTTTATAATTTAACTAATCATATTAATAATCTCTATTCCAATAGATAGGTGAAAATAGTAATAATATTTTAATAATAATATTATTAATACATTATAGTTTGGTAAAACTAGGTCTTTCATGTCATGCAAGTTATTAAAGGAACTTAAAATTGTGCATAAAAAAGGATCAAAACAGTGTTGTCTGTACCACATATTAATTTAATTATTGTGGTTAGTGCTATCTACACATGTTTTTGTGAAAAAAGAAAGAATAATATGGTGCATTCATAAAACCAAATCTATATTCATTTTTATGTGAAATGAAAGATATTCAAAAGATTAAATTAATAAAAAAAAAAAATAATTCCTAAAAACTTTGGGTGTTATATTGAGCCATTATTTTTCGGTTATGAGTCTTTTATCTACATTATAGTTATTGTGACTGATTTTTCTATAATTTAAATTGGAATATGAGTCATATGTTAATTGTATGAGTCATTTAGTTTTTCTTATGAGTTATTTTGTTATGTGTATTAGTATTTTTATTGAATATGAGTCTTTTTAAGAGTCATATTTTCTAGGTATAAGTCATTAACAGTTTCATATGAGTCATTCCCCCTAGCTTATGAGTAATATTGTACAAAAAATATATTAGATAACTAATATCATAAGAATTATCAACCCCAAACATTAAAACATGAATAAATTAAAAAAAGAAAATAAATAAATAAATAAATATTTATTATGAAAATAAAAAAAACCATTAGTTATTCTTTTGATCGTAAAATGTAAGTAGTTCAATAAAACAATTTTTGATTTCCAAATATAATAATAAATGGAATAAATAGAATGACTATTTTTAATGATATAAAAAAAATATATTGGTAAGGAGCCACTGAACAATGTCCCCAATTATGATAATATTAATATTGACCGTAAATTCACAAAACCCCCACCTTCTATAGTTTATGAGAAATATTAATAAATAAAGTGGTAATTATATACAAAAAAATATTTAAACTATTTTCACCATTTATTAAATAAATATAAATTAATTTTGAGTAAAACAAGTTTCCCTCTTTAAGAAAACAATTAACACAATTTTTAAAACCATAGAAAACTTTATCCCTTTTTATGAAAGAGTTAATTAGGAAAACAAAAACATTTTCTTATAATAATTTAATTCCAAAATAAATATTTACCTACAAAATTTTGATAAAAGATGATTTATTAATCAAATAAACATGACCTCTAATTTCTAGAGTAAAATAGAAATTGTTTCATGATAATTTTATATGAAAAATAAAATTTCATACTCAGAATATATATCTAATTATATACAGTTATATTTTGTCATGTTTTAGGTAGTGTAAAATAATATCATTATGCTCAAGAAGAAATAAAATTTTAAAAATCTTTTCACATTATTTATGAATATTTGATAAATATTAATCCCACAAATTCATTCATATTTTATAATGATCAAAATTTAAATATAAAAAAATAAGAAAATAATTCCCCAATTTAATTTCCACATAATTTTTTGATATTAAAAAATTAGTGAAACTATAATTATGAATTATTCTATATAAAAAAGTTATTATCCAACTTAAAATGATATAAAGTGAGGAGACATAATCTAAACATGAAATTATTCTCTATAATTATAATAACTAAAATCATTATATTACATATAAAAAAATACTATTAATTGAGAATGTTTTATATATTTTGGGACTATAAAAATAAGATAGTAATTTTCTAATTCTTATGAACATTTCCCAATAATTTAATCTATCATTTTACTCTCTTAAATATCATCTATGTTAAACTAATCCCCATGACCTGGAAATTGGAATCCTAAGAAAGTGGTGAGGTAAAATGCTCAATAAGGGAAAATAATAATATCTAAAAGTTACCATGGGTGAGCTTATAAGAATATGAGATAACGTAATTTGGAGAGAAATATTACATTTAAAGAACATGGATTCATAAAAAATAGTTTGTATGGAATGATTGGAGAATAAATTATTCCAAATTATTTAACATGCAATATGATATAAAGACTAGGAAATCATAATACATAAATCATGAGAAAGGAATAGAGAAAAATCAAATATTAATGGAACATGGAGAAAATATTTCTATAGAGACACAATATAGTGGATCAGGAATCCCTGCGTGTTTGCGATAGTGGATAATGTGTCACACCCTATTCCCATAGTGAAATTGGATTCAAATTTGTTTTTCAAATTTTGATGGAGCCCAAATACTAATTTCACCATTATCGCAAACAAGGTAATTGTATAACCATTTTATTAGTGGGTTATGTAGTGTGAACCCATCACTTAATGATTAACCACACACCTATGTGGCATTAGAAAATATGTAATCATAAAATCCATTAATAAGTGTGGGTTAAACAATAAATTTCAAAATTTCATACATAAATAACCAGATAAAACATAACAATTTATAAAAAAAATGATTTAATTAAAATATAAATTTAATAAAATAACTATGAGTGTATTTATAAAAAATCACATGAAGGGAAATTGAACTCCTTTTAAAAATATAATTGAAATTATTAATGTGAGTAAAAATAATATCTTTAAAAGTTAATTATGAAGATCAATTTAATTGATTACTATTGGTATTTAAATCCAATATGGCTAAATATTAGTGGTGAGTGGAATCATGGATCTAAAATAAATATCAATGTATAAGAAATAAAAACTTTATAGAATGAGAATTATTGAAAAAAATATAATTATATGGAAAAAAAGTCATTCCTGGAAGTGGATTTGAATTAATATATCATTATCTAAAGAGAGTTAAATGTGGAAATTACATGTAAATTTTGCTTATTTAAAGTATCAAAACATTGAATTCCTATGTTCTAAATAAAATTCACAAGTTAATGAATCAATTTTTAGTTACCAAAGACCTTTACCTTTAATCGTAACTACCACAAAATATCATTAACCACATTCCGAAAAAAATCACTAGATTAATAAACTATATAGGAATATTACTCATATCCATACAATTTTATATGATTAATTTATAATTATTTTAATCATGTATAATAGTTATTTATTATCCATTTTCAATTTTTCATGTGATGAATCTTGTTAGTTTTGAACTAGTTTTGTCATAGAGGTGTAGTTATTCATTCTTGCCCCAAAGTTCTTCCTTAAAAGACCATAAAAGAAAATTTAATTATTTTTTTATGGATATTTTATGAACATATAATTTCTCTATATTATGGTTTTATCTATTATTATTTTATATTAAATGAGAGACATTAAAATTTCAGCTATTCTTAACAAATGAATAGTGGAAACATAATTTAAAAGCAAAATTTTTATATTACCAAATCATAAAAAAATAAATGTTTTCTAATTAATATATAATATTAAAATTAGATTACCATACATGGTAGATACGTACAATATTATTCATTTTGTTGTGTAAACTAGCCTATTAGAAGTATTTTATACCACACATGTGAGCATGGATATTGAAGAGATACCTTTTTAATAATATATTTGTAAAAACATATAATAAAGTTATATAGTCTTGATTAAGGTGATGAATAATTATTTATAATATTTAAAGGATTAATTTAAATGAAAATGATGTTTATAGTTATCAATACATATTTTTCCTTCTTGTTATTTTTTTAGCTGGCTAGTTTTAAAATGATATCTTATTGTTAATAAATCTAATAGAAAATTTAATTTATAGTTATAAAATATAAGTAATGAAAATAAAAAATTTATATTCACTAAAATATGTTCTAGAACATTTTTTAATCATAGTGAGGAATAAAATTGACGTGTATCATTCATGGTTGTTGTAGTCTGTATAAGAACGTTAGAAACATTTTCATTTTTTCAATTTAATCAGAGGAATAGATATTCTTTAAATGATTTATAAAATAAAATTTCAGTATATTATATACACTCGTGTATTTATATAATTATTGTTAAAATGGGTTTAGAGTAGGGTGGATGATATGGATAAATAATGTATGTTAAATTACAAGGATTGATTACATCGAGAATGTAGATATTATCTTGAAATATCCATTGGGAATGAAGGACTTTAGGCATGTTAATGAGTCTAGAGGCTAACAAACATGCATATAGGATGTACAAGAAGTTAATTATATAGTATTTCATTAATATTTCTTCCATGGGGTGTGTCATGAAGATTTTAGAAGTGAGATCACTTTGTACGTGAAAAGGATGGGAATCATTGAAAAATAATGTTAGTTAAGGGTTTCAAATGAAATTTCATGAGAGTTATGTGTGTTAATTGGGGAACTATAAGTGGGAGATTTTGGTATGAATTCCCATACTATAAAAGGTGTTCTATATGGTCTAATTTTCATATTAATTAAGAAAACATTATGTCACAAAATATTACCCATTTTAATAGTTATTAATAATTATTAAATATCAATCATGGTTAATATTGTATGACTAAAAATATAAGATGACCCTTATAACAGAATTTCAACATGGTACACCTTAATTGGGAGTCCAATTTATATAATTTAATATGTAATTATGATATATTTATACTCAAAATTTGAATATTTAATATCTTGAAAAATTTATTTCGCTATAAATATTGTTTTAATAATCATGTGTTCTTAGTAATATTTAAAATTGATGACCAATTAAATGAGTGTTAACACAATTTTATATATGATCAAACATTATAATATATTATTAATTTAAAATATATCAGTTTAATTAAATAATAATATATATAAATGTATAATTCTTTCAAAAGTAAATCATTTTTCCAAGTAAATAATGTTACCTTGGTTATTTTTTGCGTAAAAAATGAAATTAACCCAATATACCAATTTAAACTATTTTATAAAAAATATTCAAATAATTTTACAGTATTCTATTAATAAAATTCATAAAAAAACTAATTTTAATATTAGGATGGATAAAAATACTTCTAATGATCAAGTATATTATAAACATAAAATGTCATTCTTTTTATTATTATTTTTTATATTTTTTTTGTTAAAGCTATTACTTCTATGGTTACTATCCAATTTAGTGGTTATAGTATCATTATATGATTAATTTATTTTGGTGAAAAAAGTTTCTTTATAGTATTGTTTTTCATGTAAGAAAATAAAATCAATGTAACTTCCTTGAACCGAATTCCAATAAATGACACCCTGAGTTGAGTCCCTACATGACCTTAGACCCGACTCCTGTGTGACAAATGTTTACAACTAGTAGTGAGGATCTCATAATTTATGTTGGGAAACTATAACATCTTTTAAAATGTAAGCCACAGTAGATAAATAAAATAAATAGTGGAAAAAAACTATGTAATAACTAACAAACATGCATAACCAACATCTCCCAAAACTATGTACAAACCATACCCAAAAGTAAAAAAATGAAATATCATACTAGACAATGTTAAGTGAGTAGAACCCAAAAAAATGAAAACCAGTGGAGTCATAAAAATGGCACTGACTCCAAGTTCGAAACCTCAACCATATACATCCCAATCCCGACTCAACTCCAAATCACTAGACCTTTACTATCATCCTGACCTGGAAGCATGAAGTCTTCTCAGAAACCCATTGGGGACCTAAGAAGGTTATGGGTATAACATAGTAGGCCACCACCAATGGTATCAATAAAATATCCTATAAAAAAATATAGTTCATGAAAGTATTAAATAAATTAAAAGTAAATTAATAAATGTTCAGGTGACATTAGTTAATAATATTTACTTTAACTATTTATAACCTTAATACTAATTTCCATAATTTTCATCTTATTCATTACATAATTCATTATCAACATGTTTTACATCAGTTAGGATTTTACATCACAATTAATAAAATATTAATTCAATTCCTTATCTCACTAGGAATAATCATCTCACAATTAATAAATTTCAATTACCTTGGATCCTCTGTTTGGGTAGTTTCATAGAATGAAACCATTAGGGTCATAGAGATTCATGTTGACTCCATAACCCATGCATTCCTAGGTGGGGTTAGGTCATCAGTCCAACCCGACTCATGGGAGGATCCATAGTTATTGATACCAAAACTATTACATGTGAACATTCTTATATATATAACCATTCACCACACATACCATATCAGATCCATACACAATCAATCAACATAACATTCAAATTTTACATTTCAATTTACACATAATTCGCCCTTATGCCTTTCCCATTTACACACTTTCCATTTACAAAGAAAATCCCATTAAACCCATTTGGCATAATCCAAAATTTCAATACATGAGCCTTTTAACATATTATACAATTAATGTACATTAATACAATAAAAAATTTCCATTACATGTTCATAACCCGTTTTTTGTCACATTCCAAATAATTCATTTATCATGTTCCTCATTTCAAAATCTAGTAGACACATCCTCACTTTAACCCAATTAACCTATTTTCAATTCCATTTCCAATTAAACTATTATTCCATTATCAAAACCTAGAAATAAATATAAACATCCCAATTTTGACTCAACCCAACATATCAACAAGTGAATCTTGGGATCTACATCATTACCAATCAATTCGGGCTCAACGTTTCCATTTTCTATGTTTGGGGTCAATGGCATGCCCCATGGGTGGCCCAAAAGTTTCCTTGAAATCCTCAATGCATCCCAAGGGAATCATGGGGAGTTCAAAACATCACTTAAGAAACTATTTTACCAAATCACACAAATGACACCAAAGTAACTACATGAGTGAAGAATGAAAACAATTTCATTTTCACAAATCAACTTAAAGACAATGGGATATTAATGTATTGACCACCTACCTCGAATCTGTTGATGAACAAAATCCTAATCATATCCTTAGAACATGATTGAAAACCCCTTTATGATTCAACCAATATTCTATTGGGGAATTTTGGATTTAGTTCTTTAGAGGAAGATCGCCCAGGATACAAACCCTAACCTGGAAAAGAGATGAATAGAGCGGATTAGACTTACCCATAGAATATATATACAACCAATGACACTCCAAATGACCTAAAAATGAGGGGTTTCAATGATTGAGAGATCTTAAGGGTTATTGTTCATAACTAGGGTTTAATTTGAGGAAATGGGGAAGAAAAGTTGATGATGCTTTAAAAAAACATAATGGAAAGTGTAAATTTTTCAACTTTTAATGGGGCACACGGTTTTCCCACATTGTTTTACAAACCATGTGCAATCCACTATAATAAGGTAATTTTTATAACTATTACATGGTTATCCTTGTATGGTTTGGAAACTGTGTACCAACTATGTGATATTCCACTATCCAAAATTTCAAGGTTTGGCCTCCCACCTTGCAAAATTTATTTAATTTGCATCAGCCATGCACTAACCATGCGCCTTGTATAGGTTGGACCAGTTTTCCATTATTTTGTGTCACAAACCCCTACAACACCCCAAGTCCCCTCAAAAACCCACATAACACTTCATTAATAAAAAACTATAGATTGAAATCAATATTTAAAAGATGATCATACCTCCACGAAGTTTGGGATCTTACAAAATCCCCACCTAATAATATCTCAGCCTCAAGATTCATTCCAATGAATTACATAGCCTTCGAAGCAATGAGACTGGCCCAATAGGTCCACACATCTGACTCCCTTTCCCACCCTTCTTCTAGAACATTTCTATGCTACCATAGAATATAAACTAAGGGATCAACTGTGTCCCCACAAAACCTTTTTTTCTATACTCAACAATACATACCAGATGATCCTCAATGGACGCATCTTCTCCAAGCTCAACATCCCCAAAATTAATCACAAGAGACGGACTAGGGTGACTATGATAAAGATATGAAATTTAAAAATCATCATTCATACAATTGTATCATTGTGGAAGAGTCAATATGTATGCCACCCACTTAATCCTCTCCATGATCTCAAACATCACAACTTACATAGGCACCATTTTTTACTTACATCCGGATTTGATGGTGACCCAACCTTGGTAAAAGTAAATGGATAATGCTATCACCAAAAATAAAATAAAGAGGTTTATGACCTCATTCTACATATTATTTCTATTTACTCTTAGATAATTCTATGAATTTCTAAATAAATTGAACCTTTTACGACCCATCCTGTATGAATGTCAGTCCCAATAGGTCATACCCTCTATCATCTCTACCAACATAATAGAAATTTACTATGTATTCTATAGATAACCTCAAAAGGTTCCATATGAATCATGGAATGGAAAATATAGTTATATGGAAACTCATCAAGTGAAAATTGTTTTCCCCTTTAACCACCAAAATCTAGGACAACCCCTCATCATGTCCTCTAGCACCTGAATCATACACTCCAACTTCCCACCCGTCTACAGATCAAAATCCATACTAAAAACGCCTAAGTACCTAGGGACTTCTAAAATCTCTAAAAAATGTGTGAAGTAAAACATGGATGATGACACGACACTATGTTTCATGGCACTCCATGAAACCACACTATCTCCCAAACGTAAATCTCACTCAACAGGTCAATAGTGAATGTCTTCTAGATTGGAAAGACACAAGACAACCTTTTTAATTGATCTTGAACTACCCAATCTACATCATTATTACGAGGTATCCTTAGAAGTTCCAATACAAAATCCATCATTACATTGTCCCACTTCTATTATAGAATGGGAAATTGAGGTAAAAAACCACCTGGACTCTGATGCTTGGCCTTCACCTACTGGCAGGTGAAAACATCATGCCATAAAACCCACAAAATCCCTCTTAAATCCCATCCACCAATAATACTTATAAAGGAAATGATATATCTCAGAAAAATCAGCATGAAAATACCAATTTGATGAATTAAACCCCCACATCAACTCTTATCACATACACACTAGCACCACTACATGGCCAGAAACACAAAAAACCACATCATCACCAACAACCCAACTTGAGGGTGACTCTACTCCTTGAATACTTTCCTTCACAGCCAAACACTATGGATCCTAAAGTTGAATCTTTTTTACCCTATAAAAATGTGTGGAATAAAATACTATGGAAGAAGGGGTCATTTTCCCCTACCCATAATGTACCTCTAGATACATTTCATCAAATAAGGCTATCGTTATCCACTCAGAGATAAATTCTATAACCACCTGATTGTAAGTCATCATCCTCAAGGAATCCACAACATTGTTACCTTTTCCTAGGGTGTAAACCAACTCAAAGACAAATTATTTCATGTTCTCGAACTATATTAACTGCTAAATATTCAAATCATGCCAATAGAAAAAATAAATAATGATTTTATGGAAAGAAAAAATCTTGAATCTCTCTCCCAACATTTAATACATCAAACAATTTAGGGAAAAAACCACAATAGTCAGTTCAAGATTATGAGTGGGGTCATTTTTCTCAGGGGGCCTCAAAATTCTTGACCCATATGTAAAATCCTTTCATCCTACATCAACACTATCCCAACTCCAACACTAGATGTGTAATAGAAAAAATTATACCTCTTATTAGGATTGAGTAAGAGCAGGATGGGTTTGGTCTTCAATCGCTTCTTCAAATCATAAAAGGAATTCTCACATTACTTAGACCAATCAAAATTAACTCCCATATTTGTTAATCATGAAAGTGGTACTACCAAATGGGATAAATCTTTAATGAATATCTTATAGTAACCATCCAACCCCAAGAAAACTCAAAACATTAGAATCATTATTACCCTGATCCCAAGATAAATCAACCCAAACTTTCTCTGGATCCACTGACACACCTTCCTCTAAGATAATATTACCCAATAATTGCAACCCATCTATCAAAAAATGACACTTGGATAACATGTAATATAGACTATGGAATCTTATTATACTCAAGATGATGTCATGATGTTTTGTAATGATCATCATGAGTATTAGAGTACACCAAGATATCATAAACAAGTACAACTATGAATTTTTTCTTGTATGGGTGAATGATTTTATTCATTAAATCCATAAATAGAGTTGGTGCCTTTGTCAACTTGAATGACATCACCACAAAATCATACAACCCATACAACCTCCTAAAAGAAGTATGTGATATGGATGATGGTCTCACCCATTCTTAATGGTACCCTGACCTCAAAAAAATCTTGGAGAATATTGATAAACAATTTAGTTAGTAAAAAGGATTAATGATTCGTGGGAGAGTGTATTGGTTCTTAACCCTCATCTAATTCAACTTCCTATAATAAAAACATAACTTCAATGTTCTATCAACCATTTATGAAAATATCATGGGAGATCCAAAAGGTGACACGATAAGATGAATGAAACCATTTTCTCTAGTTAATAAAACTAAATATTAAGATCTTGATGTCTTTTGTTGTGATTCTATAGGGAAGAAAGGAAACTGGCTTCCACCCATAGTAGAAACTCTATTTTGAACTCAACATCCCTCTTGGGTGGCCTCCCTAATAAATACTTAGGAAACACATCTTGAAAACGATCCAAAATAAGAGGAAATTTGGTCTACTCCACTCCTCCATCATCAAGAAGAAGAAAAAACAGTTGGGATATGAGTTCATGAAACTGCTGAAAAATTGGCCCTATATGGCCTGCCCGATCATCCCACTTGACACGAAGAATATAGGTGTTTCCCTCAAGAGATGTGAATGTTACCCTATGATGGTAATAGTATATCACGTCGTAATACATCACTAGCTAATCCATTCTTAGAATCAGATCAAAACTAGACATCTCAATGACTAACAAGTTCCATAAAAAATAATACCCACCAAAGTCTAAACAAAAAACCCTTACACTGAATGATATCCTCTGTTTGTTCCCCTAACAGTGTTTCAATCAACATAATTTCTATCAAACATTACACTTCTTAACCCAAAAAAGAAAATTACGAGTAGAAATAAAATAATTTGTGGTACCAGTATCAAGTAATGAAATAAGAAGTGTGGAAGAAATAAGAATCATAACTTGAATAGTTGATGGTCCAACCTTGCCACCTTCTAATGTAGTCAGGACTACATGAAAATGACAATTCCCTCTTCCATGGCCCAACCTAAGTTCCTAGTGTTGTACTGCCCTACTGTTGTGAATGATCTTGAACAATAGTACCACATCCACCACCCATTCCGGTACATCTGTACATTCGCAAACTACCTTCTTGGTATGGGGTAGCTGACCCCCTTCCTATAATCTTCACTCGTCTCAATCCTCTATCATTTCCTTATTTCTGTGGGTTTCTACATAATCTTTTCACATGAACCAATATTTCATGCGCCTGTCACTCAATTGGTGGTTGAGAACACTTACCAAGAACACTTCTTGGATTTACATAATGACATAAAAAACATGATCGCTAATCTAAGAGTGTGGTTCCTTTTTTCTGGGTTCCCTATCCACCACGCCCTGGTGATAATTCTCAAAGTGGGGATTCCTAATATCAAAAGTCGTACAATTAGTTCTCACAAATGGAATAAAATATCTATTCCTAGAAGCCTCCATCTGGTTTCCTTGTAATATGAGGACTTGATCCTCCACATCAGTAACCCTCTTCAAATGAATGATGTTGACATGTGACTTGATCTCATACATCAGTCCATCATTGGAATTTATTGTCACAGCCTCCTCATTCCCCACCAAAGTGGGAACAAAACATTGTATTTTGGTGAAAATAAGTGCATATTCCATGAAAATCATAGATCCCTAGGTCAACCTCATAAAAAACCGTATAATTTACCTACCTCTTGGTTTCATGATACAAGTGTTCCTGAAACATATCCTAAAAAACCTTGCAACCCATTCTATTATCTTTCTGGGTATGAACCAGAACATCCCACTAGTGCCTCTCAAGGAATCACAACATATAATATTCCACCTTGAATCTCTTATATAAAGGAGTCTAAAAATCTCCCAAAATAGTATAAATATAATATATCTATAATTATGAAGCCTCATGTCCACCCTCTCTAGAAAACGTTAGAGGGTGATGCAACAAAAATTCTCTGGTCAACTCAAACATAATCAGTGACACCCATTATTGGTTTTGTTCCATTATCTTTATTAAATGAGAAATGTTATAATAGATCTTCTCTTCTCCCTAGTTAACCTGAATCTCTATGTTTTCTTTCTCCACTTTTGGAGGGGAATTCTCGTCAACATCCTCTTTCCTCTCAACTATAACATGTCCTCGTGGTGGTATCTCTCTATAATTCCAAACATGATCTTTAGAAAACATAACCTAAATATTTCACAGTTTGTATAAAAAAGTCTCTCTACAAGATATAAAAATACCATTCATATATAATATTCCATGGGTCATCATCACATTCCAAGCACTACCTTATACCATCACTACCAAGGGTCATGTGTAACATCGGTAAACCAAATCAATAGTTACAAGTCTTACATTAAGCACTATTTGAAGACCATTTCCATACTTACAATGTGAAAACCTTAATCTATGGAACATTTCTAATTTTACAATTCAATAAAATCAACATCTTTACTCATTTAGAACCCTTTGTTTGAAAAAAATTATTTATCCATCATTCAACAATTTTATTTCATTTTTCCCAATTGCAACATTATATTAGACACTATTTTATTCATTTTAAAGAAGTCAAATTAATTCCACCCTTTATGTCCTACACACCTGTCTCTTGTGTGTACATACCATGATGAATTTCAATTATATACTTAGGGGACTAAAATTATGCATTGATGAATAACATCATGCCCTTCCAGTCATTATCCAAATATCATTAAACTACCACATCACATAGAATGTGCATCACCTAATGGGGAAATATCATCAAATGTAGTAGTGTTAAACAAGAACAACAATCTCCCACTAAGGGGGACATGGGTTTTACCTTGTACATGGGTTACATACTTCTATGCATGATCTCTTAAACAAGACTTGACTAATCCTATTCTCCATTATAACATCCCAAATTATAAGACCACAAAAAAGAACCTCTCTAATACCACTTTATTACATCACCAACCCAAAATCCACTAAATGGTGCCCTGAGATGATTCACTACATGACCTCAAGTGTGCCTCCCTATATGATAAAAGTTTATAAGAGAATTGTGGGTCTAAAGAGTCACGCGGGGAGACTATACCCTCTTTACTATAGTAATACACAATAGATAAATAAATGAAATATCATAAATAAACAATTTAATAACTAAAAACAATGAATAACCAACATCTCACAAAACTAAGTACAAACCATAAACTATAGAAAAAACTACCATGTCGGGATAGACAGTGAAAAGTGGGCTAACCCAAAAATAAAGACAACTAGAAAAATCCCCAAAATGATCCTGACTCAAAGTATAGAACCTTATACACTTACATTCCATGCCTGACTCAACTCCCAAGCACAAGGACTTTTCCCTTATCCAAAACTGAGAGTGTGAAATCTTCCCAAGTACCCGACAATAGCCTGAGCATGGTGTGATTATAACTCAGTATGCCACCACCAATGGTGTCTATAGAATATCCAATAAAAACTGGTTGTTCATGCAATTATTAAATAATTGACAAGTAAAAAATGAATAGTTGGGGTGGAATTAGTTAACAATATTTACTTTAAACAATTCTAATGTCAAAACTATTTCCATAATATTCATATTCTTCATTACATAATTAATTATCAACATGTTTCCCATGATTTCGTCATTTACATAACTATGCAATAGTGATTAAGTCGAGTTCCAATCTCACTAGGGATAAACATTTCAAAACCAATAAATCTCACTTCCCATGGAGAATATGTCTAGGTTATTTTATCAAATTCAACCATTGGGGTTCTAGAGAATTAGTATGACTCCCTAACCTGTGAATTCATGGGTGGGATAAAGCATTAGTTCAACCCAACCCATGGGAGAAGCCTCAATCTTTCTTACCACCACCAAGCCATGTGCACATGATTATATATACAACCATTCACCACACATACTATATCAAAACCATACACAATCAATGAACATAACATTCAAATTTCACATTTCAATTTAAAAAAACTTTAACCTTATTCCATATCCATTTACACACATTCCATTTATTATGCATAACCCATTTTACCCATTTGTTATAATAAAAAATTTCATTACATGATTCCTACAACATATTAAACAATTCATCTAACTTAATCAAATAACACATTTCTATTACTAGTTGATAAAATAATTATTCACATTCATAATAATTCTCTTATCATTTTCCCCAATTAAAAATACATTAGAAACATCCTAACATTAACAAGAATAATATATTATTCATGCCATGCCAATCATCCCCTTATGACATCATCAAAACCTAGGCATATCTATAAACATCCCAATTTCAATTCAAACCAATATATCAACATGAAAATCTTGGTCACTATTTCATTAAAATCATTTTGGGTTTAATGATTCCATTTTCCATGTTCGAGGCCAATGGAACACCACATGAGTGGCCCTAAATTGGCATATACATCCGCAATGAATCCCAATGGAAACATGGGGAGTCCAAAACATCACTTAGTCAACAATTTTACCAAATCACACTTAAGAAACTAAAATCTCAATAAGGGATTAACATGAACACAATTTAATATGCACAAATCAACTTAAAAACAATGTAATGTAATTTTTAAACCACCCACCTTTAAACCATTGTTGAACACACTCCTAATCATAGTCTTATAACTAGATTCAAGAACCCATTGAAGTTTCATCCTAGATTACAACAGAAAATTTGGGAGTTAGGGATTCAGAAGAAGATCACCCAAGATACAAACCCTAATCTGAAAGGGAGAAGAAATGAGGGGAGTAGACTTACCTAGATCTTCAATCCACAACCAGTGGCACTCCAAACAGTCTATAAATGAGGGATATAGATCTGTGAGAGCTCTTGAGGGTTATTTTTCTCCAGAAGGGTTTAAAGTTAGAAAATGTGGAAGAAAATAGGATGAGTCTTTAAAATCCCATAATGAAAAAACAATAAAGTTTGCAAATTTTAATGGGGATCATGGTTTACTAGCACAATTTTCCAAATCATGTGCAAACTGTGTAAAAGCCACTACCTAAGGGGATTTTGGTTTCAAGTTTAACTAAGAAGCTCGAAACCATTTTTAAACCTTTCACTAACCATGTGATATGAAACTTCCCATAACTTCATGGATTAGACTTCCCCATTTCATGATTTACTTACCTGTGAACTAGACACATTCCAACCATGCACCTTTCATATGTTGGCTTAGTGTTCCTTTATTTCATGTCTGAAACCCTAAGATCATCCCTGAGTCCCACAAACTACTAGGAAACAGTTAATTATCCAAAAAAAAGAGATTAAAACCAAAATATAACCAGGAAAATACCTCCATGAAGTCTGATATCATACAATCAATAATTATTTAATTAATGAAAATTATTTATGAAAAATAATGGCTCGTTACATTCTTCCCCAATAAAAAGTTTATTTTATTTAATAAAATTTATTCTAATGATAATAGATGTGGTATTATTATATTATTAAATCCTTATGTTCCCATATAGTTTCCTTTATCATATGATTTCTTCATTGATCATAGATGAAAAGAGTTGACATATTCAATTTTAATGTATCTCAATGATTGAGAATTTACACTAGGTGTTCTTCAAAATAGTGATCATATTCTAGTCTCACATATTATGAGTGTAGGAAATGTTGTGTGATAGGTATGAATTTCCTTAAAATCAATTCATAGAAAACATGATACACATGGGAGTGGTTTGGAGGGAGTGTTAAGTGACCTAATACTTCATTGACAATATCAAAATTCTCAAAGGGACAAAAGTACCTTGGGCTCCGCTTCCTCTACTTCTAAAATATCATAACATACTTCAAAGTAAATATCATTAGTAATAGTATATCCCAATATTCAAACAAAAGATCTCATTGATGATCATCTATATATCACTTCTAGATTCATTAATCCACTTTCATATGATGGTGAATAGTATGAACCTTCCCCATTATTTATTAGACAAGGTCATGGACTATCACCATATTATCTCTAACTATATCCCATCATGATGCGGTCATACATCTCTTCCCATATAAAGAATCAAATGGTTCTATAATAATTCTATAATGGTATGTATTTATATATGAGAACTGCAATGGGGGAAGTTGTTGATCTCAACATCCTTGGAAATCCATCAAATAATAATTCAACATTACTTATAGGCTTTGAAAGGTAATTTCAGACTGATCATCTATCTATGCATGATAAGAAACACTAAAACTAGGAACTATATTCAATTATTTTATAAAACTTTTATAGGATACTGAGGTAAAACATATTTCCTAATTATATTCAATAGAAAATGGTACTCTATGAAGCCACACAACATCACATACTCTTATCTTGGTAGGTTAGTCAAGAGAGAAACCATTTTTTGATCATTTTTCAATGGATTGTTGGATGGTAACTTCAGTATTGTTGTACGTATCACATTGACATGTCAATTGAAGATTCAACCTTTTAATGTCCAAAAGTAATGGTTCTTTTTTAAACATTATCACAAATAGGGTAGAGTGATATTTTATGTTTGAAGCTCCAACAATGTTATTTTCCTTCTTGGGTGGAATATTATCAAGAATTCATAATCATTAATCAATTTATACGAACTTTTTTGAGACATTTTTAACTCCAAATATATGAATAAATATTTTATTCCAATGTGATTAGTATATATATCAAAATCTTCTTTTTTTTCATGATAATGTATCCAAACCAAAAAAGAAGATATAACTGATGTAAAACCAAAATCATGTCTTGGGTAATTTTTCTCATCAGTCATTAAATAGTGAGAATCAAAATAAATTTATACTCATTATACATTAAGAAGAAACCTAGGACTTTTTTGATGCGTCAAAATTTATTATAAAACATTCCCCAGTATATATTTTTATAAGAACAAGAGTGTTTGACCTACCTCCTTTCCAGTTCCTCAAATAATTCTTCAAATTCACCTATCAATCATAAATTTAATCCATTCCATGTCAACCTAGAAATTAGACTTGTTAACCATGGGAAATTCCTCAAAATATTTCGATAATACCCTACTAACCTATGAAAAAAATTAGATGATAAATACACTAGTTGGCCTAGTCCATTTAATGATAACATACATAGATTATGGATCTAATAATACTCCCATACATATTATTACAAAACCCATGACGTGAAATTTATGAAATCAGAATTAACACTTGTTAAATCCAAAAAATAGTATCTTCTTTCTCAATATATATAATGTAATCTTAAAATTATCATCATGATCATTCATTTACATTGAGTATATAAAAACAGATTCTATATGGAAAATGAAAAATTCATCATGGTTTTCTTTAAATACTCTCTTTATTATATCCAAGAAGTTTTTAGGAGAATTAGTGAGTCTAAATGGAATCATAATATATTCATTGTGTCAATATTTTTATTATTGAAAAATTGATTTGAAAATAAAATAACTTTTAACTCATAAATGACGATATCCCAATAGAATGAAAATATT
This sequence comes from Viscum album, assembly GCA_963277665.1. NCBI lineage: Eukaryota > Viridiplantae > Streptophyta > Magnoliopsida > Santalales > Viscaceae > Viscum > Viscum album. The sequence continues at coordinate 1,559,178,035 of OY728158.1, forward strand.
TTAGACATATTTAGCTCATTTGAGTTGATCAAACTTGTCATAGATATGAGGTAAAGTTTATTTATTCTTAATTTGGATATTGTTACACTTATTATAGTGAACAGAAAGCCCCATTGATCTATCTTTCTTCATTACAAAGTGGAATAGTTCTTCTGATTATGAAGTAAGGGGGTGGAGAAAACCCTTGTCCAAATTCACCTTTAGAGACTTCTTCAATTACCCAAATTCAATAAGGGCAATTCTATAATAATGCATACACATTTTACTAGATCCAAGTATTATTTAATTATTTAATTCATCCTCATACTCTTGGGGAAGACCAAGTAGTTCATCTATGAATACAATAGTGTATTTATATTCAATGTAAATTTACTCAATTACGAAATCTTCCTTAATCATTTAATATTGAAATACAACACACTAATTTTTAATCTGATTCCTTTTAGTTGTATATATTAATAAAATAAAAAATAATTTAACATGGGAGATAAATAATTAACATCATAATAGGATTATCCTAATCAATAATAGAAAATTTATTCAACTATAAAATGTTCTACCATTTCAGAGTATTATGTTATTCTACAATAGCTTTTGTTAAACTTATATCAATCTTAGATCAACCTATATTACCTTGTTTTTGGATACCTTATACTTCCAATCCTAACCCCTCAATGTATTAAGAGAATAATTCATTTATAGATGTATATAAATAGAATATTATCAAATGAATTATATCCCATAGGAATTTAAAACCATGTGTCCAGTTAGGAATTTTTTAATACACCTGGTGATGATTGAGTTAATAGTGAAAATGCACTTTTATGTGTTACTACCCCTCTATACATTCCTTCCATAGACTGAATCTACTTATTGTATCTAAATCAGAAATCATTCCATTTAAAACAACCAATTGAATAATTTAAAAATATTTAATAATGTTATCCTATACTTAAACTCCTCTCTAGGGTATTCAATTAGTTTCGTTAACCATAAAACATTGTGTAACTTAACTAATCTCAAAAAATAAAAAAATACACTGATAATAACTAAGTTAAAACAAAAACATTTCATTATTCAATGACATTTAAATAATAAAAATAATTAAATTATAAAATAATCTATACATTATGATAATCATGATGATTAGTCCCTTCAGAGACTAGCTACATAATCCACTTATTTTATAATATTTGTGAATGTTTTTGAAAATTTTAGCATACTATATCTAATTCAAAACATGTCCCAAGTTAAACACATCCAAATTCCATGAGAAATATTATCATACTAAATATGTGGATGCAAATTCACAACAATGGAAAAATTTTCTTATCAACCAACCACACATGGTATGATCATAATAATATTTAAAAAATAAACATGGGTGAAATTAAAGATTTAAAGAACATGTATTATGAAAAACAATATTTATAAATATTTGAGAAAAAATAATAACTTCTATAAAACACATAACATGGATTAAAGATTTAGAAAACAAGTGACATAAATCATGAGTTATACAACATAGAATAGTCATATACCAATGGAGTATGGAAACAAAATAAGTGTAGAAATAGACCACTGTGGATCTGGTGTCACTGAATTTTTCATATAGTGGATCTAACGTTACACCATATTTCTCATAGTGAATTGGAAATAAAAAGATTTTTCCCATTTTGTATCGAGCATCACTATTTTTTTCACCATTATCTGAGGACATGTAAAGAATTACCTAATGAATTCGAGGGATATGTAGTGCCCACTTGACAATGAATGACTAACCAAATAATTGTTTTCCAAAATAATTCATCTAATATTCACATCATTAGATGATATGAATATGAATTTTTTTACATTACTTTTTATATGGTATCACATATGAAAAAACTTAATCCATATTGATCGCTACAAAATTCAATCACCAAAATTAAGAATTTCATTAAACCATTTAAAGGGTGATTTAAATAAAAATAACATCATGAAACATAGATTCCATTTTATAAAATAACTTCAAATAATAAAATGATTATAAAAATTAATATTTAAATAGAAATTATGAAGATCATATAAATTGATAACAATTTGTATTTCAACATAATAATGGACAACATTTGAATAATGTGAAAACATGGGCATGATAAAAAGGTCAAATAAAATGGAATCACCACTTATGTGGATGGGAATTCATAAAAATATATTATAACTTAATAGAAAATAAAATCATTCAATGATGTGGATTTTAAAGAAGAACTCATTTTTCCTATAGGGATAAAAGCTGACATCATATGTAAAATCAAGTCATTGAATATTGGGATACATTGGTGGTAGATGTTTATAAGAAACATTACAACTCAATGAATGATATTTGAGTTAGAAATGTACCTAAAAATTACTCTTGATTTTTGAAGAAGTGATTCCAAAAAAAAATTATAGAAAAAAACTATCTTCATTACCCATTAATAAAATCAATTGATAATTAATTTATACATAAATAATAGTGAGTTATTATCCATTTTAAATTTCATTTCATAGTAGTCTTGATTGTTTTGAATGATTTTAATTATATTGTTGTTCTTATTAATAATTATCTGAATGAGAATCATTCCTAGAAAAAATAAGGTACTATAATATATATTTTTATAATATTTTATAAATATATCATCACATTATATGATAGATTTAGTTAAATTTATTGAAATTGAAATTTGGGATGATCATTTATCATTTATTTTAAATAAATACATTGTCGTAAGATAACTAATGATTTAAATGTTTATATATATAAAAAAAATTAAAATTTATATATTAATGTGCAATATTATGCATTCAAATCCTCTGAAGATAGAAATTTACATCATTTTTCATTTAGGTGGTTAAAATGACCCAAGTAGAGTACAATATAATCTATGTCTAAGTATGGATAAGGTATATGACCTATTGTTATAATATCATTATCAAAAAAATATAATTACTTAATATAAATAATATTAAGGTTAAAAATATTAATTGGGAAGAGTTTTAATAAGTTAAATGAAAAATATGTTTTTTGTTAAAAATAAATCTATTTTTATGTAGTTATATTAATTTAAGGAAGTTAGTTTTACAGTGACTGATTATTGATAATTTTAAATATATAATTCCAAATTTATATATTCAAAATAAAAATGAAGAAATAAAAAAACATATGTGTTTACTAAACCCATTTTTCTTACCATCCCTGAAAGATGGTAATGAAAACAATTAAACAGGTTACTCATGGTGGTGGATGTTTGCACATGAACATGAGAAAAGATTACATTTTTTTTGATTCAATAAGTGGGTAATATATAATGTTTATACCATCAATATAATAACTTTTAATTATATTTTTATATTTATTTCATTATATAAATATTGTTCTAATATTTTTTGAGGAGGGTATATTTTAATAAGAAATAAAGGAAGTTAAAGGGTAAGTAATTCTTAGGTTGAGAATTTTGATCTTCCCATAAAGTATGATTTGGAAAAGAATTAATTGAGAAAAAATGTAAAGGCCTCAAAATTACCTCATTTATTAATAAATTATATCCGTTTTTCCTAGTTATGATTTTATTATATTGAAAAATGGATATACATGGAAATTATATTAAAAAATACTTTAAATTATTAGTCTTAATTCTGATTACTCCAACTAAAATTAGTACAAAGACAAAAAAACTAAATAATAGACACCAAAAAATGGTATACTCCATTGTATTGGAATCTCCAAAAATTATCACAATTTCCATGAATCTTTTTTTTAAAAATTTATCATTTAGGATATAATAAAATTTATTATTTAAATTTTAAAAACCATATGGAATGGAATAGTAAATATTGATGTTCAGTGATATATATATATATATATATATAATATGTAATTAGAATCATTAGAATTAGGATATGAAGGCTATATTACTTTTTTTGAATTTTTGTTAATTTTAAGATTGGAAAATACGAAATTCAGAATTATGACCATTATTTATATGTTATCATTAGAGCTATTGTTTATAATGGGTAATGAAAAGATATAATTGATGCGTAAGGGATAAATAAAGGTATCAACCACTAAGTTCATGCATTTGGAAGACCATTTATCAAAACATGTGACAAAGGTGGGTTCACTTGGGTTTACCATTTTTTATTACAATGTAGATATTCAACATGTAATGCACAATTAGAATCAACTATGAGAGAAGTTCACATCATTAGAAATCACCACTCGGTCCATGATATGTCAACCACCACATAAAACTACCACCATCACACACCTTTCCCTAATAGTGTATAATGGTGTAATAAGGGGATATCTTTTAGACATGGCATCATAAAAGTGTACATTCCATTTGAAAAATGAGATGATTATTATTTCAATCCCATTTTAGTTTTATTCTTTCAAATTAAATACACATTAATAAAATATAAATATAAATATATGTATATATATTTTTTTGTAAAAATATAGAATAATTTTTTTCATAAAATATACTAATTTCTATAATATATTCATGTATCCGATATAAAATTAATTTTCATGAGATAATGTTTTAATATCATAATTACTTAAATATAAATTATTATATAATTTGACATTGTCCCCAATTTTTTTGTAATTGTCATAATGGTGACTATGTTGTAAAAAATTTAATTTCTTCAATAAAAAATGATTTTATTAGAATATTATCAAAATTAATTTTTTTTAAATTATTTTGATTAAATAAAAATTTTATTCATAATCATTACATTGTAACTATGATAGAGTCAAATTTTTATAATTTTCTAAAATACATTAATTTATCAGAAAATACTAAAAATATAGTTTTCTGTTTTTTGGTATATTTTATGAAATTTTTTTTAAAAATGATGTAATGATTGATAAAAATGAATCTATAGCCAAAAATAGATGATTTTATTATTTTCATGAATTTTAATGAATTTATATCAATTTTCAAACCTATAAATGACTTCCATATGTCCAAAATAGACATTAAGATTAAATCCATTAGTAAATAAGTTTTATTTACATTGAAAATATAATATTTAAAAATTTAATTCACATATAATTAATTAAAATTTTATAAAAATTCCAAATTATCAATAACTATGAGAAAAATACATGGTAATCTAATGTGTTTTTAATTTCCACAACCTATAATTCCATGGTCTAAATTTAAAAAGTATTAATAAAATCCTATTATTTAATTATAATTTCCCCAGGGTCCCCTTCCTCTCTAATAAAATTCTAATATCTTTAAATATATAGTCATTTTACCTCCCATAGTGTCCCTTGAGTGTTTCTATATAGTGTTATGGTTCCATCCACATGTTTCAGGAAGAAATTATTCTTGCTAAGGGAAATCTCCTCCTATTGTTTTTCCATTAAAATACCTATTCTATGTCACGTGTTCTAAATGTTGAAAGAAATTATTTTCATGAACTTTTTATTACCCCATTAGCTCAAAAATAGTGTGTTAGTAATGGGATAACTCAATTCTCTATCATTATTCCCACCACTTTATCCAAATTATATACTCAAAATAATTCCAAAATATTTCATTAATTTCCATTTATTACAGGAAATATATTATATTTTAAATACCCAATCCTATTTATTTTTATTATTTATTAACATATATTTAAGAATAAATTATTATTAGTTATTTCCATATGTGAAAGAAACATTTATTTTTCATGATTCTAAGAATATTTAATGCTCATTTCATTATGCAAAAAAGAACATAATTAAATTTACATGAAATACCTTAATTATTTCCCAATAGTTGTTAATGGAATGTTTTCTTATAATATATGTAAAACACCTGAATTCATACATATGATGGGTGTGTATTGACAGTTATATAATTCACTATTTATGGAATTAATCTCTATAGGATATTTGTTTTAATATACACTGATGAGTTACCATGTCAAGTATGTTTTATGAAACATCAGTGATAATCTATTATGATATGTCTATGAATTTACTATTTTTATATTTTAGACACATTTCCATGTTATTATTCATGATAATTAAATCTTTTATGGATCATGTTATAATTATCAGACCTGATTGTAATTCCTCTTGATCACGTGATAAATATTTTTTTCTTTATTCCCTTAATGTGATTTATGTTATTCACTTTATTTTGATGTATGTCCCTAGGATATGTGATGCTATAAAAGCAACCTAGAATTACTCTATAAAGAGTAATTTTATATTTATTATAGGAATTATTTTCTTTTCCAATTATTAAGTTCCTAATTTCCATGAAACCAATCCTTAAATTATCCTATACGTTATTAAATGTTTTACAATTAAATGAATGATTTATATATTAGTAGGTCACAATGACATAGATGGTATTAAAGGATGGTTTAATTATTAATGGAAATTATGTCCAGAAATTTTTAAAACAACCCAAGAGATGACTTTTATATATAGGATAACTTCATGGTATTTTGGGGAATTATAAAGAGAGTGGTTTACATAAAATAAAATCCCTATCGAGACACAAAAAGTTGATGAGGATCATGAAAAATCATACCTAGGGGTAATAAACCCAAAAAGTTAGCATTAGTTAATAATATGATCATCATATGGTTTATAAAAAATTACCCTTTCTACACACATGTTTGGACACTCCCATAGGACATGTTTGGTGAATCACCTTATTTTTATGATTGCAACATCCCAAATACTTCTTTAAAATGTGAATTTGTTTAAGCCTCAGATTAGTTCAATTATATAGAATTAAATAAGTGTTGTTTAATTCCATAATAAGTATTAGTGGTGTTCTAGGGGTTCTCGGAACTAAATTGGAGTAAAAGGAGTTTTCTGGGTATGTTGCACAGTTTGCATAAGGTTAGTGAAACCTGTGCGGAGCATCCATGGTAATCGTGAAACCTTAGACAGAGGATTTCACATATTTATCACACAATTAAGCTAATTGTGCAGAATTTATAGGTAATTGTGTGAACCAAACTCTCTTATATAGTAGCATGCACATGGTTTGCGCATGGTTTGTAATACTATGAAGGTAAACCATGCGGTCTAGTAGATGATGAGAAATTTATAAAAATTCATTTGGATATTTTAAACCTCAACTTGTGATTCTCCTCTATTCCACCACATACAACCCTAGTAATAATCTTGTATGACCTAATCTAGATAAGGGTGGTTCTCATTCGATTCTTGGCTATTTGGAGCGCTGCTGGTTGCGGATTGAAACCCCATGTATGTTTAACTCTACTCTTGATTCTATTTTATAGACTAAGGTTTATAGTTTCTTTAATCTTTTTCTGAATCCCTAAAACCCTGATTTTATAATGGAATATAGGTTGGGGATTTGAGGGGTGTTTGAATTGAAGTCCAAGATTGAAATTAATAGTTTGTTTATCATCATATCCAAGGTAGGTGGTCCACAATTATTATCCTGTAGTATTATTTTTGATTTTTTCATGAAGACTTGTGTTATTGTTTTTCCCAAATTGTGTTCTTGTCCCCATTGGAGGTTTTGGTAAAAATGGGTGTCTAAGAGACCAATTAAAACCCTCAAGATCCCTATGAGATGTGTAGAGTATGACTGGAAGAATTTTAGGTCCACCCATGGGGTGCATCGGTATTCCCAGACCCAGAGAGTGGTAGGTTCAAGTAAAGGATTGTTGAGTAATAATGTGGAACCCATGATGAACATGTTTTAATGGTTGATTAAGTTTAAAATTTAATGATGATTGTTTTTACTAGGGTGAAAAGGTCTTAATAGGTTGTTTTTCACGACACGAAACAGGAAAATTAGGTCGAATGAGATTACGTCGACTGTTTAATGAATTGTTGTTTATAATTCCTAAGATAATTAGTTAATATTAAATGGTGAACTTGTAATTTCATAATGTAATGGAAAATGGATTAATATGTTGAATGGGTTAATACATGGTAATTATGGGTTATTACAAAATGGTTGAATGTAATAAAGTTGGTTTTCTATGTGAGATATGAATTTTACTTAAAGTGTATAAGTAGGTAAATGCTTGAGAAATGATGAATGGTCTAAATGGGTAAATATATGGTAACTGATGAAATAGGATAAGGCATGGGGGTTGTTGAATATGCTTAATGGGTCATGGCACAATAATAAGAATTGGGATAAACAGCTAAGTAATATAAATAGAAAATGAGTTAATGGATGATGGAATATTATTAATTCCCATGTTTGGTATAATGTTATATGAATTCTATTTGTACTTATTGTGGTTGGTTGTGATATGGTATGAGTGTGGTGGGTTTAAGGACTAAGGATCCTCCTACTAGTTGGTTTTGGACTGATTATCTAACCCCACCCTGATATGTGTGGTGAATGGATATATAAGCATGTGAACATGGATGAGGTTTGGTATAAAGTATTGAGGCTCCTCTAACAGGTCGAGTTGGACTGATGCTCTAACTCCACCCACAATGCAGAAGTTAGGGAAAGGAAAAAATCTCTATTCCCATAACGGTTACATTCCACACAGACTAAGGAATCAAGGTGAGGACATCATGATTTTGTGATGTATTATCCCTACTGATATTGGGACTTGATTTATTTCCCATATGAATATTGATTTATTTTCTTATCCCCATATGTATATGATGTCTACGCCTAACCCTTAAAACAAAATATGAAAAGGGATTAAGTAATGAAGGTGGAATAAATGGTGAAAATGGTAATTAAATATAGAAAATGAGTAATTGTACTTGGTTATTTAATAGAACCCATTTTTTCCATTTTTATCTTACCTTTTAATTCATACTTGCATGCAATATCTTTTTGATTGGATATTTTCTATACACCTTTGGTGGTGGAATACGAATTTAAACTCACACCCATCTTGGGCCACCGTTGGGTACCTAAGCAGACTTCATTGTTGCAGGTCAGGGAAACAGAAAAATGCCTTATGTGAGGTTGTTGAGTTGGGATTGGGTTATGAATGTATAAGGGTATAGACATGGAGTTAGGACCCTCTTGGGGTTTTGGTCATTCATCTTTATTTTGGGTTTTATTCACTTGTGACACTACTAGTATGGTATGGCATGGTTGTATTTTATTTGTGGTTTGTACCCATTTGAGAGATGTTTGGATTTCATGTTTATTAGTTGTTTCATTTATTTTCATTATTTATGTTCTGTTCTGTTGTGTATTACTCTAGTAAAGAGGGTATTGTCTCCTCACATGGGTTATTAAACCCTCGCCACTGGTTGGAAACTTCTGGCATATGGGGAGGTGCGTTTGAGGTCATGTTATAACCCATCTAATGGAACTAGTTTAGTGGCACCCAAGTCATGGATGTTATAAAGTAGTATCAGAGGGGTTTCTTTTCTCTTTCTTTTGTATTACTATTTGGGAAGGGTATATTGGAGGCTAGGAAGTGTCAGGACTTAGTAATTAGCTATTTCTTGTGAGAGTCTAACCCATGTATGGTGTAATACCCAAGTTACCTAGGGAGATAGTTGTTGTTTTTGATTTGTGTTGTTAGAGTAGAATGATTTTTCACCCTTTGGTGATGCATATGTTGTGTTATGTGACTAATTTGTGACATTTTACTCATGTATAGAATGGAATGAGGTTGTTCATTCATGTTTCATTTTAGTCACATTAGGATAAAGGTATCATGAATCATGATAGGCACCCACGTGATGGGTGTTTGGGGCATAGAGAGTGGAATACATTTCTTTTCCTTGATTTCTTTTAAAAAAAATTATGTCTAATAATGGTAATTCATGTGGGTAAATAAAAATAATACAAATGAATAGTTTAGGAATAACGTGTGTACAAAACATTATGAGTGGGATAAAATTTTGGGTTTTGATAAATTGTAAAGGCTGATTGGTGTCTTGAAGAGAACGATTTCGTAGGGACAGTAAAATGGGTAATGAATTTTTCCTAATGAAATGTGTAAATGAGTTAAAATGATGATTATAACAAGTTGTGAAAGTGGAAATGATAGATAAAGGGGAGTTTTATGAATGACCTGTGATCAGGTAAATTAGTTACCCCATGTTTTCCATGACCCACGATAGGTATGATAGAGGGAAGTGCTCTACGTGTGATGATGACTATTGGGTTAGAGTATGAAAAAATGGGTTCTTAAGGTTAATGGTATATGATCTTTTCCAAATGCGGTTTAAACATATCAATCATTCGTCAGAGTGTTTTTTTGGGAGAATTTTTTGGATTATGGTCATGAATATAGTGAGGATTTATGAAACATTGGTTGAATGGGAGTTTAAATTGAATATTCTTGAGTTCAAAAACAGTTAAGTTAATTATAAAAAAGTTGTGTGAGGATGAAACAATTGGGAGAACCGGGTAGTGGGTATTCCATGTGTTGTCGATTTGACTCATGTCGGGTTGGGTTTTTGGTAGTGACAGTTTCCTATTTTGATTCATTGGAGTGGGATTGTAAGACCCTACTGGTTATTATATGTCATAGTATATGTGTTTAGAGAACCCTTGGTAGGGCTGTGGCCTTTGATTCGCGAGGTGTTGTTTGGATATGTGAGTTTGGATACTCTAATGGGTAATGATCGTATGGAGTTCATGATGGACCTTAATTATGGTTCATATTTTATGGTTATGTTATGATTAAGGTTCTTGGAGAGTTGTGTTTTGGATTCTAGAGAGGAGGTCTGGCTCGTAGTGTCGATGTACAGGTACAGTTACCTTGGGTGTGTAACCTAGAGTAAGTGGTCGTTTCGTACACTAGGCATAGTGTTTATAGTAATGAGGGTGAGAGTTCCATTCCTAAATGTGTCTTTGTTATTAACTTAATGTGTGTGTTTTGGGAATATTAATGATGAATTTATCTTGTTGTGACTCATGTTTAGGGATTTGGTATCATTCAAACCTCAAGGTGAACTAAGAGAGAGGTCAGATGGGGTTCCAGGTACTTTTGGGTGTGTGTCACATAGTTGGATGCCTTGCACCTTGTCACTGGGACACAAATAGTGTTACTCAGTGAAGGTTCATCATAGAGGGATAAGTTTAAGAATGATGGTTAGTGTTGTGACTCGAGTTGTTGTTACGTGTTGACAGTTTCAGGTAAATCAAGGAAGACCTTGTAGGAGGCTAGCCTAATGATATAGTTTCAATGGAATGGTAAGCATGTTATATTATTCAAAGGTGGAACTGATATATAATGAATACCATTAGGTTTTTTTAGGTGCTATGACTATGCCCTAGTTTTCTTATAGAGGAATATTAATTCTTATGGTAGGGTGTATGGTTTGTTTTGAAATGTTGTATCATATGAATTCCTGGCCAATTTATTTAGATGAAGATGAATATATTTATTGATATTATTTTCAAGTGGAAGAGACATGGGTGATTGAAGAGTGGTTAAATTATTTTTTTGATAGTGATGTTGAGGAGTGGGTGCTCATCTAGTAGAGTTTGTTTTTATGAATGGTTTTGTTGTTGGGTGAGTTGTAGAGGATGCCTCTACACTGATGAAGCTAACTAACAAAGATGCAAGCTCAGGTGAGTAATTTGGCGTTGTTTTAGGATCAAGTAAATGTAAGATTGCAAAAGACTATTGTGTTTAGGTTGATTAACTCTCAGGAACACACAAAAAAATTTGAGTATTCTGGTGAAAGTAGTTCCATAAGAAATATTGGTTCACAGCTGCTTGGTGCTTTGTCATGGAGTGGTGGTGGTTAAGTGCTGACGAGATGTGTGTGTCAGGGAAACATTAGATTGTTGGAAGGTCATGGTATCTCATAGTGGGAGGTGACACCAACATTAGATATGTTTTTGGTGGTATTATTAGACAAATTCTTATCATGCCTCAACTAGTGTCAATCATTCCCATCATCATGACATTGTCCTTGGTATATTGAAAACATCTAGCTTTATTCCAAGAGACTAGAAGCTGTTTTTTTGAATGATTAAATCACGGGTTTTTCCACGCACGGAGTAGCATATGGGATCTGCATAGTGGAATATGCAGCATTAAAGGTTTTCATGTAAGGTCATTGATATGGAATGAGGGTCAAAGGACATTATGGGTGTCGTTCACAGAAGCTGGGAACGGGCGGAGGGTGATGTTTGTTTTATTGTTCTATGTAAAGATGGACAACCATGTATATGTTTTGGGGTTTGCCTTTTGATTAAGATTAAGTCGTGTGTTTATAATCCCTTGTAGAGAGAAAGTGTAACAACAATCCTAAGGTAGGGAGTGATAAATCAATCATAAATATGGGAAGGAGAATGTTGAGTTTATGTAGAGACACTAGGATACCAATGAGGAACCTTTGGGGAACATGTTGGCTTCCCCAGAGAGTCCATGTGGGACTTGTATGGGGAGAAATATGAATGAAGTGTTGGATTTAGGCTCAGGGTGGTTCCAAATAAAGTTGATATGTCTGTGTTGAAGACGTCGAGGGGAAGGTAAGATATGATAACTATTTGTAATAGGAGAGGTTGGTTTCTATAACTCCAATAAAATAGAGGTAGAATCAGGTATGTGCCTTGGGGGTGTTATTTTAATTTCATGAAATTGAGGGCATCATGGCCATGTGATGTGGTTTCATGCCAATGCTGAAGCTAAACGACCTAGGATGAGTCACTCAGGGATAACTCGACTTGGCTAAGAGTTGAGGAAAGATGTGGAAAGTTTCAAACATACTTCAGTGGATGTTGGTGGGTGTGGATTGCAATTAAAATTTCAGAATATGTTTAGATGAAAACCTGTCTTTATTTAGTTAGTGTATGAATGGTAGGAGCACTTTTGTAGGGAATGTTGATGGGGGCAGTGGAGCTCGATGAGGGTTAGGAGGGTAGTGATGTCATGAGGGAAGTATTCTTCAGAGGTCGGAGAATGAACTTGGAATGCGTGTTGGATGGTAGTGATAGGATTCAAGATATCAAGTGCTTGGGGTAGTGTTCCATCAATGGATTATGGGTGTTCTAGGATAGGATAGTTGGGGGTTGTCCGACATAAAATGGAAAACATAAAAGGGTGTGGTGAGAGTAACCCACATTTGGTATGATGTTGTAGTAAAAAGTACCATTAGAAAATAAAGTCATATTTAAGTGAGGTCATGTTGATCTAAGTCATCAAATTTATAATGTGGAAATTTCCTTCTAAGTGGTTTAAACAACAATGCTAGATAACAATAAAGGGTAATGTCTATATGGATGTTCGGGCATAGAGTGAAGGAACACTCTAGGTATGTTTTGAAGTTTGAGTTGAGATTCTGATGGTCTTTTGTCAATAATGGGGTGCTAAATAACAGGTGATGGTATAAGGAACCATAATGAGAATGTAGTTGGTTGATGGTGTGATCAAAGCTTCATGTTGGATGGACTCGAGTGAGCATCCTTTAGGTAAGATATCCTTGGAAGCAAGCATTTTAATAGGTTTGGTCGGTTTGTTCCAGATAGATTTGGTTAATTTTTGGTGTATGGTTAAGGTAATGGGATCATTACGACATGATTTGTAGACCTACATAAGTTGGGAAATTGGGTTGGATGGATCATGTATTTTTCCTTTGGGTGATATCAGGTTTTGGTCAACATTAATGTATAGAAGCCGAGTAAAATGGTGCCAAGTGATTCTCGTCTTGATTTGCAAAGAGGATCAGATTGATGTGATTTTTATCCATTCCTACACAATGATATAATGATGCGTGGGATGTCTCCATGTGCTGTGAATTAGGCAGCATTACATAAGTATTTTTTCCTATGAAGTTCTAGTGGTGGATGAATGGTTGAAGTTAGTATACCCTTTTAGGAGAATCTAGTTTGTGGTGTGGGTTGTGGTTAGGAAGCCTTATGGGGAAAGATCATACATGTGGTTAGAATGTAGTAATATAATTACAATTTTCAGTGAGAAACATAGATAAGGTTAATGGAAATGCAACCCTAGTGGACTGAACTATTTGTTATAGAACCTCAATGATGGTTAAGAATACAGCTCAAGGGTGAGCCGTTATATGGTCAGAAGGTTGTAAGATCCATGATTCTTCTTTAAGGTGTGCCTTTGTTGAAAAATTAGTATAATTACCATATTTTTAATTAAATAAGTATTTCAAAATTCCATTATAAGGCTTGAGGGTGTTCCAGGGGTTCAAGTACAAAAGATGAGGGAAAAACAGTTTTCTGGGAATGTTGCATGGTTTGCGCACGGTTAGTGAAAACCATGCTGATCATCCCAGGTAACCATGGAACCTTGGACATAGTATTTCACATAGATAACACATGGTTAATCAAACCATGAATAATTCCTAGGAATCCAGGTGAAGCAACATCTCTCAGACAATATCAAGCACATGGTTTGTGCACGGTTTGGCAAACAGTGCATGTAAAATATGCATCCAAGTAAAGTTGATAAATTTTCAAAAAGTCAATTACAGGATTTTAAACCGAAACTCATAATGCTCTTTAATTTTACCTCATGAAACCATATTTAAGATCATTAACGAACTAGGCTTCCTGAGGCTGGTTCTCCTTCGATTATTGGCCATTTGGAGTGCTGATGGTTGTGGATTGAAGCCCCGAGTATGTTTAACACTCCTCTTTCTTCTTTTTTATAGATTAAGGTCTGAATTTCCTTTAATATTCTTCTAAATCCCAAAAACCATATTTTTATAGTGTAATCTAAGTTTTTTGCTTCAAGTTCTATTGGAATCTGGGTCCAAGATTATGATTAAGAGTTCATTCATCATCAGATTCCATATTGGTGGTCTACAAGTATTACCCTATAGTTTTATTTTAGATTTTTTTCTTGAAACCTTGTGTTCTTATTTTTATATAATTGTGTTCATGGACCCATTTGAGGGTTTGGTAAATAAGGGTGTTTAAGTGACTAATTAAAACCATCATGATCCCCATTGGATGAGTAGAGGATTTCTAGAATAATTTGAGGGCCACCCATGGGGTGCACCGACATTCCTAAACATAGAGTGTGGTAGGGTCATGTGGGTTGACGAGTAATAATGTAGAACCCATGAAGAACATGTTTTAATGGTTAATTAAGTTTAAAATATAATGATAATAGTTTTTTCTAGGGTGATAAGGGAATAAGGTTTTGTTTGGCATGACATAAAACATGAAAATTGGGTAGAATGAGATTATGTCGACTGTTTTAAAAATTGATGTTTGAAATTCATAATAGTATTAGTGAAAATTAAATGGTGAAATTTTAATTGGATAATTTAATATAAAATGGGTGAATATGTTTAATGGGGTTATACATTAGAATTATGGGGTATCCCAAAAGGTATGAATGTAATAAAGGGGTTGTGCTATGTGAGAAAAATATTTTTACTTGAAGTGCATTGGTAGTTAAGTACATGTGAAGTGACGAATGAGATAAATGGGTTAATATAAGGTAAGTGATGAAAGAGGATAAGGTATGGGGGTTATTTAATACACTTAATGGTTTAAGGAATGAGAATGAGAATTGGGTTAAATAACTGAGTAATGTAAATGGAAAATTAGTTAATGGATGATGGAATAATATTAATTCCCATATCGGGTATGGTGAGATATTATTTTTATTTGTAATGATTGAATTGGGTTGTGATATGGTATTGGTATGGTGGTATTAAGGACTAAGTCTCCTCCCACAGTTCAGTTTTGGACTGATTCTATAACCCCACCTTGATATGGGTGGTGAATGGATATATACACATGTGCACATGGATTGAGTTGTGGGATAAAGTATTGAGGCTCCCGCAACATGTATAGTTGTACAGATACTGTAACTCCACCCATAGTGCATGGGTAAGGGAAGGGGACAAAGTTCTATTCCCCTATCAATTTCATTCCTCCTAGACAGAGGCATCAAGGTAAGGACATTGTGATGTATTATCCCTAGTGAGATAGGGACTTAATTTAATTTCATTGTGCATAGTGATTAATTTCATTATACCCCTGTGTTATTTATTCTCCTAAACCTAAGAACACATTACTAAAAGGGATTATGTAATGAAGATGGAATAAATGATGAAAATGTTAATTAAAGATAGAAAAGGAGTATGTGTACTTGGTTATTTAATGGCACCAAAGTTATTATTTTATTTATTTTACCTTTTACTTCATATTTTTATGCACTATCTATTATATTAGATATTTTTTAGACACCATTGATGGTGACATACTAAGTTATAATCACACCATGTTCTGGCTGCTGTTGGGTACCCAAGAAGATTTCATTATTGCGGGTTTGAGGAAAGTAAAAGGTCCTATGCAAGGATGTTGAGTTGGTCTTGGGTTATGCATAGATGTTGTCCTTGAAATGGAGTCCACAACCACTTAGGGTTTTTGTATTTCATCATTATTTTGTGTTTTATTCAATTTTTACACTACTAGTATGGCATCAGATGGTTGTATTTTATTTGAGGTTTCTACCAGCTTAAGAGATGTTTGGATTGCATTTTTTTTGTTTTATTTTGTTTTCATTATTTATATTGTGTTATATTGTATATTACTATAGTAAAGAGGGTATATTATCATCATGTGTCATATTAGAACCTCGACGCTAGTTGGAAACCTCTTTCATATGGGGTGGCGCGCTTAAGGACATGTGATGACCATGATCAAGGCATCGATTTAGTGGCACCTAAGTCAGGGACAATACAATAATAAATTATAAAGGATAAAAAATACATAAAAATTATTATCTGAAACTAAATAAAAACATCTATTAATTATGTTATTTTAAAATATATATATCTAGGACATGAAATCCATTTATAATTATAAGATTGAAAAAATTCTCACCATTCTTATGAAAATTTTCTTATTTAGAAAAATGGTGTGAATTAAGAGGAACCATGAAAATGCTGAGTTCAATGGATGATATTCTCACAACCATTCAAATATGATGAAAATAGAAAAGTAAATTCATGAGGATGATGAATTGAATTTATTAGGTTATGAATAATTACATAAACCACGAAGAGTTACCATATTTAACTCAAAGGGAAATCATGTATTTGAGCAAATTATGAATCAATTACCACCTTATATATGTGGATTTTTTATTCAATTTACATCAGAAAAATTGATTACCTCAATTTAAAAGATATTTTCTATAATATTTTGTTTATAGAAATAGAAAGTCACATTGTCTGTATACCTATTAAAAGGAGGGAGTGATCAGTCATGGACACTGATTATGAACCAAAATTTAAAAGGGTATATTAATGATATTAAATGGGATGAGTTTATGTGAATATTTTTTAATAAATATTTTACTCATTTGATTAGAAAAATATGTAGAAGTAATTATTACATAAGAAGAAAACATTATACGAATTGTTGGGAATCTTAGAAATAATTTTTTCAAGATATTCTCGACACACATCCATATTTTTTATGGATTATAAGGGAATTTATGATGTGCTCTATTATAGTCTGTGACTCTATATGCGGAGGAAGCATGAAAATTGAAACTGTGAATATATTGAGGACATAGGGTGGATTTCAATGAAGGTTTAAATGGATGTTGGTTAGATGTAGTATACACATAGAATGAATTAAAATAATAAGGGTATATATGTAATTTTAGTGAAGAATTTTTCTCATAGAAGAGAAATAATGAAACTATTACTTCCCATGTGTAAAAAATGTAAGAATAAATATTTAGGATACTTCTTGTATGGATGTTTATTGTTTTAGAAGTGCACAAGAGATATCCATACATCTTAGAAATATCTTGGTCAGGTGAATCCTTAGTATCATAATGAAAATGATAATGGGATGATGATATAAGAAGAACATATTGTTAAATGAATATAGTGTGGAAAAGGTTGGAAATTTTCAAATAAATGTCCAAATAAAAATATATTTGAGGTTAACCCCCCTCAAAATCGATATAGACCAAGGGGGAAATGTCATTCTATCGAAATAATGACAGAAAAGTAGAGGATTCAAATGATGTAGTGGTAAGTGCACACATGGTGCTCCAAAAAATAGAAAGTAGTTTTTTTAAATATGGTTCTACAGAATAAATTATTTCAACAAAGTTTATAACGAGTGTTTTTTTAAGAAGGTGGTGACATGAATTGGTTTCCCAGTTTATGTCCCCAAAGGAATTTATTAAAAACAAAAGGTGACAATACAATCTCTAGGTGTAAATAGCTTACAACAGCAGAGAGTTAAAGGGATAACAAGTAAAAAAGGCCAATAAAACCAAAATCAATATTTGAAGCACATGTGGTCACCAGAGAAGTAGAAGAGACTTCCTTCAAACATTGGGTTGATTATCCAGGTCCAGCCTTCACTTTCTCCAAGTCTGAAACTTCATGA
Organism: Viscum album; assembly: GCA_963277665.1. Taxonomy (NCBI): domain Eukaryota; kingdom Viridiplantae; phylum Streptophyta; class Magnoliopsida; order Santalales; family Viscaceae; genus Viscum; species Viscum album. The sequence continues at coordinate 1,559,196,346 of OY728158.1, forward strand.
GGATGGTCAAAATTTGAGAGGAAAAGCATTGCATCATATCAATGCCTAAAGCTCCATCATCAGTAGCATGATAGGCATGGTCGCTGTTCTCCTTGAGTCTTGTGTGATGAAATTGTAGGAAATGAGAATTCAGCAGGGATTCAATTACTCTAGTGATTTTGTTGACCCATTCCATTCTGTCTGCATCATTTTCAGCCTTTGAAATATGAACACCAAGATTTCGATGAACACCAGAGCATTCAATACACAACGAAATTCCAAGATTTAAAGATGCCCAGTCAGGATCAGGGGAGCTGCACTCCACACAATGATCATTTCCAGAAATTTCTCAGAGAGTCTTAGTAACAAACTCTGCTTAGTAATCAAATAATGAAATGTTTATCGAAACTACAATATTAACATTTCTGATTATAATCTCATAAAAAATCTATTAGTCCTTCCCAGGGTGGAATTAGAAACAATACATGGGATAGATTTCCTTTAAAATTATAATACTATGGTCAATTATAGATGAAATTTTTTTTAGTGTTCATGAATATGAAATATAGTGTTATTTCCAAAGGAGTGATATCCCATCCTAAAATATACCTCAAAGAACATCCAATAGAATTTTTATAGAGATAATAAATTAAGATGGGGGGGGGGAACTAAAATGTAAAATATGTATTTAATAATCAAGAATAAATTGATGTATTTCATTAGAAGATTCATGGACCTTCCCAAAAAAGAGAGGTTGAGTTTATAATTGAACTCGTACTAAGATCTTGGCTAATATAGAAGACCCCATAAATATTTAATATGGTATGTTTGAGGAATTAAAGAAGACACTTAAAGAAATTTTAGTTTAGTGTTTTATTCAACCAAGTGTGTCTCCATAGGTTAAAAGTTTTTTCATTATGAAAAAATATGGATCGATGTAGCTAGAGGTTGACTATATATTTATTAATTCCATCAGATTAAATATATAATACCCTATCATTAGGATTGATGATTTATTTTACTACCTTCATAGGGCTCAGCCCTACTCCAAGAATGACATCTTTTTGTTGTATCATCAATTCAGTGTGGAGAAATAATATATCACAATGACTTATTTATGAAAAGATTTTGAGATTTCAAATTTTTTTAACGCCCTTTGGCTTGACTAATGCTTCATCTATATATATGTATTTTATAAAAATATTCTAAATGGAATCCTTTGAATTTTTTCATCATTTTTGATGATGATATTATATATTTAAAAAGTATAAATAAGAATGATAATAAAGTATGGGTTATATTATACACCATGTGGAAGGGTATTTGTTTGGAAAATTAATTAAATTTGAGATTTTTTTAAAAAAGGTTATACACTTTGGTAACATTATGACCAGTGAAGGAATACCATTTGGTCCAAAAATGAAAAATACAGCATAGGAGTGGCTATGCATAATAAAAGTAAGTGAGATTTTTAGTTTATATTTTCTATAAGACTACTATTGAAGGATTATAAAAAATATTTCATGTATTTAAAATACAATAACATTATAAAATCAAATAAGAGATAAGTTAATTTTGATATAGTAGTGTGATTAATGATCTAATAAACTAGCGATGGAGATTTTTAGTGATCCTTTTAAAACCAAAACAACTTTTGGATATGGATTTTTATTCATAGTGATAAATCTCTAAATGTGATTGAATGTGTCCTCAGGAGTAATGAATAGGTGATCAGCTATACATTATGAATATTAATGTCTCATTAGTATAATTATCCAACTCTTTTACTTTTGTTATCTATAGTGTTTTCTTCTCTGAAGATATGGAGTGAATATCATTTAGTGGGAAATATGACATGTAAGTAGAGAAAAAAATATTTAATTATATATTCACAAAAAATAACTGAACATGAGAAAAATGAGATGGTTTAGGCTCTTAAAGACTATGATTATTAACTATATTATCACCCAAGAATAGAAAAAATTTATATATACATTAATTAAGAAATTTCATTGTGTTCTTTTAATGATGTGGATTAAATGATATCCATTAATCAAGGACCTAGTAAGGTTGGACTTCAGAATCCTAATATAAATAACAAAATTAATGTTGTCCAAAATATTTTACCTACCTTAATTAATAGAGAATATATATAAATCACTAATTGATGATCATTTATGAAAAAATTAGGTAGAGTCCATAAAAATTTTGAAGTTTCGGATATTAAATTTTGATTAAGCAGGTGTACTGAAATTATGTAAAATTCTATGTATTTGACCTATATCCACAAAAAATAATGATATTATAGACTCAAATTGTTTCTCTATATTCTTCATAAATCCCAAAATAACTAAAATTTTTAGGAACCTTTTTAATGGTTATTGGTGGGAAAATATAAGTGAATACGTTTCTAATGATTTTTCTAGTTATTGGAATGTCAATATGTGAAGGTACAATTAAAAAATCATAAAGGTGAATTATGACTACTTTCGATAACTATACATATTTGGGAAAATATAACTATTTAATTTTTCACTATTCTGCCTAACACATCCAAGAGAAACCTTTTTATATGTGTAATGGTTTATATATTTGAAAATTATTATTATTTATTCTATAAGATAGGATTTCTCCATGGAATATCTATCTCAAATATATATTCCAAAATTATTGAGACTTCAATGAGTAACATTAAAAATTTATTATGACTAAGAACCAATATCTACTTATATTTTATGTAGGAGGATTAAAAAGGATTTAAATATAGAATCAATACACAACACAAACTAGAATCCTCCATGTGAGGGTATTTCTGAGAGGACAATTCAAATATTAGATGACATGGTAAGGAGAATCTCACTTGAGATTTAGGGTATTTTGGACCAACATATTCTACTTGTTTAATTTTTATATAGAAATATTTTGAACTTAATTATTAAAATTGAATGTTTTGTATATCTCTATGGAAAATTCATTGAATTTAAACTAGATGGGATGATGTTATAGAAGAAAAATAGTTGGGACCAGATATTGTAATGTAGAATATAGAAAATATATAGGTGATTTAGAAACACATTAAAGAGTCTCTTAGTTGAATTCGAATTCGTTTTTAAGACTAATGGGTAAATATATGATTTATTTTTTGTGTTATTTTTAAAGATATCAATGTTTAAAGGAGTTTTAAGATTTATAAATAATGAAAAACTAATACTAATACAAAATATAACATTATATATTTTAGAGAACATGAGAGTGGTTAATTTTTAGTTTTCATTACCTATGAATCTCCATAATTCCCATTATTTCTTCCATGTGTCTCTATTGATAATTTATATGTCTGAACCAAAACATATAGTAAATATTATTGGTGTGGAATTGGAACTTGAATTATAATATGAATAGTAACTGATCCATATTATTGAAAAAATAAAAAAATTGAAATAAAAAATATTAATTTTGAATGTGCTTTGGGAAAATTAAAACTTTTAAATAGCTAAGTGGGAATATGACGACGTGATGAAGGAAAAATATCCTAAATTTTGAGGTATTGAAAAAATTTTGAGGTAAAAATATCATATGGGGGGGAGAATGTAATGACCTAAAATATCAATTTATGATTAATAAGAGAAATAATTTTTTATGATGACAATTTTATTATATTTCCCAATGGAAGTACATAATAGACTTTTATGAGAATAAAATCACATTTCATGTAATTGAATAGATAAATCTAGTGAAATATAGTATATATAAATTTAAACAAAATAATAGTGAAAACAAAGTTGTATAATCCACAAGATCTGACTCTTTTAATCTGATTACACATTTCATCACAACTATTAAGAGAGAAAGAAACATATAAAATATAATAAACATTATCAAAGGAATTATAAACACCATTGGGTATTAAGTATTATACATTAATTTTTGTAGGTATATATATATGTGATGTAATCAGAAATGTGACTATAAGGATATGGACATCATATAACTATTTTGTGACCAGTGGTTAATATAACCAATGTTCAATATAACCATTAATCATTATGACTATTGGTAATATTTTTACAGATAGAATTTCTGTTTATAAAGGGTAATTTAAAAAAAGATAATTGATATAGATGGGGGAACTGATAGTGTCAACTAGTAAGATAGTACCATTTAAAGCCAACTTATCAAAATAAGGTAAGGATATTACACTACTAGTGTTTCCCTTTACCAATACCAAGTAGATCTTAAATGTGTATGGATCAAATAGAATTCACTACAAAAAAGTGAAAGTTAGTAGAAATTACAACTATGTCATTATTTTCCAAGACACCCCATGAAGCTTCCACTAATGTAAACTATTTTATTAAGGTTTATATTGGATTAATAAGGGGTTATGTTTATATAATATAGCATAGTAAAATTGTAATATCCATTATATAAATGTAATATTTTTTATTCAATCCCAATTTTAGTATTATTTTATCTAATATAATGCAAAAAATATAAGATGAATTTTTTGAATAAATTCTTGAATAAAAATAAAAATAATTATATTTTCATATATTATGTACACTTTTATAATGAATTGAAGTATTCTAATAATAATTACTTATAATAAATAATATTATAATTTTTTTTAATATAACTTGTAATATAAGTTTATAAATTCCATGGATATTTTTATATATTTTGAAATGTTGGTTATATCATAATGATTATTATTTTAAATAAATATTTTTTTATATAAAAGTTAAAATTATCAAAATTATATATATATATATATATTAATAAGAAACATTACATTTTAAATAAGCAAATAAAAATTAGTTTAGGATACTATTTTCATATTTTTATAATTTTTTTTTCATAGGGAATACTAAAAATGATGTTTTGGGTTTTTGGCATGTTTTAGGACTTCATAAATTTTTAATAATGATGTAATAATGGATAAAACAGAATCCAAGACCAAGAAATTTTTATTTTATTAATTTAATTTATTTTAATGGATTTGAATAAATTTCTATACCTAGATGTGACTTCCCAATATCTAAACTAGTGATTATGATTTTAAAAATAATATTGTGAATAAAATTACTTTTCTATATTAAAACTAATAATTCAAATTAGAATTCAATTATAATCAATTAAAATATTTTTTAACATTACATAAATTTAAAAAGCATCGTAAAATTATGTGGTTATGATAATTTATTTTTATTTCCCACAACCTAGAGTTCCATGGTCCATTTTTAAAAATTATCAATCAGTTACACATCATTTAATATAAATACCCACCAATTATTTGATTCATCTCCACAAAAAAACCCTTTATCTATTATGTTATGAATATATAACATCCTACAGAGTCCCTTAAAGGTATCCTTATATTATTAATTTCCCATTCTGATTTTTTAAGTAGAAACTCCTCATGGAATGAAAAAGTTAATCTTATTCATTTTACATTGAAGTCCCTTTTTGTGGTCTATATTTTTAATTTTATATTGTATTATATTCATGATTTTTTATTATTATATTATGATCAAAATAGTGTTTTATCATTGGAAGGCCTTTTCCCCTCACCCTATTCCCTCTACATAATCCACATTGTATAATCATCATGTTGTGGAAATATTTTATGAATTTCTTATTTTACATGACATATTTGTTATTTTGATTCCTCAAACCTCTTCCTTTTCCTTGTTTATTCTTATAGGTTTTAAAAAAAATTATTTATTTTTATTTTCATGTATGAAACAAAAATTTTCTTTTCAGGTCTAAAAAATGATGCAATGCTCATTTATTTAAGGATGTACTAATTTAATGAGTTATACATGAAACCCATCCATTATTCCCCATGTATTATTAATGAAAAAGTTTAATATCAATTATGGGGACACATTAATTTATATATATAAACGGTATTCATCGATATCTCTCCCATTTATTGGGAAAAAGATTAATCTCAATAGAAGACCTATTTTACAATACGAAGGTGAATCATAATGTTAATTATGTTTTATGTCCCCTTGATGATAATTCTTACTGATATGATTATGAATATCTATGTTTTTTTTGTTTTATCCACATTTATATATAATTACTCATGATCATTATATAATATCTTTCTTTATTTTCAAACAGTCATTACCTATTTTTATTCCTTATGATCGTGTGTTACGTATTTCTTTTATTTATACCATTACTGGGATTTATGGTCACCCATTACGTTTAATGTATCACGATTGGATATGAGATGTAGTAAAAGTAATATATAATGAATTAATGATGTATCCTTTCATGTTTAATTGCATATTTTTTATTTTTTCGATGTTTTACATTCCTAATTACCAAGAAATTAAACATTAACATATCCTTTATATTTTTAAAATTTATACAATATAATTAATGTTTTATTTATTTAAGATGAGGAGTTCTATACATTGTAGAGGCTAGTGGAGACTAATCATATAGAGGGGATTTAAAATAAATTAATTGGTATGATTTATATATGAATTTCAAACAAGGGTTGTGTCTTTAAAAGTGTCAAAGTGAGATCCTTTATAGATTAAACAAAGGGGAAAATAATTTGAAAAGAATATTAGTTAAATGGTAAGAGTATAAGTTCATTTGAGGTTGGTTGGGAATTTTCAGCGATCCATAGAGGTATGAATATCCAAACTAATAAAGGTACTATAGAAGCTCAATGTTTCAAATTGAGTTAGAAAAATTCAAGAGAAAATAGAATACCAATTTTAGCACTAATTAATATTTATAAAATATTAATCCATTTTTTAATTTTTTTTATGAAAAATATAATATGGATCGTATTAATTTTTTTTAAATATGGATAATTTGAATTTGTAATCCATTTGATATAATTAAATTTATAAAAAATAGAAACCAAATTTCTAAATTTTATCATATAACGTGTTGAAAAAAATTTATTTTAATTATTTTTGTTTCAATCAATATGTCTTGTAATGATTATTTAACATTGTTTACCAAATAAATAAATTTAAATACATATAATTATATGATTTAACATCATATTTAGGTTTTAATTTAAAATAAATGAACCTACTTAAGAAAAATATTTATAAAAGTGTCACTCATTGATAAATAACAGTTTTATAACGATTAAAAATATTTTCCTTTATAAATATATGACTAAAAAAAATAAAATTTAACCCATAAAAAATTCAGAAATGATGATTAAAAATATCCAAATAGTTTTATAAGATTAATTATCTAAACGAGATAATAAATATTACTAAAATAAGCATGGATAAAAAAATATTTTAATAAAAAAGTATATTATATGCATAAAATGACATTATATTCTTTATAAAGTTTTATATGGTTTAAAAAAATGATTAATTATATTGATACTGACCAAACTAAAATTAATAATATAATTATAATGTTAAATAATTTTATTAACATATTTTTTTAGTTCAATGTTGTGTGCAAGATAAGATGCTCAAATAGTATTTAGTTATGGAAAATATGCTACAAAAATTCATGAATAATTACATAATTATCTATAAAAACATTTCAAAAGATATTCATAGAATTGTTAAAATATTTTCAATGAATTTAAAAAACATATAAGTGACTAAAAATCTAATCAAACTAGATTTGAAATATATTTTTCATGTATATTGACTACTATAATTAACATGCATATTGAAATATATGATGATATAATAAATATAAAAAATATTAAGGGATTCACTATAATCTATAAGAAATATACTTACTCAAAAATCATAACTATATTTGATCCAATAGGATTTAATGATGTATCTTTGGAAACTCATACAATAAAAGGATATTCATTCAAAACACTAAAAAAATATTTATAAAAAATAACTTTTCGTTACAAAAAACTGAACAATCATCAAAGAGAAGTCAATAGTATAATGAATAAATAAACATTATCTAAAACAATTAATGGAAGATAAACAATTCTTTTTATGTTTTAAATATTTTTAGATGTAATTTCCCAATAAAATCAAAAAAATCAAATTTTCAATGATTTATACATTATCTACAATATTTTAAACACATTTTGATATTTTTTTTATAATAATAAACCCCAAAAATGTTATTTTACTATTTTTACCTCATCTTAAAGATTCAAATTTCCATTTTGAATAACTCATAGAACATCACATATTATATATTCATTATGTGAAGTATAATTTCTCAAACCATTATTATCTTAATTATGTTTACTAACATCATCCAAAAAATTGATTAATTTTTTTTCCAATGAATTATTTTAATCAATAAAATCCATTCATTTTTCATTCTCCACATTATGTTTTGAAAATTCAAGATAAGCCTTCTTTAGAATTTCTACATAGAGGGACATATTTTTATTTTTATGAGAAACATTCTTATGATCCATACCCAATATTATGAAAATGTAAATTTTATTCAATATCATAATGATATTTATCACAAATTTCACTATTTTCTACAAAAGTAAGTTTTCTATTTTATGAATTAGAAGCTAAATTAGCAGTAACTTTAGAACATCAATTTTCATCCATTTTACCCATTAATTTTTTAATCACTCTTATAATATTCTAAAAAATTGTTTTATGAACATAATTTATATTTTCATAATGTACATTTATCATTTTTTTTCATAAAATCCCAATCACATATTTCCTTTTTTCATTCATATTCTTTATATGATTCAAAATAGACTGTACCACTCTAATAAAAATTTAAGTCCTTATTCTCCTTCTTTTTGTCCTTTATTTTTATATTTTTATATTTTTCATTAATCCACATTCATATTTGAATATCAAATGTTATTTTTTATGACTATTGTTTTATAGGATGATAATATATGTCAAGAAATGAATTGAATGTGTGATGATGTCCTCTGTGATTAGTGACTAATTATGGAATGAGAAAGAGGGGATGAATAAAATTGTTTATAATTCTTGTATATTTTTTTGAGATTTATGAAATTTAATTGAATGTCATGACTGGATAATTCTTCATGTATATGGATCATTTTTATATATTAATAAAATATAATTAGATGTAATTATTGGGACATTCTACATATCTTAATGTGATTATTTTAGAGGTTTTATAGTTTTTTAATAAATCTACTTATTTTACTAGGATATGTTCACATTGAATATTGAATTTTGGAAAATATGACCATGAAAAGATAATTTGTTTTTGCGTGAGGATAACTATGATGATTGATGACAAATTTTGATTCTCAAAGACATGCCTTAATTGCACTACGAGTGTCAAAATTTTCCACATCATTTATCATGGTGAATAACAAGAAAATATTTATTTTCATGAATTTAATTATGAACAAGGATATGAAAATTGAATTTTTTATAAGGAATTTAAAGACCATTTAACATGATATTTTTCATGTTGAGTCTACAAAGATCATGAAAATATTTATTTTTATAATTAAATCTTTAATCACTTACTAAAAAGTGTGAATAAAAATATGTTTTTCATGATTGGACAATATAGAACTGAAATGATACATCTAATGGTATTTATGATTAGAAATGTTTTGAGGATGTTCAATGAAGGTCATGAAATATTTCATTATTACATGTGAAGAACTACGATGATCATCAAAATATTTATTTTTATATGAAATTATTGACTCCCTAGAAAAAAGGAGGGAATGGATATATATTTTTCATGATGGATCATTTTGAAAAGGAATAAATATTTCATTATAATTATAAACATGGTAAATTATTATGATTTTTCACAAGGTCCTTAAGAAATTGTTTTCCAAGAATTAGACTACTAAGGACCACCTCAACCACACATGTGGAACCATTGGGTCAACTACATTGGATGAATTATTTAGGTCTAGTCTATGATAGTAGGAGGATGTTTAATTTAGCTAACATGGTGTGATTGTGCTAGTTATTAGATTACACTAGCTCATAGAACCCCCATTGGTTGGGGATTCTCTGAAATAAATAATTTCATGATTTTTAGAAAATAATATATCATATTAGAGTATATTTTTGATTCATAATACAATGATAAGTGTTCAAATTTTTATGAGTCATTTAGGTTGTGAAATAGTGTGCTCTACTGTAATGCATTTTTTTCACCATAAGATGAAGGTTGATTTTTTTAGTGGTTTTGGAAATTTTTTAGGGTGATTCACTATGGTGATAGTGGGAACAAAAAAATAGTCATTATTAAATATAATTCAAAATGAATCACACTGTAGATAATTTATTAGTACCGTGGAGGTTATAGGAACATATGAGAAGAAACACTCACATACACATCTGATGCTATGAACATGAAGAAAAATACTCATTTGAGAAACTTTTACATGTTAAATTTATTCATGAGAAATCTTAAATAACATAATTGATATATAATTTTTATAATTAAGAGCCTATATAGTGAGATTTAATATATATATTAGTAAATCCATATGAAGAATAAAGAGATCAAAATACTTTCATATATTTAAAAGAGATTAAAATACTGGTAGATCGATACTAATTTTATAGGAGAAACAAGGTACATGAATATTTGTATATCCATGTGGGAATGAACTCCTCCAAACTCCCTTAGGTATTTTTAATAAGGGTCATATATATAATACCTATGGGTATTAAAATATGAAATGCATAAGAATAAATTTGTTATTCATAACATATTTAATTAAGGAATTAAATGATATATTAATATATGAATAATGAGTCACTATATATATTAAGGTTCTTTTGAAAGAGTCTAGATTCAGAAGGAAGTGTTTATCATTAATGGTAGGTGGAAGCTACAGAATAGATTTAAATATAGTGATTTATATGGATCTTAACATTGAGTATAATACTTACTGTGAAGTTTCTAGGAACCTCACTATTATATAGTGAATATAAATTAATAGAGATTTAAAAAGAAGAATTAGTGTTTTAAAACTGTAAGAAAAAAGAGAAAATTTTATTATGTCATGACATGACCTAATATGGGAGATCGAGACATAACTACCCCAAACCCACATCTGTTGTCCAGTGGGTGGTGATAAGCACTGAAGGAACAACTAAACTCAAGGAGGTATTTTCCTAAGTACCTGTACACACAGACACAACCAACTCAATGAAAGATGGGAGAGAGAAACAAATAAAAGAGGAAACACTATTATAAATTAAACCAAGCATTCATGGACCACTAAGTGGGAAAAAAGTATTGAAGTATAAATTGAAAAAATTGGTAAAATTCATTCCCAATTAGAAATGTGTCCCAACCTAAAAAAAACTGGAAAAGAATTATAAAATAAGAGATCCCATGTCCTGTATCCCAAGATATGACCACCATACACAGTCAAATCACCATATATCACTATGCTCATTTGATGTCATGATCAACATATCCTCCATCTGTAAAAGGAAAAACATGTGTTGGGTGAATCCCATGAATTTGTGTGTATATACATACCCCCATAGAATTCCCTGAAAAGCGTGAAGGGGGAGTATTAATAGATACAACTGAAGAGGTAATCAAGAGATAGAACACGGTATCGTAATAGAGTACAACTCAACCCAAAAATTGAGTGCATGTAAGTCATCCAAACACAAGGATCCCGAAACAGTGATAATATAAACATCTCATCGAGTCTTCGATACCTATATCAAGAGAGTAGACTCATATAACCACGGGAAGCTGGAAATGTAAAGCACAGGGCATACCCCACATGTCTTTGCCTCTCTTGTAAGGAGAGTAACCAATAAAAACGTAGTGGGTATCGAGGAAGGATATATATATATATATATATATATATATATATTCTCAGTCAAATAATTGAAAATTAGGGAGTAAGGGGATCTCCATATCAAATCCCATCCCATGAAGAAGAGTATCCAACCATTCCAAGAGAATTTCCATCACTAGTGACTATCATCTAACACATCTTCCTTGAACACATAAGTCTAGGTAATCAATCACCGCACCATCATACTATCCACTTTGGGAAACACTGACTCCCCTACATAGTTTTAGGTCACATCACAAGGATGCATCTCAGTTGGGAAAGTTTCCCTCTTCCTTTTGAATCCAAAGGTATGTCAGACCTTGTATTGTCATTGTTCCACACAATTAAGAAGAAAAAAATTCTAGGGAAGGGTCTTGTACCCCAATATGATAGGAGGTTACTACTCAGATAATCACCAAGGAACTCCACTGCCTAGCTTGACTGGTGGGTCAATATCAGGAATGTCATCAGGGAATGACACTGCCCAGTCCTACTAGAGGGTAAGCCTGATGAGTCATCAGGGAACTGCACTACCCATCCCGGCTAGAGGGTTACACCTAGAAGATGTTATTGGGTAATTACACTCCCTAGAAAATATATAGGATAAGCCTGAATATATCATCAGGAAATCCACTCCCTATCACTACTAAAGGATAAGCCTATAAATGTTATTAGGGAACACCATTTCCCCTCCATACTGGTGGCTATGCCCAGAACTTCGAGGAACTCAACTAGCCAATAATATAGGAGGGTAACTTAGAATTATCAATGGGTAATTACACAGCCTATTAATACTATAGGGTAAGAACGGTACTATATTCAGTGATATCCACTTCCCATCCCTACTGGAAGGTTATGCCCTAGATGATTGGCTGATTCTATATGATTGCATCCATCATAGGGTGTCACCATAGTGAATGAAAAACCCAGATCATTCCACATCATATATTTAAAGTCTATTCTTAGAGAACTATCAGGTTTTCTATGAAAAATAGTCATAATAGGCTGCTAATGAGGAACAATATATACTTAAATTAAGGATATATAATGATTTTATGTTTTCCCTAAAGAGATCAAGGGAATCACTGTGTGTTAGGGGACCCACATGATGTGTGGTCCCACTCCAAATCATATTGATGTCCCTGGATGGAACACATCTCCACCCCATGTAGTAGAACACACTTTTTAGGTGGATTACATGTTGTGTCCTAACTAACCGAGATAGTGGCGATGTCCTGAGGTCGTGTATGTGTACTCTGACCCCGTGTTTGTGTACAATAGTTCAAGGTGTATTTTTCTAAAAGGGATTCCACCGGCGTGGCCAACCCATGTTTGGGTTCTCTTATATAGTGTGTGGGGTGGTGGGGCACTACACTTCGTTTCATCCATAACATTTTCAAACCCTAGGATACAATGTGGAAAAGGGGATACACACCTTGTTTCTTAGTTTTACACAACATGTAGTCAATATTTTTCAGAGAAACAAGATTTGTATATACGATCTCCATGTGTTGAATATAGAAGACCAAACATAGTTCCCACTATGATTCTTCCAAAAAATTTTGGATCTAGCCACGATTCATGGTTGTTAGCCATCGTTCATTTGGAATCTCTTCGAGTGGAGATTTGGTGAACTGTCATAGCTTCCACATGCTACCACATCTCCATTTTTCAAGATCGTTGATATTGATCACCAGATTGGTCATCCTTGTCTCATAAAAACACTATACCTATGCTTACCACACAAATCCATTGACTTTTTATTGATTTATATGTCTTTGGGTGCCCGATCAATCTCGGGTCGCCCAAAAATCATTAAATCGAGACCTCGGGGATCCAAACGGCGAAGAACACATATAGAATCAAGGGATGAAGTCACTAATTTTTTTTTATTAATTTACATAATGGATTTCTTGTCCAATGAACAAGGATGGGGCACTAACATTTAAACATTGATTTAAAAATATTTAGACAAGTATATTCTTAGTTCTTAGCTTCTTTCTAGGTTGTCAGTTAGCACAAATCCAATAAAAAAGATGGATCTACCAAATTATTTTAATATAAGTGTATAAAATAGAAAAATAATAGTCCTATATCTATTTTGGGCTTATCATTTGTGAATAACATTCCGTCACAATGATTAGAATAATCTGATGTGTTCATTGTGCTTAGATTCCCCTTGACCCAGAGTTTCATCATCGTTCTCCAAAGAGAGAAGAAGAGTAGAGATTTTCCTTAGAATGGTGAATTATGAGACAACCCAATAGAAATATCCATAGAATATTATTTATAACTGTATAGTTTTAGGTTAGATGAATTATTTAATTATTTTAATAATTAAATAAAACCTCTTAAAGCACCGCCAATGAGCAAGGTGTCTGAAGGCCCCATGCCAACTAATTTTATGTTATGCCAAGGGAAACCATGTTCCGGGCACAACCATAGTCCATGATTTCTGATCTGATCATCCATTTATGAGTTCCCCAATTTTTATTAATTAAACTTACATGCTCAATATAAAATATATTTCGAATTTTTTTTAAAAAAAATTAATTCTTGGCACACTCTGCCTTGGAGTCGCATATCATCTCAACGCCTAACTCTAGAAATATATTTGTAAATATATAAAGTATTTCAAGGAAATGACCAGGTCTCTACATCATTCCATCCTTCAATATTTTCATCCACAAAAAAAAATATGAAAAAAACACGGGACACTAAGCCTGTATTTGGATCTCCCATGCCTAGAAACTCTCTTGCATGTTTTTCTATATCCACAACATACGAACCAAATGGATGGTACTTCAATGAAAGTTCTCATACTCTTGGTCTTAAATTTTGATCGGGTTCTCTATCATCATCATCATACAAATTTTTCTTCAAATAGAAAAAAGAAATAAGTACACACAAAGTCCGAAGGAGCAGTCTGGGCCGAACAAGACTACGAGGGTCTAAAATTATGAAGACCAAGGCTGTCTTCCTTAATGATAATATTACCAGCCAAGGGTAGACTATGAAATTCATGAAAAATTAAGTGCTCTGATTTATGAAAGCAACATACTGCTAGGTAATCTACTGCCCTATTTCACTCTCTCCAGGTGTGGGATACCTTGGTTTCATTGTCGAGAATAAGATGGAATTTAAAAATTTCATATTTAATGGAACAAAGCATATCAATGATTCCTTGGAGTGCATTCAAAAAATGCATGGTGTATATCCCAAACTCTGCATGGATCAACCTCCTTTGTCGGCCCACCGAAAGTACCACTAGCATGGCCTTAGCCTCAGCTAAAAAAGAAATGCCATGGCCCAATCGAGAGGAGAAGGCCAATATGGTTAAGCCGAAGGAGTCATGAACGATCCCATCACCTCACATAGTGCTCTAGACGCATGACCCATCTATATTATGTTTGAATCATCTATCCAGAAGATTCCATCCGGCCCAATTACCAGAGAGGGGTTTAGTGACTATAGGTAGATTGGGGTGGGTGGGAAGAATCCATTGTAGAGTAGAAGCCTCCTTCTAGGAATTGAGCGCTCTGACCAAATCAATTAGGAGATTTTTGGTGCTAATAATGTTCACGTGCATAGACAAATACACCCCCTCATGAAGATATCTATTGTGTGTCTGCCACATGCTCCATCATTTTATGTGAAAAACTAGAGAGCATGCTCTTTTCTCCAGGCCTTGACCATAGGAGCCATGGAACCGGTGTTCAAGAAAGGGCTGGTGCGCCATAGATGAGAAAGAAAAACTAGTGAAGGCACCAAAACACTCCCAAACCTCTTTTCCCCAATCACCCTCATAGAACGGGTGGTTCGAGATTTCCTCCTGGCGCCTCTTGCAATAAACACAATGGGATGTCATGCTCACGATGCAACGTTTGATGTTCTCCTCAGTGGGCATTGCTCTATTACGGATACTATAGTAGATAATGTTAAATTTTATGGGAATGGACTTTTCCCAAAGAGCCTCACTCCATTCATCTTCATCGTCCTATATGGCATAGACCTGAAGAATGTCCTTGGATGTGAAAGAGCCTAAGGAGGATGGGGTGAACACACACAGGTCTGGACTCAAGGTCATGTCGATGAACTGTAACACGTTCATATGATCCATGGTGAGAATAGTATAAATGAACAACATGTAGTTATTGGCATCCCTGAATGATATATTGGTGTCAAGGAAGCTCAGATACCCGATGATCTCCCCACACCAATTATCGTGCCAGAAGGAAACCTCCCCTGGTCTGATGATCTATTGGGTGTGAGGCCTGAGATAATCCATGAGGGGACCAATATCTATCCAAAAGGGGTGTCCCACCTGATACCCCATCCCCAACATAGCTTGCATGCATGGTCATCCCCCACAAGGTTCACTACTCCATCACCTCCCATGCCATTTTCGCATGCATTCCAGAAAGGGTCTCATAGAGACTTCAAATGATGATACCGCCTTCAGTGATGGGCCACGCCATACTATTCCAAGATACCTAGTACCTCTTTCCCTCGTACGTTGGGTCCCAAATGAAACCTTCAAATATATTTTCCATATTGCATATAACCCCTTCGAGAACTTTGACAATAGAGAGAGCATGTATCAGATTTTCTAGGAGGATGCTATTAACCAAATATATTCTAACACCAAAGGAAAGAAAACGGTTCTTCCCATTAAGAACCCTTTATGTGATTCTAGAGGAAATGGAATTGAATTTGTGGATGTGTAGAGTCTTCAGGGAAATGGGGGCTCCCAGGTACTGCATGGAGAGGATACCTTTTTGCAATCCCAATCAATGATGTGCATAGGATCATGCACGTATCTACTCAAATGTGACATATAGAATATATCATTCTCTCGCTCCATATGTGGGGGTTGGGAGAGGTGATGGGAAACATATCCAAACCTATGCACAATCAATAACAACTAGATGAACCTCGACAATAACATGCCTCTCTAGAAGAACCTTCACATTCATCATCATGGGGAGACTCTCAAGAAGAAATGGTCTCTATGATATAAATACAAGGCCATATAAAGATGATTCGTGTAGGATTTCTATCTGGTATGGGATATCCTCACCCACAAATGGATGACCTACACTTTCTCTGTTGTTTCCTACAACAACTATGGGTCCACAAGATATGACTCAAAAAAATTCTTTCCAGCATAAGGGTAACATGTAGGGTCTTCCATATATGTCCTCAAAAGGTTCCATGTCTATTGTAGAGTGCTAGCTACTATTGTTCACAAACTCTACCATGTGTAAGTGATCCTCCCAGATCCAGCTAAAGTCTAACACAGAATCCCTCTATATATCCTCCTGTACCTCGATAGTGCACTTGGTCTTACCATCCTTTTGGGGGTGAAAGGATGTACCAATCCACATCTGGGTCCTGAATTCCTTCTGTAGGCCTCTATATAATCTTGATGTAAACTGCACATTACAATCAAATAGAATTTTTTATGTGACCCCATGAAGGTGAATGATATCCCTCCCATACAACTACCCCAAACTCTCCACCAAACTCTTATTACTAATAGAAAGAAAGTGAACCACCTTCACAAGTCTATAAACTATCACTTAGATGATGTCATGGCCATTCAATGTGCATGGAATCCCTGTGATGAACTCGATGGATATTCTATCCCGTTTCCACTCAAGAAAATCAAGGGTCTCTAACAAACCCATCAGAATGTGGTTCATAGTCTTCACCTAATAAAAGGTGGGAAACTGAGATATGAAATTATCTACACTTAATCTCATTCCGGACTAAAAAAAATTCCACTGAATATCTCTATACATATTCCCCACATCGAGATGTAAATATTTGGAAGAAGAGTGGAATTCCAACATCACCTCCTCCTATATCACAACTAAAACCATTGTTCTCCCTTATAACTTGATGTCTAGATTCCCACCATTAGAATATCAATCTGGTGAGTCTCTTAATGTTATTTGATCACATAATACCTCACTGTCAATGTATCCTCGCTAGGACTATCTCACACCCTCGACAAGTATAGGAGTCAATTCCATCAACAAAAAAATCCTACCCTCATGATACACCATGGCCAATAATAGGTAAGATAACTTCTCTAAAGCATCCTATACTAAGAGATATTGGGACTTACTGATAAGAGAATATACTAAAACTTTTCCATTCCATATCTTATAGACTATCTAAAAGTCATAGTCCAACAGGAACTCTATCCAACATCACTATCTCAGGTTCAAGTCTCTCTAAGTGAAGATGTACCTAGGACTGTGGTGGTATGAGTAAACCACAAATAGATATCCTATAAGGTTGTTTCTCCACATCCTTAAGCATAATTCTACCACTTATAACTCCGAGTATGAGTCACATAGTTCTTCTCATGGGGTCTCATGTAGCTTGACCCTTATGCGATAAGTGCCTTCTGCTACATCAACACACAACCACACCCAGCTCCAAAAGAATATCAATACATTATGAACTCCAGACCATCCATTAGTAGTATCAAAATTAGATGAATCATTAGCCTCAGACTCAAATCCTCAATAGACCGATGGAATTGTTTAAGAAAGGTAAATGAATTCCCCTTCTACATTAGGGCGGTCAAAGGTGATGTGATTTTGGATAATTCTTCATGAACATCCTACAGTACCCCAACAAACCAAGGAATCTTTGCACCATCGATACATTCTTCAGTGGATCCCAAAAAATTACTACTTAGATCTTCAGTTTATACATTACTAAAGCATGTAATGAAATAAAATTCCCCAAGAAGTAAACCTCATGTATCCAGAATAGACACTTCAATAGATTTCCCTAAATCTAGTTCTCTAAAAATAAATCAAGAACCATCCTCAAATTCTCTTCATGATTCTACTACATTGTAGTGTAGATGAGTATATCATCGATGAAGATAATAAGAAACTGGTCCATGCTTGGTTGGAAGACCTGGCTCAGCAGATCCATAAATAAGTTAGGGGAGTGTTTCACACCAAATGGCATCACCAGGATCTCGTAGTGTATAGAGTGATATCATAATGGTAACATTGGAATATCAACCTTGAAAACCCTCAAATGGTTGTAGAGGGACCTTATACTGATCTTCGAGTTGTATCATTCACCTCATAACTAATCAAAGAAATCATCAATCCTTGGAAGGGGTAATTTTTTGTTATATTTCTTGGTTCATTAAATGATAATATAAAAAAATTCATAAGATCTACTACATTTTTTATACAAGCAACATTAGAGGCTCCCAGGGGGGACACACTAGGCCTGATAAAACCTTTACCACAAAGGTCTTCCAAATGAAACCTCAACACCTGGAGTTGTCCAGGTTCCATCTAATATGGTTTAAAAGATATTAGGCTAGTCCCTGGTTGCAAGTCAATGAAAAAATCCATCTCCCAATTCAAAGGTATTCCGAAAACATTCTCAAGGAAGGCGTCTATATAATACTCTACACTAGTTGCCTATGCATGTCATAGAACATCATCATAGATCCAAGGTGCACTATGCACTGAGAACAATGGAATTTCCAATTCATATATTTCCTTACCAAGGATGATACCACAAAGAGGTTATGAAAGCATAGAATTCCCACTTTGGAGAACTACCTATCAAGCACAGTCTCCACACTATTAATAGGGTCTCAAATGATAGGGATATCATCATCAAGATTTTTTTCATTAATATTCAATTTTATAGGAGAAGATTTTATCTCAACACTGGTTAAGGAAAAATAGGCCCTTAATTCCTAGACACCAATATGTATCTGTGCAAAGAGAGACTTCAAGTTCCACTCTTTAGATGATTCATTCACTAGCTAGGTCATATGTTTTTTTCTAAAAGAATATGTAACAAAATTCCCTTTCCCTAGGGAATAGGTGATGTCCAAATCAGAATACTGTAGGTATTATACCCAACACCTCTTGCAAATATTCCAATAATTTTGAGAGAAGATATAACTCAATCTCATGTGGTCATAAAACATGGTAAAACATTGTCTATAATGCTAATGCAACAAAATTTTATGTGCGTGCATCACAACTGTATGTTGAATGTAATGGGTTGGATAATTCTTATCATGTGTCCTAAGATAATGAGAGTCATAAGAAATTACATGATTACCCTACAAAACAATGTGTCCAAAGCCTTATCCTGATGAATCACCAAATACAACATATCCTTACCCGACCTCTGGAAGATTCAACACTGGAACAATAGTCAAAAGGTGTTTCAGCTTAATAAAATAACACTAACTTGTATCATCCCAGGAAAACTAACTCCATTCTGAGTTAGTGGATTCATTAGAGTATCCAAAATCGATAATTACTTGATGAACTGATGATAATATCTTGTTAAGCCTAAGAATCATATAATCTTTAAAACATTTTGTGGTTCCTCCAAAGTCATAAAACCATTCACCTTATTAGGATCAACATATATAACCTGTTTAGACACCACATATCCCATGAACATAACTTACTGGATCTATAAATCACATTTTTAATGTTTGGAATAACACATATTAATTCTCAACAAACTCAAAACTATTCTATGCAGATTCACTTGTTCACCCTCATACATAGACTTAATGAGGATGTTATCCACAAATACTACTTTGAATGTGTTAATATATTCATGTAAAATAATTTTTATTAAGGCCATTAATACTTCAGAAACATTGGTCAGATCAAAGGGCAGGAGAAGGTACTCATAATTTATGTACCTACTTTTATTGACAATTTTTTGAATGTCATATTCTATTATCCTCAAATGATGGTATCCAGAATGATGATAAATCTTTGAGAACTAATTTTCCTCATTTAACAGTTGAATCATATCATCAATCCATGGTATCCAATATTATTTTTTGTGGTAACTAGATTGAGATTTCGATATAACACACATTGGGACGTGAACCCCCATCCTTCTTAATAAAGAGAACCAACATCGCCCAAGCTGACACAATCCAGTGTATGAGGCCATTTTTATGATGATATCCTAATTTTTACCTCAAACCATTCATTTAATATGCTTCTATATGGTAAAAGGGAATATAGTTTGGTTGAGTATGAGTCATTAAGTAAATAGATAACTGAAATTGTTTTACCGGTGGAAAACCAAATAAGTCACAAAGAAACACATCAAGAAACTTGATAACCACTAGAAGGAGATAAATTCTCACACATTTCCTCTATAGATCAAAGAAAAACATAGATATCACATTCCTAAAATCTGAATAAGGATGTCCAACCATGCTCGAACTTGGGTCCCATTCTCCTTGAAAGACATGGAAAATACCATTGGGTGTAGCAAAGGAGACCCATCATAGATAATAATAAATCCAAGCATTACTGGATATGATCAAATCCATATCAAAAATTTTATCAAAAGGTTTATTTTTGATAACTAGAAAACTACACAAAATTTCAACATTTGTTATAAAGAAAATTGTAGAGGGACTACAGAGACCCTGCTCTCTCTTCATACCAAAGGGTGTAGTAATATCCATTACACAAGATAAAACATCCTTAGGAAGATTTAGTATATTAACAATATAGATTGAAATAAATAAATGAAATGCACTAGTATTAAATATAGTAGTCTCTAATGATGAATATATGTAATAGTACTTCTCACAGCCATTGGACCTGTATCCACATCCTCCAAAGACTCTTCCACTATGTGAAGAAGCTTCATTCCAGATGCTAGTGGCTGGAACCCATTTTCACGTGAAACATGTAATTGTTCTATAGTTTTAGAAGGTTTTGATTACCCCATTTCACTAAATGGGGTATAATTAATATGGAATAATCTTTACAATTTACCCAAGTGTCTGCATGATCCTTAGTTCTTTGGTTCCTTACTGTAAACCCTCTTTGAATTCCTCGTCATTCCATAGTTGTAACAAACCAAAAGAGCTCTTCTAGGAACTACATGAGGTATAGAATGACCCTACTATAGATAACCACCATGATAATCATCACAATTAATATTTACCTTAGAATAATGGACATTTCCACTTAGAGAGAATGAAACTGCCCATACCCTTGACTCTCCTGCCAGGACCATCTCGACAATCAACACTCTATCTTGTGAATTTTCATAAGAAGGTTGTTTTAGCAAGAAAATATGAGTGTAAATACCTTGAATAATTTCAAACTCTAACCTTAAAGACTTTATCATATCATTCGATACTATCTGAGGTGTGAAATTCCTGATCTTTGTAAAATAGTTTGAATACAATGTCACAATTCTATCAGCCTACTCAAGTATGAAAAATATTATGGTCTTGTCCAACAATAATGACTCTGGATAGAACTAGTTGGTGAAAAGGACATTTTAGTGATTCCACTATAATCCTTAACGTTTCTTATCCATCACCATCATGTCCCATGATCTCCTACTCTTTCCTTCCAGCTCGAATGTGACACACTTCACTTTGATTTCATCAGATGTGTCCCATAAGCCAGTGAAATGATCCATTCCACTCAACCGTTACTCACCATATTGAGGATCATTTGACCCCATTAATGGTTTTGGATTGTAGGTAAGGAATTATTGTGACACAATTATGAGAATTCCCCTCTAAGATTCTATAGCTAGAGCCTAAATAAGTATTGAAGGTGGTTCCTACCCCTGAGATTGGATAGTGTGCACAATCACTTCAACTAGATTTGGGTCCACAAGAGGACTCACTCACTATGGTTATGTATAATATTCCTCATATATACTATTCTCATGTCTTCTCAGAGGTATGATGATACACTACATCAGCAGACACAAAATAAGACATCAAATTAACACTCAAATAGAGTCTCATGTGAAATCAATCCCAACAGATAGTTAAACCTGACTTGGATTTCAACACATCCAAAACAAAATAGAAAAAAACACTAGAAATAATCCACCTGGAGTATTTCCCTAACCACCCTCATAGACTTATGGTTCATTATGATGAGATATGGATAGTATCTCATTCACAACTATATCCTACGTCCCGAAAAGATTACAAAAATTGATACCGACATTAATACATGATCAAATCAGAGCACTTATACTACTTTGTCAAGACCCATTACTAGTTTACTAGAAACAAAAAAATAGGGCCCATCCAGATATATCCTGAAGGGTATTCCCGATCCCCACTAGTCAGTGACTAGGACCTTGATTCATACTAAATGGGAGTGGGAATTATTTTCCACAAACATTGAAAAAGTAAAAGAAACAAGATAATGTGAACAGAAATGAAAATCCACTATGAGAAAAGTACCATAAGTATTATAGCTACAATATCCCATAGTAATAAAATAAATTACCATAAAACTAGAAAAACTACCAAATCCCCTATGTACGAAAATAAAAAAATTCACATTTCAACAGCTAGAACCACCTCCAAGTTGTACTTTACCACTAATCAATTATGGAAGGAGATAATCCACAAACACTCAATGGAACAAGTAGGGTGTGAGATAAATGCCTTGTATGGTCTCGCAAAGGATTCCATAATAGATTCCAATACCAAATTTACCAAATAAATTCATTCAATTTTAAACAAATAGTTTTTGAAATTCTTATGCATATTTAAAATAATTCAAGCATTACATTTCAAAAATTGAAAATACATTAAAAAATGTATTACATATAAATTGATAGAACATTTCTAAAAAATAAACCTTTTCAAAAAAAATTTAAATAAAAAATTTTATATTAAAAAATTTATAAATCAGAAGACATGTAAAAAAAGATTATAACAGTGGCATATATTCACTTGAAATACAAACAAGTTAGTAACATGGTAATATTCCTATGAATGTATGATAGTTCTAGAATATAGTGTTTCCACACTCAAGGTGATGACAATATGTACATAAGCCCCTCTGAACATGGGAAAAGGAGGACTCGTACCATAACCTAAGGGATGTGATGTGATGATATTATGTTTTTTGAAATTTTTAAATCATAAAGTTTCTTCCAAATAATATAATAACTACTTAATATTATCATGTTCAGTAGTACAAAAATAATGGTAAATTTATTTCAAGAATTCCTAAAATACAATTAATCATATTATCCTTTTCAACCATTCCAATTTTCCATTTAATGATTATAACATGAATTTTTAAAAATAAATATTCCTTTTTTAGTGATAGTACTCAAAGGTTCTTAACAAGAAAATTTTAATCAACTTCCAAAAATAGTGGTTTGAAATTAATTAACAATTCAATTTCACAATCCATTTTCCTAATTTAAATTCAAAATTTTTAAATTTTAAAAAATTCCATCTATTTTACTATAAACCTAAAATTAAATATAATTTGTGTTTTTCAAAACAATTACATAAAATCAATTTCACAATTAAATTCAAAGATTTAATTAATAAACTTTTTATCAAATCCACAATTTAAATTAAAAAATTTAAATTTCCAAATTTTTTCATAAACACACCCCAATTCAATCGAATTGGGGGTTTTACCATTTCATGCAAGAAACCTATTTTTAAACCCCAATTCCATGTAATTTGGTTTTTCCAACAAAATAATTGAAATCAATTTTATTGAAATAATAAAATTTCATTTATTTCAAAAAATTGAAATTAAAAAAAGCAGTTTAATGTTAACATAAATTTGGTATTATGAAAGAACTATCTTCCTCAGGATCAAGAGATCTTGAATCACAAAGCTGTAAGAGAAAAAATCTAATGGAGAACAACACCAAAAAATATATATAAATAAAATCACTTCTATAAGGAATCACTTCTATAAGGAATATTATGGGAAAATAACTATACATTGGAACTCCATGTAAGGAAAAAAATCACTTATAGGCCATACCAGTATATCTAGGGAATAAAATGTGGTTCAAGAATTTTAATCAAAAATTAGATTAATTGAAATTCGTTCATATGATTTCCAAGTAAAAGACACACAGTTGAGGAAAATATTGTGCAATCCATGTAATTAATTTAAATGGTCCACACATTTTCTCTTAAGAGGGGACCTGTTTTGTAAACCATACACCATCCATAGAAAATATCACTATATTGGGTTGAAATGTTTTATAAAATCCTTCATCAACATTGAACTAACTAAAATGATTCCAAAATTTTCAAAACTTCACATGATTCATCCTAAAATGAAACCAAACTAAAGAAAGCTAAAAAAAAGGGGTATATGAATACCTGAAAATAGTAAAAAGATGTTATAATGGAACTCTTTTACTTGGTTTTAATGCCCTTCTAGAAGTTAAAATTTCACATAATGAGATTCGTCAAACCAAAATAATAATAAGATTCAAATTTTTCAAGTTAAAATGGAGACTTCCTATATACATGGTTAAAAAATGAAAATGTATAAAGATTGAAAAAGTAAACCATTTAGGAGGAGAATATATTAACAAATGAAAAAACATATGAAACATAATTAGACGACATGAAAGATAATTAATCTATATACTATATATAGATTCATATATCTTGAACATTTTATTGATTACTATAGTATATGTGGTCACATATATTAGAATAGATGGTATTCCCCATTCAAGTACATCTCTTGTACTAATGTGAATTGAGGACCAAAACCATAAAAAAGTGGTTAACATGAAATGAAAAAAAGAACCATTGTTAAATAAACTTGGGAAGGAATATGTTCATTAGATGAAATAGACTATAAAACCCAATCTTAATACAACTTAAAAGTTGAATGATATTTATGTCATAACACCCAAGAAAGTGGATTATTCTATTAAAAGAGAGGTTCATTAATGGACCATTGAAAACGTGAAATGGAAATGAAAATTCATAGAAAAAAGATTAAATCATGATGAGAATCAATAATGGAGGGGAAAAAGAGGATAAGAATAAATAAAGACATTATATATAGAGATTTTTATAATTTACCCATGAAATGTAACTCATGAATAGTAAATCCCTTTGGGAGATCCAAAAAAAAATATGTTAAGAGGTAATGCCTGTTATTTTTTTCTTTTCAAGTCCAAGAAGTTAGATAAATGTGAATAATGAATATGAATCACATTCTAGAGAGAATGAAAAAGGGAAATAAGGTGTTCCATATGATGAAAACTAAAATTTAAAGAGTGGTTTTCAACAAATGGAAACTCAGGTGTTTTAAAAAGATTGTGTGGAAGGTGAAACTATACTAGATATAATACAAAATTTTTTACGACTATTCTACATGATAAAAATGATATTCTAAATATAGAAAAACATGAATCAGAGGAATAAATTTCAATACTTGTAGATGTGAAGATAAATACTCCCTAAAAATTATATTCCATCAAATTAAAGAGTCTATGGTATAAATGAAATATATAAATTTTATATTTTTAGAATAAAAAAGAATGAAGATTACCAAAAAAAATTCTAGATTTTTGTAAAAGAGACTATAGATTAAGAGAAAATAATTATCCCCATTGCACATTGATAAGATATTAAGGGTTATTCTTATTCCCATACTTCTTTCATTGTATTTTTATGCATAAATTACAATCACTTGAAGGTAAAATTAATCATCAAGAAGATAATAGAGTGAAAAAGGTGGAAAATGACATGCTGGAATGTTTGATCATAATATGATAGAATATTTTGTCTTTCCCAATGGTGTGTATCCTATATAAACACCATAAAAAATATTTTGAAACTTTTATCTATGTCAAATTAAGATATTTCTCCACTTCATGGTGAAAAATAGAAATCAGATGTTATCAATTCTTATTCAATAAATATTTGGATGTTTAGGTCATCTCTATAGTCTATAAAGATAGAGGTAACTGAATAAAATATATTCCCATTTTCTTCATTGTATAAAACATGTACATAAATGGGGAGTGTTTTAAGATTTGTAGACTCATATAAAGTGGGAGTAAATTATTCTTGAACATGGATGTTATAATTTTTTTCTAAATTATGTAGGAGTATATGTTTCATTACATGTATATGTTTATACAGTTATAATTTAATAAATTAGTATGTTCTGATCATGATATAACATTCATGGTAGTTAATGTACATCATAGACAACCTATATTATTTCACTTTTTTATACACTAGTTTTTCCCACATATACAAAGAGTATACCAAAAAAGTCACTTTTCCAAGAGAATAATGTTGTATTATAACACACCTAGTTTCAAGTATGTAACCCTTTATTTATGTATTTTAATTATTTAATATGTTGGGTTATGTTTGGGAAGGTATGGAATACTTTTTTATTTTTTTAGGGATTTTCTGGAGGTTCATGGTTTGATTGTGGTATATATAAACCTTGCTACACCCATATAAAAACATGAAATGTGAATCAGTGGGTTCTAGGTATGGTCACTGAAATTCGAATAGTTTGGCCAAATCATATGGTCGCCCAGTATAAATCATGATTTTTGGGAGAAATTTATTCTCTACATTTGGTTCATATTTTATCTAATCGTGTGAGAAAACCATTTTAGGTTCTTCTTGAGTCACATGCCTATTCATAGATAGTGCATGATCTTCCAAACCATGTACCCTAACCTAAAATAGTAGAATTTTAGATCTAATTTTTTATCAAACTCTTTTTTGTAACTTAATAGTTAATTATTTTTAAAAATATGACCCTAAATAAAATTCCACACTTCCCAAAGACCATGTAGAACTTTCCTTTGGATCCTGGAGAGATCCTTTGACATATCATGGAACATTGGAGGCCGCAATTATTTATAAGTCTATTCTTAATTTTTTTCTTTTTTTCATCTTCATACCTCTCATGGATGAATAAATATAATCTGTTGGGGATATATCTATGTTGTTTATTGATAATAATGATAATATGTGGCTATGTTGATGTTAGGGAACATAATATAAGGTGAGTTTTTGCGGTTACAATTTGATTTTTTTGATGTTTTTAGGCCATTCTTCATTTTCACATATGTTTTCAAGGTCGATGGATTGACTACTGGATCATATTATTTGAACATGAAGGATTTATTTAATTTTTTTAAATTGTTTTCAAATTTATTCTTAAATTTATGGTAAAATATTTGTAGAAAACCTCCTTAGTAATGGTTTGTAAAATTATAGAAATTGGTTGTTGTGAAAAGTGATTTGTTTCATGATTTTAAAATTTTGTTGTAAAATATGGCTTGGTTTAGATTCATGGAAATGGATTAATAGATGGATTTTCAATAAAATAAATATTTTATTGAAATTGATTGAAATAATTGGCATGGAATGGGTTTTTGAATATATGGGTGGCATATGTTGAAGTGAATTTGGAAAGGATAAGGTTGGGTAGTTTCCCCCATCAAAATTATGGGACAGAAAAGGGTATGAAGTTTCCCCCATCAAAATGGGACGAATAATGAAAATTACACCATCAAAATGGTTCTCCATATGAGATCTTGGTGAAAGGATGACTCACCACTCATGAGTATTGGGAGTTCGATGGTTATCCTACATTTTTGGATGTGTGGACGTGCAGATGGGTTGCTAATTAATGGGTATTCCAATGGATTGAGATGTAATTTAATGGAACTGTTTGATTTTATTCCTTGGTAAGGGTTTTGGTTTGGAAAACTATTTTTGTATGAAAAATAATTTTCTTATAAATGGTTTTTCTTTGATATTAACTATTTTATAAGGTTCTATATAATTTTTTTATATAAATGTACTAACATTATCTATCATATTGGTGTGAGTAGGGAAATAATTTAGAAAAAACCTATAATATTTTATTACTCACCCCCTATATGTTAACATTGGTGTGTTTGTAGATATTTTTTACAGAGACATAGGTAAAAACAAGATATTTCATTTTTTATGATGCATCTTGATACTTTGACTTAACTTTTTTAGTT